>CM075776.1:11605856-12118356 GCA_037974665.1 Ehretia macrophylla | reverse complement strand
CTGTTTTCCCACATTCATTTAGACAATCAAACAATCTCCAATTTCAGTGAACAAAATATCAAATTAAATCTTAATGAGTGATTTAAATCCAGAAACAAACCTCGTATCATTTGGAGTTCGGATTCAAGAGTTATAGCCAAAACCGTGAGACTACACCAAACTGTCCAGATTTGTACACATTTCAATACTTGCCATTTTTTAGGGTCTTAGGGTCAGATTTAGCCTTAGTCTATTTCTGACAAAAATGTCCAGAACTGAAAAATATAGTAACCTACCAAATTTCATGAAATTTCACCAACATGTACTAGGTCAAAAATGCTTCGTTCTACATAGTCAGTAATCTGCCAGAAATCTATTTCATTTTTCCAATTCTTCCAGATTTAGACACCTCACGATTTTTGACTATTTAGGAAGTCTTAGAGTCAGAATTGTCCTTGGCCTATTTCTACAAAAAATGGTCAAAACTGGAAAAACTAATGACCTACCAATTTTCATGCAATGTTGACATAATTTGCTAGGCTAGAACAGTTTCGTTCCACAAGGTCAGAAGGCTGCCAGAACCTATTCCATATTTCCAGATTTAGATACCTTTTGATATTTGGCCATTTTAAGGGTCTTAGAGTCAGAATTGGCCTTGGCCTATTTCTACGAAAAATTCTCAAAACTAGAAACACTAGTGACCTACCAATTTGCATGCATTTTTGACATCATTTACTAGGCCAAATGCACTTCGCACTACCAAGTCAGAAATCTGCCAACTACACGATTTTTACTTATCTTCAAGTTCTAGCCCAAAATCTAGCCATGCATGGTCATATAAACTCATGTACACACATATAAAACAACTAAAGAGGTAAATATAGTCATATGAAGGCATGCATGTGATTTTTGAAAGCTTTTAAAAGAGTTTAACCCTCACCTTAGCAAGTTAATAGATGAAGATGCACAATGGTGCTTCTTTCTTGCTTCTTGCTTGCTTGGGCTGCTATGGCCGAGCTTGGGAGCGATCTTGAGAGCATTCTTGAGGTCTTGAAAGGTCAAGAGGCAGCCATGGTCGAAATGGAGCGAGAATGAGAGCTTGAGAGGGTTTTTTTAGAGGAAAAATGAAGTTTTAGTATGTGTGTGTGTATGTGCTCGGTTTTGCAGAATTTTGTGTGTCAAATGCCTTCTAAAGTTGCTGAATATTGTGCCTAGGAAATGTAGTGTGTAAAGAATAAGTGCATGAGCATGTTGGAGGCTTAGGAGTTAGCAAAAAGGGCATAGAACTTAGGAAAAGTTATGACATGGTGTAAGAGAATGTTAGGTCGAATAGAATATTTTATAGTTAGTGGGAATTGTAGAGAATTTGAATTAGGAATATAATATTGGTAAGCGAATTGTATAGGATTATTTTAGTTTCTTGTGCTTTGTGTAGGAATCTTTATTGATTAGCGTGCAGGCACGCATTCCTAGGTCTAGGGTACGCACTGGGAGGTAAGGCACGCACTTCAAGGTAAATGCACAGATTTCTATGTAAATGTATGCAATTCTGGGTAAGTGCACGCAAACCAATGCAAGGTACGTAATGCAATAAAATGTACGTAAATCAAGGTATGGTGCTTAAACCCAGGTTAGGGCACGAAGTTCAAGGTTATGGCATATGAAATGAGGAAACGCACACAAATTGAGGTCTCACACGTAATTCAAGGTCTGGGCAGTATATCTAGGAATGCACTTACATCGAGGATTAGGGCATACAATTCTAGGTCAAGGCACGTATGACGAAGCATGCACGAAAATGAAGATAGGGCATGCAATCCAAGATCAGTCACGTAATTTTGGGTCGATGGTACGCAAATCGAGGTAAGACACGTTATTCGGGGTTGGCCCTCATAAAGGTGCAGTGGGATTCAGTAATAGAAATGTGATGGATTAGGTTGTCGTCATTTTTGCGGAACACGACGCACGATTCAGGACGAAAAAAAAGTGCAAAAGTAGAAAAGTGTCCCAAAATTGATGAAAACGTTCGATTTTGGGCTCCGAGAAAAGGCGCAGCCGAGCAGGCTTGCTGTCCCCATCGTAGAGCTCTGAGAGGGCTTTCCAACGGTATGTTGTACACCACATAACTCCTTACGGATCAAAAGTTATGGGCACCGGAGCGACGGATACCTGGTCACAAGCCCCACGCCCTCGGTTTGCGAGCCCAGCCTCTACGTGAAGTAAAGTTGTATTGCCCACGGTGCCGTGGGATTCATTATTAGAAATGTGATGGATTAGGTTGTCGTCCTTTTTGCGGCTCACGACGTACGATCCGTGACGAAAAACAAAGCAAAAGAAGAAAAGTGTCCCGAAACTGATGAAAATATTCGATTTTGGTCTCTGAAAATAGGCACAGCCAAGCTAGCTTTCTTCCCTCGTCGTATATCTCTCGGAGAGCTTTCCAACGGTATGTTGTGCGCGGCGTAACTCTTTACAAATCAAAAGTTATAGGCACTGGAGCGACGGATACCTAGTCATAAGCCATATGCCCTTGGTTTGCTAACCCAGCCTTTACGTTAAGTGAAGTTCTCTAGCCCAAGGTATCGTGGGATTCAAGAATAGAAATGTGATGGATTAGGTTGTCGTCCTTTTGCGGCTCACGACGTACGATCCGGGACAGAAAAACAGTGCAAAAGAAGAAAAGTGACCCAAAACTGATAAAAAACATTCGATTTTTGGCTCCAAAAATAGGCAATTCTAGATAGGCTTGCTGCCCCCGTCGTAGAGCTCTCGGAGAGCTTACCAACGGTATGCTGTGCGCCACGTAACTCCTTACAGATCAAAAGTTATGGGCAACGGAGCGACGGATACTTGCTCACAAGTCCCATGCCCTCGGTTTACGGGCCCAGCCTCTATGTGAAGTGAAGTTGTCTTGCCCAAGGTGCTGTGGGATTCGGTAATAGAAATGTGATGGATTAGGTTGTCATCATTTTCGCGGCTCACGACGTACGATCCGGGACGGGAAAACAACGCAAAGGAAGAAAAGTGTCCAAAAACTGAAGAAAACATTCAATTTTGGGCTCCGAAAATAGGCGCAACCAAGCAGGCTTGTTGTATCCGTCGCAGAGCTCTCGAAGAGCTTTCCAATAGTATGTTGTGTGCCTCATAACTCCTTACAAATCAAAAGTTATAGGCACCGGAGCGACGGATACCTTGTCACAAGCCCTACGCCCTCGGTTTGCAGGCCTAGCCTCTACGTGAAGTGAAGTTGTCTTGCCCAAGGTGCAGTGGGATTCGATAATAGAAATGTGATGGATTAGGTAGTCGTCAATTTCGCGGCTCATGACGTACGATCCGGGATGAAAAAACAGTGCAAAAGAAGAAAAGTATCTTGAAACTGATGAAAACGTTCGATTTTGGGCTCTGAAAACATGCGCAGCTTAGTAGGCTCGCTGCAGTCGTTGTAGAGCTCTCAAATACCTTTCTAACGGTATGTTGTGTGCCACGTAATGCCTTACAGATCAAAAGTTATGGGCACCGGAGCGACAAATACCTGGTTACAAGCCCATGCCCTCGGTTTGCGAGCCCAGCCTCTACGTGAAGTAAAGTTTCCTTGCCCAAGTTGCTGTGGGATTCGGTAATAGAAACGTGATGGATTAGGTTGTCATCCTTTTTACGGCTCACGACGTACAATCCGGGGTAGAAAAATAGTGCAAGAGAAGAAAAGTATCCCGAAACTGATGAAAATGTTCGATTTTCAGCTCTGAAAACAAGCGCTGCTATGCAGGCTTGCAGCCCCTATCGTAGAGCTCTCAAAGGGCTTTCCAACGGTATGCAGTATGCCACATAACTCCTTACGGATCAAAAGTTATGGGCATTAGAGCGACGCATACCTGGTCACAAGCCCCATGTCCTCGGTTTGCGGGCCCAACCTCTACGTGAAGTCAAGTTGTGTAGCCCAAGGTGTTTTGGGATTCGGTAATAGAAATGTGATGGATTAGATTGTCATCATTTTTGTGGCTAACGACATACGATCCGGGACGAAAAAACAGCGCAAAAGAAGGAAATTATCTCGAAAATGATGAAAACAATCGATTTTCGGCTATGAAAATAGGCGCAGCCAAGGAGTCTTGCTTCCCTCGTCGTAGAGCTCTCGGAGAGCTTTTCAACGGTATGTTGTGCATCGCGTAACTCTTTACAGATCAAAAGTTATGGGTACCAGAGCGACAAATACCTGGTCACAAGCCCCATGCCCTCGGTTTGCGAGCCCAGCCTCTACGTGAAGTAAAGTTGTCTTGCCTAAGGGTTCCGTGGGATTCAATAATAGAAATGTGATAGATTAGGTTGTCGTCATTTTTAAGGCTGACGACGTACGATACGGGACGGAAGAAGAAAAGTGTCCCAAAATTGATGAAAACGTTCGATTTTGGGCTCCAAATATAGGTGTAGCCGAGCAGGCTTGCTATTTCTGTCGTAGAGCTCTCGGAGAGCTTTCCGACAGTATGCTGTGCGTCGCGTAACTCCTTATAGATCAAAAGTTATGGGCACCGGAGCGACGAATACCAGCTTACAAGCCCCACGCCCTCAGTTTGCGGGCCCAGCCTCTATGTGAGGTAAAGTTGTCTTGCCCAAGGTGCCGTGGGATTCAATAATAGAAATATGATGGATTAGGTTTTCGTCATTTTTGCGACTCACGATGTACGATCCGGGACGAAAAAATAGCGCAAAAGGAGAAAAGTGTCTCGAAACTAATGAAAACGTTCGATTTTGGGCTCTAAAAATAGGCGCAGCAGAACAAGCTTGTTGCCCCCGTCATAAAGCTCTCGAAAAGCTTTCCAACAGTATGTTGTGCGCCGTGTAACTCTTGATGGATCAAAAGTTATGGGCACCGAATCGACGGATACCTGGTCACAAACCCCATGCCCTCGGTTTGTGGGCCCATCCTCTATGTGAAGTGAAGTTGTCTTGCCCAAGGTGCCATAGGATTCGGTAATAGAAATGTGATGGATTAGGTAGTCGTCCTTTTCGCGGCTCATGACGTATGATCCGGGACAGAAAAACAGCGCAAAAGAAGAAAAGTGTCCTGAAATTGATGAAAACATTCAATTTTGGGCTCCAAAAATAGGTACAACTGAGCAGGCTTGCTGCCCCCGTCGTAGAGCTCTCGGAGGGCTTTCCAACGGTATGCTGTGCGTCGCGTAACTCCTTACGGATCAAAAGTTATGGGCACCGGAGTGACGGATACTTGGTCACAAGCCCCACGCCCTCGGTTTGCAGGCCCATCCTCTACGTGAAATGAAGTTTTCTTGCCCAAGGTACCGTGGGATTCGGTAATAGAAATGTGATGAATTATGTTGTCGTCATTTTTGCGGCTCACGACGTACGATTCGGGACGAAAAAATAGCCCAAAAGAAGAAAAGTATCCCGGAACTGATGAAACCGTTCGATTTTGGGCTCCAAAAATAGGCGTAGCTGAACAGGCTTGCTACCCCCGTCTTAGAGCTCTTGGAGTACTTTCCAACTGTATGTTGTGCGTCACGTAACTCCTTACGGATCAAAATTTATGGCAACCGGAGCGACAAATACCTGGTTACAAGCCCCACGCCCTTAGTTTGCAGGCCCAGCCTCATCGTGAAATAAATTTGTCTTGCCAAAGGTGCCGTGGGATTTGGTAATAGAAATTTGATGGATTAGGTTGTCGTCCTTTTCGCAGCTCACGACGTACGATCCGGGACGAAAAAACAGTGCGAAAGAAGAAAAGTGTCCCAAAATTGATGAAAATATTTTATTTTCTGCTCCGAAAATAGGTGCAGCCGAGTAGTCTTGCTGCCCCCGTCGTAGAGCTCTCGGAGAGCTTTCCAACGATATGTTGTGCACCGCGTAACTCCATACGGATCAAAAGTTATGGGCACCGGAGCAACGGAGACCTGGTCCCAAGCCCCACGCCCTCAGCTTGCGGGCCCAACCTATACGTGAAGAGATGTTGTCTTGCCCAAGATACCGTGGGATTTAATAATTGAAATGTGATGGATTAGGTTGTCGTCCTTTTCACAGCTCACAATGTACGATCCGGGACGAAAAAATAGTGCAAAAGAAGAAAAGTGTCCCAAAACTTATGAAAACGTTCAATTTAGGACTCTGAAAACAGGCGCAGCTGAGAAGTCTTGCTGCTCCCGTCGTAGAGCTCTCGAAGAGCTTTCCAACGGTATGTTGTGCGCCGCGTAACTCCATACGGTTCAAAAGTTATGGGCACCGGAACGACGGATACCTGGTCACAAGTACCACGCCCTCGGTTTGCGGGCCCAGCCTCTACGTGAATTGAAGTTGTATTTCCCAAGGAGTCATGGGATTTGGTAATAGAAAAGTGATGAATTTGGTTGTCGTCATTTTCGCAGCTCACGACGTACAATCCGGGACAGGAAAATAGCGGAAAAGAAGAAAAGTGTCAAGAAACTAATGAAAACATTCAATTTTCGACTCCGAAAATAGGCGCAACCAAGCAGGCTTGTTGTATCCGTCGTAGAGCTCTCGGAGAGCTTTCCAACGGTATGTTGTGCGCCACGTAACGCCTTACAAATCAAAAGTTATGGGCACCGGAGCGACAGATACCTGGTCACAAGCCCCACGCTCTTGGTTTGCAGGCCTAGCCTCTACGTGAAGTGAAGTTGTCTCGCCTAAGGTGCCGTGGGATACGATAATAGAAATGTGATGGATTAGGTTGTCATTTTTGCGGCTCACGACGTACGATCCGGGATGAAAAAACAGTGCAAAAGAAGAAAAGTATCTTGAAACTGATGAAAACGTTCGATTTTGGGCTCTGAAAACATGCGCAGCTTAGTAGGCTCGCTGCAGTCGTTGTAGAGCTCTTAGAGACCTTTCCAACGGTATGCTGTGTGCCACGTAATGCCTTACAGATCAAAAGTTATGCGCACTGAAGCGACGGATACCTGGTCATTAGCCCCACGCCCTCGGTTTACGGGCCCAGCCTCTACGTGAAGTAAAGTTGTCTTGACCAAGGTGCCGTGGGATTCGGTAATCGAAATGTGATGGATTAGGTTGTCATCATTTTTGCGGCTCACGACGTACAATCCGAGGCAGAAAAATCGCGCAAATGAAGAAAAGTGTCCCAAAACTGATGAAAAGAATCAATTTTCAGCTCCGAAAATAAGCGCTGCAAAGCAGGCTTGCTTCCCTTGTCGTAGAACTCTCGGAGGGCTTTCCAACGGTATACAGTACGTTACATAACTCCTTACGGATCAAAAGTTATGTGCACCGGAGCGACACATACCTAGCCACAAGCCCTACGCCCTCGCTTTATAAGCCCAGCCTTTACATGAAGTGAAGTTGTCTTGCCCAAGGTGCTTTGGGATTCAGTAATAGAAATGTGATGGATTACGTTGTCGTCATTTTTGTGGCTAACGACGTACGATCCGGGATGAAAAAAAAGCACAAAAGAAGGAAAGTATCCCGAAAATGATGAAAACAATCGATTTTCGGCTATGAAAATAGGCGCAGCCAAGAAGTCTTGCTTCCCTCGTCGTAGAGCTCTCGGAGAGCTTTCCAACGGTATGTTGTGCGTCGCGTAACTCTTTACAGATCAAAAGTTATGGGTACCAGAGCGACGGATACCTGGTCACAAGCCCCATGCCCTCAGTTTGCGGGCCCAGCCCCTACGTGAAGTAAAGTTGTCTTGCCCAAGGGTTCCATGGGATTCGGTAATAGAAATGTGATGGATTACGTTGTCGTCATTTTCGCGGCTGACGACGTACGATACGGGATGAAAAAATAGCGCAAAAGAAGAAAAGTGTCCCAAAATTGATGAAACATTCGATTATGGGCTCCAAAAATAGGAGCAGCCGAGCAAGTTTGCTACCCACGTCGTAGAGCTCTCTAAGAGCTTTTCAACGGTATGCTGTGTGCCGCGTTACTCCTTACGGATCAAAAGTTATGGGCACCGGAGCGACGGATACTTGCTTACAAGCCCCATGCCCTCGGTTTGCGGGCCCAGCCTCAATGTGAAGCGAAGTTGTCTTGCCCAATGTGATGTGGGATTCGGTAATAGAAATGTGATGGATTAGGTTGTCGTCATTTTCGCGGCTCACGATGTACGATACGGGATGGAAAAATAGTGCAAAAGTAGAAAAGTGTCCCGAAATTAATGAAAACGTTCGATTTAGAGCTCCAAAAATAGGCGCAGCTTATCAAGCTTGTTGTCCTCGCCGTAGAGTTCTCAGAGAGCTTTCTAACGGTATGTTGTGCGCTGCATAACTCCGGACAGATCAGAAGTTATGGGCACCGGAGCGACGGATACCTGTTCACACGCCCCACGCCTGCAGTTTGTGGGCCCAGCATCTACGTGAAGTGAAGTTGTCTTGCCCCAGGTGCCATGTGATTCGGTAATAGAAATGTGATGGATTAGGTTGTCGTCCTTTTTGCAGCTCACGACGTATGATCCGGGACGATAAAACAACACAAAAGAAAAAAAGTAACCTGAAACTGATGAAAACGTTCGATTTTGGGCTCGAAAAATAGACACAGCTGAGCAGGCTTGCTTCCCCCATCGTAGAGCTCTCGAAGGGCTTTCCAACGGTATGCTGTGTGCCGCGTAACTCCTTACGGATCAAAAGTTATGGGGACCAGAGCGACGGATACCTGGTCACAAGCCCAACGCCCTCGGTTTGCGGGCCCAACCTCTACGTGAAGTGAAGTTGTCTTGCCCAAGGTGCCGTGGGATTTAGTAATAGAAATGTGATAGATTATGTTGTCATCATTTTCGCGGCTCCCGACGTATGATTCGGGACGAAAAAATAGCCCAAAAGAAGAAAAGTATCCCGGAACTGATGAAAATGTTCGATTTTGGGCTCCAAAAATAGGCGTAGCTGAACAGGCTTGCTGCCCCCGTCGTAGAGCTCTTGGAGTGCTTTCCAACTGTATGTTGTGCGCCACGTAACTCCTTACGGATCAAAAGTTATGGCAACCGGAGCGACAAATACCTAGTCACAAGCCCCACGCCCTCGTTTTGCAGGCCTAGCCTCTACGTGAAGTGAGGTTATCTTGCCCAAGGTGCCATGGGATTTGGTAATAGAAATTTGATGGATTAGGTTGTCGTCCTTTTCGCAGCTCACGACGTACGATCCGGGACGAAAAAACAGAGCAAAAAGTTATGGGCACCGGAGCGATGGATACCTGGTCACGAGCACCACACCCTCGATTTCTGGGCCCAGCCTCTACGTGAAATGAAATTATCTTTCCCAAGGTGTCATGGGATTCGGTAATAGAACTGTGATGGATTATGTTGCCGCCCTTTTCGCGGCTCACGCCGTATGATTCGGGACGGAAAAACAGTGCAAAAGAAGAATAGTGTCCCAAAACTGATGAAAACGTTCAATTTTGGGCTCCAAAAATAGGCGCAGCCTAGCAGGCCTGCTACCCCGGTCGTAGAGATCTCGGAGAGCTTTCCAACGGTATGTTGTGCGCCACGTAACTCCTTTCAAATCAAAAGTTATGGGCACCGGAGTGACGGATACCTGGTCATAAGCCCCACACCCTCGGTTTGCGGGCCAAACCTCTACGTGAAATAAAGTTCTCTTGCCCAAGGTCCTGTGGGATTCGATAATAGAAATGTGATGGATTAGGTTGTCGTCCTTTTCGCGGCTCACGACGTATGATCCGGGAAAAACAGAGCAAAAGAAGAAAAGTGTACAAAAACTGATGAAAACGTTCGATTTTTGGCTCCAAAAATAGGCATAGCTGAGCAGGATTGCTACCCTTGTTGTAGAACTCTCAGAGAGCTTTCCAACGGTATGCTGTGCGCCGCGTAACTCCTTACGAATCAAAAGTTATGGGCACCGGAGTGACGGATAGCTGGTCACAAGCCCTAAGCCCTCAGTTTGCGGGCCCAACCTCTACGTGAAGTGAATTGTCTTGCCCAAGGTGTCATGGGATTCGGTAATAGAAATGTGATGAATTATGTTTTCGTCATTTTCGCGGCTCACGACATACGATTCGGGATGGAAAAATAGCCCAAAAGAAGAAAAGTATCCCGGAACTGATGAAAACGTTTGATTTTGGGCTCCGAAAATAGGCGTAGTTGAATAGGCTTGCTGCCCCCTTCCTAGAGCTCTTCGAGTGCTTTCCAACAGTATGTTGTGCACCACGTAACTCCTTACGGATCAAAAGTTATGGCAACCGGAGCGACAAATACCTGGTCACAATCCCCACACCCTCGGTTTCCTGGCTCAGCCTCTACGTGAAGTGAGGTTATCTTGCCCAAGGTGCCATGGGATTTGGTAATAGAAATTTGATGGATTAGGTTGTCGTCCTTTTCGCAGCTCACGACGTACGATCCGGGACGGCAAAACATAGCAAAAGAAGAAAAGTGTCCCAAAATTGATGAAAACATTTGATTTTCGGCTCCAAAAATAGGTGCAGCCAAGTAGTCTTGCTACCCCCGTCGTAGAGCTCTTGGAGAGCTTTCCAATGGTATGCTGTGTGCTGCGTAACGGATCAAAATTTATGGGCACCGGAGTGACGAATACCTGGTCATAAGCCCTATGCCCACAGTTTACGGGCCCAGCCTCTACGTGAAGTGAAGTTATCTTGCCTAAGGTGTCGTGGGATTCGGTAATAAAAATGTGATGGATTAGGTTGTCGTCCTTTTCGCGGCTCACGACGCATGATCCGGGACAGAAAAACAGCGTAAAAGCCGAAAAGTGTCCCGAAACTGATGCAAACGTTCGATTTTGGGCTTCTAAAATAACCACAGCTAAGCAGGCTTGCTGCCCCCGTCGTAGAACTCTTGGAGGGCTTTCCAACGGTATGCTGGGTGCCGCGTAACTCCTTCCAAATCAAAAGATATGGGCACCGGGTGACAGATTCCTGGTCACAAGCTCCACACCCTCGGTTTGCGGGCCCAACCTCTACGTGAAGTGAAGTTCTCTTGCCCAAGGTGCAATGGGATTCGGTAATAGAAATGTGATGGATTAGGTTGTCGTCCTTTTCGCGGCGCACGACGCATGATCCGGAACAGAAAAACAACGTAAAAGAAGAAAAGTGTCCTGAAACTTATGAAAACGTTCGATTTTGGGCTCCAAAAATAGGCACAGCCAAGCAGGCTTGCAGCACTGGTCATAGAACTCTCGGAGAGCTTTCCAACGGCATGCTGTGCGCCGCGTAACTCCTTACGGATCAAAAATTATGGGCACCAGAGCGACAGATACCTGGTCACAAGCCCCAAGCCCTCGGTTTGGTAGCCCAACCTCTACATGAAGTGAAGTTGTCTTGCCCAAGGTGCCATGTGATTCGGTAATAGAAATGTGATGGATTATGTTGTCATCATTTTCCGGCTCACAACATACGATACGGGATGAAAAAATAGCGCAAAAGAAGAAAAGTGTCCCGAAACTGATGAAAACGTTCAATTTTGGCCACCGATAATAGGCGCAGAAGAACATGCTTGCTGCCCCTGTCGTAGAGCTCTTGGAGTGCTATCCAACGGTATGTTGTGCGCCACTTAACTCCTTACGGATCAAAAGTTATGGGCAACGGAGCGACGGAGACCTGGTCCCAAACCCTACGCCCTCGGTTTGTAGGCCCAGCCTCTACGTGAAGTGAAGTTCTGTTGCCGAAGGTCCCATGAGATTCGGTAATATAAATGTGATGGATTAGGTTGTTGTACTTTTCGCTGTTCATGACGTACGATCCGGGATGAAAAAACAGCGCAAAAGAAGAAAAGTGTCACAAAACTGATGAAAATATTCAATTTTTGGCTCCAAAAATAGGTATAGTTGAGGAGGCTTGCTAACCCAATCATAGAGCTCTCGGAGAGCTTTCCAACGGTATGCTGTGCACCGCGTAACTCCATACGGATCAAAAGTTATGGGTACCGGAGCGACGGATACTTGGTCACAAGCCCCACGCTCTCGGTTTACGGGCCCAGCCTCTACGTGAAGTGAAGTTGTCTTGCCCAAGGTGCCGTGGGATTCGGTAATAGAAATGTGATGGATTAGGTTATCGTCCTTTTCACGGCTCACAATGTACGATCCGGGATAAAAAAAAAATAGTGCAAAAGAAGATAAGTGTCCCGAAACTGATGAAAACGTTCAATTTTGGGTTCCAAAAATAGGTGCAACCAAGAAGTCTTGCTGCTCCCGTCGTAGAGCTCTCGAAGAGCTTTCCAACGGTATGTTGTGCGCCGCGTAACTCCATACGGTTCAAAAGTTATGGGCACCGGAACGACGGATACCTGGTCACAAGTACCACGCCCTCGGTTTGCGGGCCTAGCCTCTACATGAAGTGAAGTTGTCTTGCCCAATGTGTCATGGGATTCGGTAATAAAAATGTGATGGATTAGGTTGTCGCCCTTTTCACGGCTTATGACGTACGATCCGAGACGGAAAAATAGTACAGAAGAAGAAAAGTATCCCAAAACTAATGAAAACATTCAATTTTGGGCTCCAAAAATAGACGCATCCAAGCAAGCTTGCTGCCGAGATCGTAGAGCTCTCGGAGAGCTTTCCAACGGTATGCTGTGCGCCACGTAACGCGTTACAGATTAAAAGTTATGGGCACCGGAGCGACGGATACCTGGTCACAAGCCCCACACTCTCGGTTTGCGGGACCAGCCTCTACCTGAAGTAAAGTTCTTTTGCCCAAGGTTCCGTGAGATTCGGTAATAGAAATGTGATAGATTAGGTTGTCGCCTGTTTTGCGGCTCACGACCTACGATCCGGGACGGAAAAACAGCGCAAAAAAGGAAAAGTGTCCCAAAATTGATGAAAACGTTCAATTTTGGGCTCTGAAAATAGGCACAGCTGAGTAGGCTTGCTGCCCCCGTCGTAGAACTCGTGCAGAGCTTTCCAACAGTATGTTGTGCGCCGCGTAACTCCTTACGGATCAAAAGTTATGAGCACCAGAGTGACGGATACCTAGTCACAAGCCCCACGCCCTCGATTTGCCGGCCCAGCCTCTACGTGAAATGAAGTTGTCTTGCCAAAGGTACCGTGGGATTCGGTAATAGAAATGTGATGAATTATGTTGTCGTCATTTTTGCGGCTCACGACGTACGATTCGGGACGAAAAAATAGCCCAAAAGAAGAAAAGTATCCGAAAACTGATTAAAACGTTCGATTTTGGGCTCCGAAAATAGGCACAGCTGAACAGGCTTGTTGCCCCCATTGTAGAGCTCTTGGAGTGCTTTCCAACTGTATGTTGTGCGCCACATAACTCCTTACGGATCAAAAGTTATGGCAATCGGAGCGACAAATACCTGGTCACAAGCCCCACGCCCTCGGTTTGCAGGCCTAGCCTCTACGTGAAGTGAGGTTGTCTTGCCCAAGGTACCATGGGATTTAGTAATAGAAATTTAATGGATTAGGTTGTCGTCCTTTTCGCAGCTCACGACGTACGATCCGTGATGGAAAAACAGTGCAAAAGAAGAAAAGGGTCCCGAAATTGATGAAAACATTTGATTTTCGGCTTTGAAAATAGCTGCAACCGAGTAGTCTTGATGCCGCCATCGTAGAGTTCTCGGAGAACTTTCCAACGGTATGCTGTGCGCTGCGTAACTCCATACGATCAAAAGTTATGGGTATCGGAGCGACGGATACCTGGTCACAAGCCCTACGCCCTCGGTTTGCGGGCTCAGCCTCTACGTGAAGTGAAGTTGTCTTGCCCAAGGGGCCATAGGATTCGGTAATAAAAATGTGATGGATTAGGTTATCGTCCTTTTCACGGCTCACGACGTACGATCCGGGACGGAAAAACAGTGCAAAAGAAGATAAGTGTCCCGAAACTGATGAAAACGTTCAATTTTGGGCTCCGAAAACAGGCACAGCCGAGTATTCTTGTTGTCCCCGTCATAGAGCTCTCGGAGAGCTTTCCAACGGTATGTTGTGCGCCGCGTAACTCCATACGGTTCAAAAGTTATGGGCACCGGAACGACGGATACCTGGTCACAAGTACCACGCCCTCGGTTTGCGGGCCTAGCCTCTACATGAAGTGAAGTTGTCTTGCCCAAGGTGTCGTGGGATTCGGTAATAGAAATGTGATGGATTAGGTTGTCGCCCTTTTCACGGCTCACGACGTATGACCCGGGACGGAAAAAATAGTGCAAAAGAAGAAAAGTATCCCAAAATTGATGAAAACGTTCGATTTTGGGTTCCAAAAACAGGAGCAGCCGATCAAGCTTGTTGCCCCGGTCGTAGAGCTCTCGGAGAGCTTTCCAACGGTATGTTATGCAGCTCGTAACTCCTTACAAATCAAAAGTTACGGTCATCGGAGTGACGGATACCTGGTCACAAGCCCCACGTACTCGGTTTGCAGGCCCATCCTCTACGTGAAGTAAAGTTCTCTTACCTAAGGTCCTGTGGGATTCGGTAATATAAATGTGATGGACTAGTTTGTCGTCCTTTTCGCAGCTCACGACGTACGATCCGGGACAAAAAAATAGTGCAAAAGAAGAAAAGTAGCCCGAAACTGATGAAAACGTTCGATTTTGGGCTCCGAAAATAGGCACTGTTAAGCAGGCTTGCTACCCCCGTCGTAGAGCTCTCGGAGAGCTTTCCAACGGTATGTTCTGCACTACGTAACTCCTTACGGATCAAAAGTTATGGGCACCGGAGCGACGGATACCTGGTCACAAGCCCCACGCCCTCGATTTGCGAGCCCAGCCTCTACGTGAAGTGAAGTTTTCTTGCCCAAGGTGCCGTGGGATTCGGTAATAGAAATGTGATGGATTAGGTTGTCATCATTTTCACGGCTCATGACGTGCGACTCGGGATGGAAAAATTGCACAAAAGAAGAAAAGTGTCCCGAAACTGATGAAAACGTTCGATTTTGGCTCCGAAAATAGGCGCAGCCGAGCAGGCTTGCTGCCTCTGTGTCACGTCCCAACCCGACCTGTGGAGGCTAGACTAGGGAATGACCTAATTCTTTTACGCTATTTGTACGACTTGGTCATTTCTTACGATTAATACTTAGCATTGATTTAGAACTCCAAAAGATTTTTCGAAAATCCTGCAGAATGACGGCTATATTTAAGACCTTTGATTTGACCTATTTTCTAAAACGCCTCAAAACTTCCTATCCTTGATTCGATTCCAACTAAGATTCCTATTTGGTCATCAATCGATGTGCCTACTAATTTATCTTGAAAGTCTCATTTGGTTAATAAGTCTAGCTTGATAACTATGTTTCATTTATTTGTCAATTTGATATTATGCAAGTAACTATTATCCTTTAGGGTGCGGGTGAGTACCTAAGTGAAATTAGATAGAGTTAACTTAGTGAATTAATCATCTAGTGGTTTAAGCGCCTACGATAACTACTATACGAGATAATGAAAGCAAATAACCAAATAAAAAGTTCGTCCGATTATAGATAGTACAATCCCAAAATTAGACCCAAATTACAACGGGGTTATTTACATCAACAAAATAAATATTCTTCAAAGCAAACATAACGTTCACAAAACAGCCACTGTCAAGCAAGGCACATAAAGCACGTAATCACTCCAAGGATTCATCAACAAGCACATTCTCCTCGGGTACCTGTTCCTGATCTTCTTCACCTGTGATGATAAAAGAGGGTGAGTCCTTATGAACCCAGCGAGGGGGAATGAGAAATATATTTTGAAACTCTTTTCCAGTTAAACTTATGAAAAATCCTTTTTGAAAGCATAACATATAACACAAGTAAGTTTATAACATAATATAAATGTAAATGCACACATTTACCCGTCTTTCCTCCCCGAGGTCCTCTAGGAACCAAGCGAGAGTACTTAAACACATAGTGAAAAAGATAGAGTGAGCTTTCGCTCTCAAGATCAATCGGTGAGCATTTGCTCTCAAGATCATTTCTGATAACAGTTGTTGCAGCTGGCTTCAATCATCCACTTATCACTCCAAATGGGTGTACTCCGGTTGTACCCCGAAATCCTACGACCCAATTCTCCGAGGAAGTCTAGCCCCCAAGCGAGAGAGAGAATTGGACCATGGTAGTCACGGTAGAACCGACAATCCCGATGCCGCCCGGCGTGCGTGAAACGCTACCATACCAAAATGAAAGGTTGCAACCTTGTATGCAATGCACATGTATGCCATTTAACATTTCACATTGGGAGGTCAACAAAGTAGGTTGCCTCCGAGCAAGTATATGATCACATTTTGACATATTGGCATATAAGCATTGGAAGAACATGTAATCATGTCATATATCAATTTGAAAGCAATTAAACTTCCACGGGTAGCCAAGTAATCATGTTCAAATAAGCCATAGAATGTCTTTTAACAATTCACATTAGGAGGACAACAAAGTATGTTGCCTCCGAGCAAGTATAAGATCACATATTGACAAGTAAACGAACGAGGCATGCTTAACACGAATTTTCACTTTGTAAAACACATAGAGTTATATGAACATTAAACGGGCAGCCATGTAACACATGTAAATCAAGTCATATAACTCATTTCGGGGTTCACGTATCAAGTATTAAGATTATACAAGCATGCAACGACGTTTACATGAGACCAGGTGCAAGAAAAGTTTACTTATCAACATGTAATCATCGGGAATCATATTTAGAGTTATAAAAACAATTTCGGGCAGCCCATTAACATTCCTCAACATCAATTTATAATTCACACAAGAGTGGTCTATGACTTGGGAGTCTACGGAGCTATTAGGGTTTACAAGGCCGTGCTCGGGGTTGGTTTTGTTTGCTAAACACCACAAGTAACACTTAAACCATTTCAAACATACTTAACATTTATTAGGTAGCCTACTAACCACACAATTGAACGCATTTAGCCATAGGATCATTACTTAACAAGTTTTCATAAGCAATAGGGCCTTAATTCCGTGCTTACACATGCGGTTAAGTAAACCATTCATCAATTAGTGATCCCAAGTTATACATCAATCAAATTAAGCAACCTCAACCAGCCACAACAGCCCACACAACATCTAAGTGCCACAATTCCAAGCATTCAATACCACAAGAGAAGTTATAACATGTTTCAAAGCATATCACTAAACAAAACCTCACTGCAATGGTCTGCTTTCCCACATTCCATTAGACAAGAAAAAAATCTCCAATTTCAGTGAAAAAAATGTCAAATTAAAGCTTAATGAGTGATTTAAGCCTAGGAACAAACCTCACATCATTTGGAGTTCGGATTTAGGAGTTATGGCCAAAACCGTGAAACTACTCAAAACTGTCCAGTTTTAGACACATTACGATTTTTGCTATTTTTGAGGGTCTTAGAGTCAGAATTGGCTTTGGTCTATTTCTGAAAAAAATGTCCAGAACTGCAAAATCTAGCAACCTACCAATTTTCAGTCACTTTCACGAAAATATACTAGGTCAAAAATGCTTCATTCTACAGAGTTAGTAATCTGCCAGAAACCTATTTCATATTTCCAGATTTTCCAGATTTAGACACCTTTCGATATTTTGCCATTTTGGAGGCCTTAGAGTCAAAATTGGCCTTGGCCTATTTCTACAAAAAATTCTTAGAACTGGCGAAACTAGTCACCTATTAATTATCATGCATTTTAAACATCATTTACTAGGCCAAATGCACTTCGCTCTACCAAGTCAGAAATCTGCCAGCCACACGATTTTACCCATCTTCAAGTTCTAGCCAAAAATCTAGCCATGCATGATCATATAAGCTCATATAAACACATATACAACAACTACAGAGGTAAATATAGTCATATGAAGGTATGCATATGATTTTTGAAAGCTTTTAAAAGAGTTTAACCCTCACCTCTTTGAAGATTTAGCAAATGAGCACAAATGCTCTTCAAAATGCACAAAGGGAGCTTCTTTCTTGCTTTGGCCGAGAGATGGCTTGTCTTCCCTTAATTTCTAACTTAGTTAGCATGTGAGGAAGGTGTGCATGTGTGTGAAACCAAAAGAAATTGAGGAAAACTATCAAGACTTACCTTAGGCCGAAAATGATGAGTTTTGTGAGCTTGTGTGCACTTTTGAGCTAGTTGCCTTGCTTGTGCTTGCTATGGCCGAGCTTGGGAGAGTCTTAGAGAGTTGTTAGGAGTCTTGAATGCTCAAGGGACTGCCATGGTCGAAAATGAGAGAGAATGAGAGAGAATGAGAGAGTTTGTGAGGAAACCTAAAATTTTAGTGTGTGTCTATGTGTATGTGCTCGGTTTTAGTGAGTTGAGAGAGCATGTGTGAGATGTTTTTTATGTAAAATCTGAATTTTAATTGTATTTGGGTGCCTTGGTCGAAAATGAGGGCTAGGGTAGTGTGTGGTGTGTATTTTTTTATGTATTCTTGTGCTTTGTGAGAAATATTGAGTGTTTAAAATATGATTGTTTTTGTTTTGTCTATTCTAGGTAGCATGGTGTCTTGTGTTGTCATAGGAATGTTGGGAAATTAGGGAATCTAGGTAGAATAAAATATAAGAATGTTTGTTGATGAGTTTGAATTATGAATAGAATAATAGATAGTGGGAAATATAGGAATAGTTTAGTGTTATTTTATTGTTAGTGGAGTTTGTATAGAATTTGAATTATGAATATAATATTAGTTAGTGGATTGTGTAGGATTATTTTATAGTCTAGTGTTTTGTGTAAGATTCTTTATTGGTTAGCGTGTGGGCACGCTTTCCTAGGTCTAGGGCACGCTCTACAAGACATGCACAGAAATCAATACAGAGCACGAATCACGAGGTAGATACGAACTATGAGGTAAGGCACGTACTTCAAGATAAATGCACGGATTCTAATGCAAATGCATGCAACCCTAGGTGAGTGCACATAAACCAATGCAAGGCATGTAATTCAATGCAATGCACGTAAATCGAGGTACGACTCTTAAACCTAGGTTAGAGTACGCAGTTCAAGGTCAATGCACACAAATTGAGGTATCGCATGTAAATCGAAGTCAGGGCACGTAATCCAAGGTTACTCATATAGTTCTGGGTTCAAGGCACGCAAATTGAGGTAAGACATGCTATTCGGGATCGGGCCTTATACCCCGTCGTAGAGCTCTTGGAGTGCTTTCCAACGGTATGCTGTGCACAACGTAACTCCTTAAGGATCAAAAGTTATGGACACCGGAGCTACGAATACCTGGTAACAAGCCCTACGCCCTCGGTTTACGGGCCCAGCCTCCACGTGAAGTGAAGTTGTCTTGCCCAAGGTGCCGTGGAATTCGGTAATAGAAATGTGATGGATTAGGTTGTCATCATTTTCGCGGCTCACGACATACGATTCGGGATGGAAAAACTGCGCAAAAGAAGAAAAGTGTACCAAAAGTGATGAAAACATTCGATTTTGGGCTCCAAAAATAGGTGCAGCAGAGCAAGCTTGTTTCCCTTGTCGTAGAGCTCTTGAAGAACTTTCCAACGGTATGTTGTGCACCTCATAACTCCTTATGGATCAAAAGTTATGGGCACCAGAGCGACGGATACCTGGTCACAAGCCCCACGCCCTCAGTTTGCGGGCCCAGCCTCTACGTGAAGTGAAGTTGTCTAGCCTAAGGTGTCGTGGGATTCGGTAATAGAAATGGGATGGATTAGGTTGTCATCATTTTTGCGGCTAACGACGTATAATCCGGGATGAAAAAACAGTGCCAAAGAAAAAAAATGTCCCAAAACTAATGAAAACAATCGATTTTTGGCTTCGAAAATAGGCACAGCCAAGCAGTCTTGCTACCCTCGTCATAGAGCTCTCGGAGACCTTTCCAACTGTATGCGTCGCGTAACTCCTTACAGATCAAAAGTTATGGGCACCGTAGCGACAGATACCTGGTCACAAGCCCGACGCCCACGGTTTGTGGGCCCAACCTCTACGTGAAGTGAAGTTGTCTTACCCAAGGTGCAGTGGGATTCGGTAATAGAAATGTGATGGATTAGGTTGTCGTCCTTTTCGGGGCTCACGACGTACGATCCGAGATGGAAAAACAGCGCAAAAGAAGAAAAGTGTTCTGAAACTGATGAAAATGTTCGATTTTGGGCTCTGAAAACAAATGCAGCTAAGCAGGCTTCGTGCCCCCGTCGTAGAGCTCTCAGAGAGCTTTCTAACGGTATGCTGTGCGCCACATAACTCCTTAGAGATCAAAAGTTATGGGCACCGGAGCGACGGATACGTGGTCATAAGCCCCACACCCTCGGTTTGCGGGCCCAGCCTCTACGTGAATTGAAGTTGTCTTAGCCAAGGTGTCGTGGGATTCGGTAATAGAAATGTGATGGATTAGGTTGTCATCCTTTTCGCAGCTCACGACGTACGATCCGGGACGACAAAACAGCACAAAAGAAGAAAAGTGTCCCAAAACTGATGAAAACGTTTGATTTTGGGCTCTGAAAATAGACACAGCCGAGCATGCTTGCTGCCCCCGTCGTAGAGCTCTGAGAGAGCTTTCCAACGGTATGCTGTGCGCTGCGTAACTCCATACGGATCAAAAGTTATCGGCACCGTAGCGACAGATACATGGTCACAAGCCCCATGCCCTCGATTTGTAGGCCCAGCCTCTATGTGAAGTGAAGTTTTCTTGCCCAATGTGCCATGGGATTCGGTAATAGAAGTATGATGGATTAGGTTGTCGTCCTTTTCGCGGCTTATGACGTACGATCCGGGACGGAAAAACAGTGAAAAAGAAGAAAAGTATCCTGAAACTGATGAAAATGTTCAATTTTCGGCTATGAATATAGGCCCAGCCGAGCAGGCTTACTGCCGCTGTCGTTGAGCTCTTGGAGAGCTTTCCAACGGTATGTTGTGTGCCGCGTAACTCCTTAAGGATCAAAAGTTATGGGCATCAGAGCGACGGATACCTGGTAACATGCCCCACGCCCTCGGTCTGCCGGCCCAGCCTCTACGTGAAGTGAAGTTGTCTTGCCCAAGGTGCCATGGGATTCGGTAATAGAAATGTGATGGATTAGGTTGTCGTTATTTTCTCGACTCACGACCTACGATCCGGGATTAAAAAAAATAGCACAAAAGAAGAAAACTATCTCAAAACTAATGAAAATGTTCGATTTTGGGCTCCAAAAATAGGTGCAGCCAAGCAGACTTGCCGCCCCCGTCGTAGAGCTCTTGGAGTGCTTTCCAATGGTATGTTGTGTGCCTCGTAAATCCTTGCGGATCAAAAGTTATAGGCACCGGAGCGATGAATACCTAGTCACAAGCCCCACGCCCTCGGTTTGCGGGCGCAGCCTCTACATGAAGTGAAGTTGTCTTGCCCAAGTTTTCGTGGGATTCAGTAATAGAAATGTAATGGATTATGTTGTCGTCATTTTCGCGGCTCACGACGTACGATCCCGGACGAAAAAACAGCGCAAAACCAGAAAAGTTCCACGAAACTGATGAAAATGTCCGATTTTGGGCTCCGAAAACAGGCACAGCTAAGCAAGCTCACCGCACCCATCGTAGAGCTCTCGGAGATATTTCCAACGATTTGTTGTGCGTAGCGTAACTCCTTACAGATCAAAAGTTATTGGCAACAGAGCGACAGATACTTGGTCACTAGCCCCACGCCCTCGGTTTGCGGGCCTAGCCTCTACGTGAAGTGAAGTTTCCTTGCCCAAGGTACCATGAGATTCAGTAATAGAAATGTGGTGGATTAGGTTGTCGTCATTTTCTTGGCTCACGACGTACGATCCGGGACGAAAAAATAGCGCAAAAGAAGGAAAGTGTCTCGAAACTGATTAAAACATTCGATTTTGGGCTCCGAAAACTGGCACAGAAGAGCAGGCTTGTTGCCCTTGTTGTAGAACTCTCAGAAAGCTTTCTAACGGTATATTGTGCGCCGTGTAACTCCATACGGACCAAAAGTTATGGGCACCGGAGCGACAGATTCCTGGTCACAAGCCCCACGCCCTCGGTTCCCAGGCCCAGCCTCTACGTGAAGTGAAGTTGTCTTGCCCAAGGTGCCATGGGATTCGGTAATAGAAATGTGATGGATTAGGTTGTCGTCCATTACACGGCTTACGACGTATGATCCAGGATGAAAAAACAGTGCGAAAGAAGAAAAGTGTCCAGAAATAGATGAAAACGTTCAATTTTGGGCTCCGAAAACAAGCGCAGCTGAGAAGGCTTGCTGCCCCTGTCGTAAAGCTCTCGGAGAGCTTTCCAACGGTATGTTGTGTGCCGCGTAACTCCCTACAAATCAAAAGTTATTAGCACCTGAGCGACGAATACTAGGCCACAAGCCCTATGCCCTCGGTTTGCGGGCCCAGCCTCTACATGAAGTGAAGTTGTCTTGCCCAAGGTGCCTTGGGATTCAGAAATAGAAATGTGATGGCTTAGGTTGTCGTCCTTTTCGCGGCTCACAATGTACGATCTAGGACGGAAAAGAAGAAAAGTGTCACAAAACTGATGAAAATGTTCAATTTTGGGCTCTAAAAATAGGTGCAGTCAAGCAGGCTTGCCGCCCCCATCGTACAGCTCTTGGAGGGCTTTCCAACGGTATGCTGTGCGCCGCGTAACTCCGTACAGATCAAAAGTTATGGGCACCCACCGGAGCGACAAATACCTGGTCACAAGCCCTACACCCTCGATTTTCGGGCCCAGCCTCTACGTGAAGTGAAGTTGTCTTGCCCAAGGTTTCATGGGATTCGAAAATAGAAATGTGATGGATTAGGTTGTCGTCCTTTTCACGGCTCATAACATACGATCCGAGAAGGAGAAACAGCGTAAAAGAAGAAAAGTGTCCCAAAACTGATGAAAATATTCGATTTTGGGCTCCGAAAATAGGTGCAGCCGAGCAGGCTTGCTGCTTCCGTCGTAGAGCTCTTGGAGTGCTTTCCAACGGTATGCTGTGCACCACGTAACTCCTTAAGGATCAAAAGTTATGGGCACCGGAGTGACGAATACTTGGTCACAAGCCCCAGGCCCACGGTTTGCGGGACCAACCTCTACGTGAAGTGAAGTTGTCTTGCCCAAGGTGTCGTGGGATTCGGTAATAGAAATATGATGGACTAGGTTGTCATCATTTTCGTGGCTCACGACGTACGATGGAAAAACAACGCAAAAGAATAAAACTATCCCAAAACTGATGATAACGTTTGATTTTGGGCTCCAAAAATAGCCTCAGCCGAGCAGTCGTGCTTGCCTCATCATAGAGCTGTCCGAGAGCTCTCCAACGGTATGCTGTGCGTCGCGTATCTCCTTACAGATCAAAAGTTATGGGCACCAGAGCGGCGGATACCTGGTCACAAGCTCGACGCCCTCGGTTTACGGGCCTAGCCTCTACGTGAAATGAAGTTGTCTTGCCCAAGGTGCCGTGGGATTCGGTAATAGAAATGTGATGGATTAGGTTGTCGTCATTTTTGCAGCTCACAACGTAGGATCCGGGACGAAAAAATAGCACAAAAGAAGAAATGTGTCCCAAAACTGATGAAAACGTTCAATTTTGAGCCCCAAAAATAGGCGTAGCAGAGCAGGCTTGTTGCCCTCGTCGTAGAGCTCTAAGAGAGCTTTCCAATGGTAGGCTGTGCACTGTGTCACTCCTTACAGATCAAAAGTTATGGGTAACGGAGTGGTGAATACCTGGTCATAAGCCCCACGCCCTCGGTTTGCAGGCCCAGCCTCTATGTGAAGTGAAGTTGTCTTACCCAAAGTGCCATAGGATTCGGTAATAGAATTGTGATGGATTAGGGTGTTGTCATTTTCGTGGCTCACGACGTACGATCCGGGATGAAAAAACAGCACAAAAGAAGAAAAGTATCCCGAAACTGATGAAAATGTTCGATTTTGGGCTCCGGAAACAGGCGCAGTCAAGCAGGCATGATGCCCCCGTCGTAGAGCTCTTGGAAATCTTTCTGACGGTATGCTGTGCGCTGGGTAAATCCATACGGATCAAAAGTTATGTTCACCAGAGCAACGGATACCTTGTCACAAGCCCCACGCCCTCAGTTTGCAGGCCCAGCCTCTACGTGAAGTGAAGTTGTCTTGCCCAAGGTGCCGTGGGATTCGGTAATAGAAATGTGATGGATTAGGTTGTCGTCATTTTCGCGGCTCACGACGCACGATCCGGAACGGAAAAATAGCGAAAAATAAGAAAAATATTTCAAAACTGATGAAAATGTTCAATTTTGGGCTCCGAAAATAGGCGCAGCTGAGCAGGCTTGCTGCCCCCATCGTAGAGCTCTTGAAGTGCTTTCCTACGATATGCTGTGCACCACGTAACTCCTCAAGGATCAAAAGTTATGGGCACTGGAGCGACGAATACCTGGTCACATGCCCCACGCCCTCAGTTTGTGGGCCTAGCCTCTACGTGTAGTGAAATTGTCTTGCCAAGGTGTCGTGGCATTCGGTAATAGAAATGTGATGGATTAGGTTGTCGTCATTTTCGCGGCTCACGACGTATGATCCGGGACGGAAAAATAGCGTAGCAGAAGAAAACTATCCCGAAACTGATGAAAACATTCAATTTTGGTCACCAAAAATAGGCGCATCCGAGCAGGCTTGTTGCCCCCGTCATAGAGCTCTTGGAGTGCTTTCCAATGGTATGTTGTGCGCCACGTAACTCCTTACGAATCAAAAGTTAAGGGCACCGGAGCGACGAATACCTTGTTATAAGACCCATACCCTCGGTTGCAGGCCCAGCCTCTACGTGAAGTGAAGTTGTCTTCCCCAAGGTGTCGTGTGATTCGGTATTAGAAATGTGATGGATTAGGTTGTCGTCATTTTTGCGACTTACGACGTACGATCCGGGACGGAAAAACAGTACAAAAGAAGAAAAGTGTCCCGAAATTGATGAAAATGTTCGATTTTAGGCTCCAAAAATATGCACAACCGAGCAAGCTTCATGCCCACGTCGTAGAGCTCTCGGAGAGCTTTCTAACGGCATGTTGTGCGCCGCATAACTCCTTACGGATCAAAAGTTATGGGCACCGGAGCGACGGATACCTAGTCATAAACCCACGCCCTCAGTTTGCGGGCACAGTCTCTACGTGAAGTGAAGTTATCTTGCCCAAGGTACCGTGGGATTCGGTAATAGAAATGTGATGGATTAGGTTGTCGTCATTTTTGCGACGCACGACGTACAATCCGGGACGAAAAAACAGCGCAAAAGTAGAAAAGTTTCCTGAAACTGATGAAAACGTTCGTTTTTGGGCTCCGAAAACAGGCGCAGCCATGCAAGCTCTCTACCCCCGTCGTAGAGCTCTCAAAGAGCTTTCAAACTGTATGCTGTGCGCAGTGTAACTCCTTACAGATCAAAAGTTATTGGCAACGGATCGACAGATACCTGGTCAACAAGCCCCACGCCCTTGGTTTGCGGGCCCAGCCTCTACGTGAAGTGAAGTTGTCTTGCCCAAGGGACCGTGGGATTCGGTAATAAAAATGTGATGGATTATGTTGTCGTCATTTTCGCGGCTCACGACGGACGATCCGAGACGAAAAAACGGCAAAAAAAGAAGAAAAGTGTCCCGAAACTGATGAAATCATTTGATTTTGGGCTCTGAAAACTGGCACAGCAACGCAGCCCTTTTCCCCCCATCATAGAGCTTTCAGAGAGCTTTCCAACAGTATAATGTGCGCCGCATAACTCCATACGGATCAAAAGTTATGGGCATCAAAGCGATGGATACCTAGTCACAAGCCCCACGCCCTCGGTTTGTGAGCCCAACTTCTACGTGAAGTAAAGTTGTCTTACCCAAGGTGCCGTGGGATTCTGTAGTAGAAATGTGATGGATTAGGTTGTCATCCTCATCACGGCTTACGTCGTACGATCCGGGATGAAAAAATAGTACAAAAGAAGAAAAATGTGCAGAAACTGATGAAAACGTTCGATTTTGGGCTCCGAAAATAGGCCCAGCCGAGCAGGCTAGCTGCCCCCGTCGTAGAGCTCTCAGAGAGCTTTCCAACGGTATACTGTGCGCCGCGTAACTCCTTATAGATCAAAAGTTATAGGCACTAGAGTGACGTATACCCAGTCACAAGCCCTATGCCCTCGGTTTGCGGGACCAGCCTCTATGTGAAGTGAAGTTGTCTTGCCCAAGGTGTCTTGAGATTCGGTAATAGAAATGTGATGGATTAGGTTGTCGTCCTTTTTGCGACTCAAGACGTACGATCCGGGATGAAAAAACAGCGCAAAATAAGAAAAGAGTCCCAAAACTGATGAAAACGTTCGATTTTGTGCTCCGAAAAGAGGCGCAGCCGAGCAGACTTGTTGCCTACGTCGTAGAGCTCTCGTAGTGCTTTTCAACGGTATGTTGTGCACCGCGTAACTCTTTACAGATCAAAAGTTATGGGCATCGAAGCGACGGATACCTGGTCATAAGCCCCACGCCCTCGGTTTACGGGCCCAAGCTCTACGTGAAATGAAGTTGTCATGCCCAAGGTACTGTGGGATTCGGTAATAGAAATATGACGGATTAGGTTGTCATCCTTTTCACGGCTCACGATGTACGATCCGGGACGGAAAAACAGCGTAAAAGAAGAAAAGTCTGCTGAAATAGATGAAAATGTTCAATTTTGGGCTCCAAAAATAGGCGCAGCTGAGCAGGCTTGCTGCCCCCGTCGTAGAGCTCTTGGAGTGCTTTCCAACGGTATGCTGTGCACCACGTAACTCCTTAAGGATCAAAAGTTATGGGCACCGGAGCGACGAATACCTAGTCACAAGCCTCACGCCCTCGGTTTGCGAGACCAGCCTCTACGTAAAGTGAAGTTGTCTTGCCCAAGGTGCCATGGGATTAGGTAATAGAAATGTGATGGACTAGGTTGTCGTCATTTTCGTGGCTCACAACATACGATCCGGGATGGAAAAACAGTGCAAAAAAAGAAAAGTATCCCAAAACTGATGAAAACGTTCGATTTTGGGAACCAAAAATAGGCGCGGCCAAGTATGTTTGATGCCCTCATTGTAGAGCTCTCGGAGAGCTCTCCAACGGTATGCTGTGCGATGCATAACTCCTTACGGATCAAAAGTTATGGGCACCGGAGCGACAGAAACATGGTCTCAAGCCCCACGCCCTTGGTTTTGGAGCCCAACCTCTACGTGAAATGAAGTTGTCCTGCCCAAGGTGCCGTGGGATTTGGTAATTGAAATGTGATGGATTAGGTTGTCGTCCATTTCGCGTCTCACGACGTACAATCTGGGATGAAAAAACAACGCAAAAGCAAAAATGTGTCCTGAAACTGATGAACACGTTCGTTTTTGGGCTCCGAATATAGGCGCAGCTGAACATGCTTGCTGCCCCCGTCGTAGAGCTCTTGGAGTGCTTTCCAACGGTATGCTGTGCGCCACGTAACTCCTTACGGATCAAAAGTTATGGGCATTGGAGCGACGAATACCTGGTCACAAGCCTGACGCCCTCGGTTTACGGGTCTAGCCTCTACGTGAAGTGAAGTTATCTTGCCCAAGGTGCCGTGGGATTCGTTAATAGAATTGTGATGGATTAGGTTGTCATCATTTTCGCAGCTCACGACGTCCGATCCGGGACAGAAAAACAGCGCAAAAGAAGAAAAGGATCCTGAAATTGATGAAAATAATCGATTTTGGGCTCCAAAAATAGGCGCAGTCGAGCAGGCTTGTTGCCCCTATCGTAGAGCTCTCGGAGAGCTTTCCAACGGTATGTTGTGCGCCGCGTAACTCCTTACGGATCAAAAGTTATGTTCACCAGAGCAACGGATACCTTGTCACAAGCCCCACGCCCTCGGTTTGCGGGCCCAGCCTCTACGTGAAATGAAGTTGTCTTACCCAAGGTACCGTGGGATTCGGTAATAGAAATGTGATGGATTAGGTTGTCGTCATTTTCGCGGCTCACGATGTACGATCCGAAACGGAAAAACAACGCAAAAGAAGAAAAGTATCCCGAAACTGATGAAAACGTTCAATTTTGGGCTCCGAAAACAGGCGTAGCTTAGCAGGCTTGCAGCCCCCATCGTAGAGCTCTTGGAGGGCTTTCCTACGGTATGTTGTGCACTACGTAACTCCTTAAGGATCAAAAGTTATGGGCACCAGAGCGAAGAATACCTGGTCACAAGCCCCATGCCCTCGGTTTGCGGGCCCAGCCCTTACATGAAGTGAAATTTTATTGCCCAAGGTGCCATGGCATTCGATAATAGAAATGTGATCGATTAGGTTGTCGTCATTTTCGCGGCTCAGGACGTACGATCCGGGACCGAAAAACAGCGCAAAAGAAGAAAACTATCCCGAAACTGATGAAAACGTTCAATTTTGGTCACCAAAAACAAGCGCACCTGAGCTGGCTTGCTGCCCCCGTCGTAGAGCTCTTGGAGTGCTTTCCAACAGTATGTTGTGCGCCACGTAACTCCTTACGAATCAAAAGTTATGGGCACCAGATCGACGAATGCCTGGTCACAAGCCCCACACCCTCGGTTTGCGGTCCCAGCCTCTACGTGAAGTGAAGTTGTCTCCCCCAAGGTGTTGTGGGATTCGGTAATAGAATTGTGATGAATTAGGTTGTGGTCATTTTTGCGGCTCACGACGTAAGATCCGGGATGAAAAAACAGAGCAAAAGAAGAAAAGTGTTCTGAAACTTATGAAAACGTTCGATTTTGGACTTCGAAAATAGGCGCAGCCGAGCAGGTTTGCTTCCCCAGTCGTAGAGCTATCGGAGGGGTTTCCAACGGTATGCTGTGCGCTGCGTAAGTCCTTACAGATCAAAAGTTATGGGTACTGGAGCGACAGATACCTGGTCACAAGTCCCACACCCTCGGTTTGCGGGCCCAGCCTCTACGTGAAGTGTGAGGCCCGACCTCGATTTGTGTACGATACCTCGTTTCCCTAACCTACATTTGCGTGCCTTGACTTAGGTTTAAGAATCATGTTTCGTTTTATGTGCCTTGCATTGAATTACGTGCATTCATTTAGGGTTGCATGCATTTATTTGGAAAATGTGCATTCATCTCGTAGTTTGTGCCCTACCTCGTAGTGTGTGCCCAAGACCTAGGAAAGCGTGCCCTCACGCTAATCAAGAAAGCATCTTACACGAAGCACTAGATCAATAATTAATCCTACAAATTCCACTAACTAATATTAAAATGGTAAGTCAATGCACTAGAAGACGAAATTGTACCAAAAGCTAGACATTCTTATTCTTTATTCTTTATCCTTCTGCATATTCCAAGCACACAATTAAATAATACTCAAACAAGACAAAAAATTCAGATTTGAACCCAAGCTTGGCCGACCACAAAGAGCCTTTGTGCATGCATTTTAATTTCAAATTCTATTCCTAAACATTCTATGACATATTATGACACAAAGCCTTAAAAAAATGACTCAAAACTCTACCCAAAGCTCCACCAATCTCGACATATGCATATGCCCATGCTAGGATGATTCAAACATGCCTCTTGAGGACACAACATCAGATTTTACAAGGCCCTAGGCCGACAGACATCAATACCCATCACGCTTTCATTTTTGTTTCATTCTTTTTCTCTTTCTCTCATTTCTTCTCTCTCTCCCTCGGCCCTAGCTGAATTTGTAGACTCCATAGCTAAGTTCTTGATCCTAAGGCTTTTCAAGACCTCCAAGCTACTTAGGAGCTCAACCAAGCAAAGCTAGGAGCAAAGAAACGCACATGCAAGCCTTTAGCACATCCATTTCGGCTTAGGTGAGTTTGTTAGCTTCCATTTCTTTTCTTCTTGTTCTAACCACATGCACCTACTAAGAATATGGTAACTTAGCTAGGAAATTAGAGAAATCCCAAGTTGTCTCTCGGCTAAGCAACGAGAAGAGTTGTCATTGTGCTTCATCAAGAGTTTGTGCATCTTCTTTGTTGTCTTGCTAAGGTGAGGGCTAAAACTTCTTGAAAAGCTTTCAAAAACCACATGCATGCCTTTGAATGTCTATTTCTACCTCTATACCTGTGATATATGTATGTTCATGAGCTTTTGTAAACATGCATGGCAAGATATTTGGCTAGAATGTGATGATAGATGAATTCGCGTATGGGACAGTCTTCTGTCTTGTTGGTGTGGGGTGACTTTGACCAGGTAAATGATGTTAAAAATGCGTGAAAATTTGTAGGTGACTAGTTTTGCCAGTTCTGAGCATTTTTCATGGAAATAGGCCAAAGCTAATTTTGATTCTAAGGTCCTAAAAATGGCAAAATATCAAAATGTGTCTAAATCTGGAAAATCGGGAAAAATGAAGCAGGTTTTGGCAGATTCACTGTCCTTGTAGAAAGAATCAGTTTTGACTTAGTAAATGATATCCAAAAAGAATGAAATTTGGTGTACTACTAGATTTGTCAGTTCTGGACATTCTTTTCAGAAATAGACTAAGGCTAAATCTGAACCTAAGGTCCTAAAAAACGACAAGGATTGAAATGTGGGCAAATCTGGACAGTTTTGCGTAGTCTCACGGTTTTGGCTATAACTCTTGAACCCGAACTCCAAATGATGCGAGCTTTGTTTATGGATTTATTTCACTCCTTAAGATTTAATTTGACATTTTATTCACTAGAATTGGAGATTGTTTGCTTGTCTCAATGATTGTGAGAAAACAAACCATTGCAGTGAGGTTTTCGTCTAGTGATTTGCCTTGAAAATTATTGTAACTTCTCTTGTTGTATTAAATGCTTGGGATTGTGGCATTGGGATGTTGTGTAGACTATTTTTAATGCTTGAGGGTGTTTGAATTAATTAATGCATTGCTTGAGTTTAATCACGTGACAATTTAGGGCTTAATCGCACAAGTAAGCATGAATTGGAACCCCAATGACTAGGAAAACTCGCTAAGTGTTAATCCTATGAATATTGTGTTTAATTATGTAATTAGTAGGCTGCCCGTAGTTTCCCTCATTGCCCTAAACATGATTTCGATGATTACATGTTGACAAGTAGGCTTTTCTTGCACTCGGTCCCACGTAGATGTCGTTGCATATTGAATTATCTTATTATTTGATTACGTGAGCTTCAAAATGAGTTATATGACTTGATTTACATGCATTACATGGCTGCCCATTTAATATTCATATAACTCCATGTGCTTTACAAGTGAAATTATTTGTCATATCGTGCCTCGCGTGTTTACTTGTCAATGTGCAATCTTATGACTGCTCGGAGGCAACCTACTTTGTTGTCCTCCTAATGTGATATATTAAATGTCATAAATGTGCATTGCATACAAGGTTGCAACCTTTCATTCTGGCGTGGTAGCGTTCACGCACACCGGGCGGCATCGGGCTTGCTGGTGCAACCGTGACTACCATTGTCCAATTCCCTCTCTCGCTTGGGGGCTAGACTTTCTCGGAGAGTTAGGTCGTAGGATTTCGGGGTACATCCAGAGTCCACACATTTGGCGTGATAAGGGGATTTGAAGTCGGCCGCAACAACTGATACTGGAGATGAACTGAGAGCAAAAGCTCACTGTATCCTTTTCACTATGTGTATGAGTACTCTCGCTTGGTTCCTAGAGGACCTCGGGGAAGAAAGACGGGTAATTGAGTTCTTTTACTGTTACACTACATTATGCACTTACTTGTAATACATGTCATGCTTGCAAAAGGGTTTTCATAACTGAACTGGAAAAAGAGTTTCAAAACTTATTTCTCGTTCCCCTTCGCTGAGTTCATAAGGACTCACCCTCTTTTATCATCTCAAGTGAAGAAGACTAGGAACAGGTACCCGTGGACAATGTGCCTAATGATGATTCCTTGGAATGATTGCTTGCCCTACGTGCCTTACTTGACTATGGCCATTTTGTGAATGATATGTTGCTTGAAGATTATTTCATTTCTTATGTTGCTTGTTATTGTATTGTAAATGACCCCCATTGTAATTTGGGATCTAATTTTGACTTGTACTGATCATAACTAGATAGACACTACTATGGTCGTTTTTGCTATCATTACTGGCTAGTATCTATCGTAGGATTATGAAGTATCAGGTAAGGATTAAGTCAAATGAATCTATCCAATCTTAAACAGGTACTTATTGTTAAGTTAAGATCAATAGGTACTTTTGTAACGAGGATTAACAAACAAACAAGACATAGTATCATGCTAGGCTATTAATCAAACGAGACTTCGAGATAACTAGTGGGCATTTCGATTGGTTATAAACAGTAAACTTAGTTGGAAATGAAATTGAGATTGACAGTTTTAAGGTTTTTAGAAAATGAGGTCAAACTAAGGAGCCCAATTACAGCCGTTATGCTGCCGATTTTCTGGAGAATTTGTGGAGTTTAGGCTAAAACGTTAAGTGTTAAACTTTCATGAATGATTAAGTATGTGATATGACTTGAATGTTTAGATCACACCCTAGTCTAACCTTTATAGGTCGGGTTGAGGCGTAATTCCTTATCTGAATGGTATCAGAGCTTAGATTGCTTAAGCCGGGTTTAACTCTCGGACCATGGGTAGAAGCCCTAAGGTTATTAGGATGACTTGTTCATGTGTGATAATGTTAATTGTGCCTTCTATGTTCTATGTGCTTATGTGATTAACATGTCTTAACTGTTTCGAAAGTTGTGTGTTCATGTGAAATTATATGTTGCATATCTTATGCGTTAAATTCTTGTTTGTCGTATTTCAATAAATTGTGCATCGTAATCTGTGCCTATAGATGGCTGGCCTTAGTACCCGCACTACTAATAGGAGCGGTGAGCCCCAAGAGACCGGAGATGCTTATCAAACTAATCCCGGCATGGCTATGTTTAACATGATGGCGAATGCCATGGATCGCGTATCCCGAGTGATGGAACGTCAAGATGCACGTGAGGTGAACAACAACAACAACAACAACACGAATGACGATAACCATGGGAGACATAGCAGAATGTGGGAGTTTCTTGACTTTCGCCCGTCCAAATTCCACGGGGAAGCTGATGATGAAAAGGCAGAGGCTTGGCTGTCTGAGATCGAGAGGATTTTCAAACCACTTGACTATACTGATGAAGAAAAGGTGGAGTTTTTCTATTGCACGGGGATGCTGAGCATTGGTGGCACACTGTGGAGGCACTTTGGAAAACTGATCATACACCTCGCTTGTGGGGTAATTTCGTTAAGGCATTCAAGGAGAAATACGTACCTGCAGTTTCCAGGCAGAGGCGGATTGAGGAATTCATGCACCTGAACCAGGGTAACATGACGGTGGCCCAGTACGAGGCTCGTTTTGACCGACTGTCCCGCTATGCTCAATATATGGTCAGTACTCCGAAGGCGAAGATGTGAAAATTTACGAATGGGTTGAGGCCGAAAATTCAGGACCAGTTGGCTTCGCATGACTTCAATACCTATTCTGCTCTCCTTGATGCTGCTTCTCGAGTTGAGAAGAGAAAACTTAATAGAGCCAGTTCGAGCCAGCCGAACAAGAAACCATACCAGCCTCTAGGTCAACAGAGGAAATTCCAGAGCCAGAGTCGCAGTCAGGGCCAGAGCCAGAACATACTAGTTAATAACCGTGGCCCGACTAAAGCACCATCAGCCTCTTCCACCCGCGGATCCACAGGTAGTTCACCTGCTACTCAGTCTATCAACTGTTCTTACTGTGACAAGAAGGGTCATACCGAGGCCCAGTGCTGGAAGAAGTCAGGACGATGTGTGTGGTGTGGCAGTGATCAGCATCAGATCAAGGATTGCCCTAAATGGCAAGCAGGACAAAATCAAGTTAAACCAGCTGGTAGAGGCAAGACTCCAGTTCCTAGAGTTCAGGCTCGAGCTTATGCTATAGAGTGCGAGGAGCTTCCAGAGGAGACCGCTGTTGTTGAGGGTACATTCTTGATACTGAATCAACCTGTTAGGGTGCTAATTGATCCAGGTACTACTCATTCATTTATTACTCCCTTATGTGTGCAACGTGTGAAACTACGAGTTGTATGTTTGCCTTACGAAGTAGAAGTTGGTACTATGATAGGTTCTAAACTTGTTACTAGCTTAGCTTGTAAAGCATGTAAAATCCAAATTAAAGCTAGGGAATTCTCGGCCAATCTTATTGTATTACCCTTTCGAGACTATGAAGTCATCTTAGGGATGGACTGGTTGGCAAAGCATCATGCCCAACTAGATTGCCGGACGAAGATTGTAACGTTCCGGATACCTGGTCAGCCAATATTGGAAGTCATGGGTCGAAGAGACTTCACCGGGAGTTCCATCATTTCATCTACGAAAGCAGTGAAGTCCTTGAGAAAAGGATGTAGTGGATACTTAGCTTACCTCATCAACAAGCCATCGGACAAAGCTAAGTTGGAGGAGATTCCAATGATTAAAGATTATGCAGATGTGTTTCCAGAAGAATTTCCCAGTTTACTACCAAATCGGGAGATCGAGTTCATTATAGAATTACTGCCTGGCACCCAGCTGATATCTAAAGCTCCCTATCGTATGGCGCCGGCCGAGCTACAAGAATTGAAGGACCAATTGCAAGAATTGTTGAAGAAGGGGTTTGTTCAACCAAGTTCTTCTCCATGGGGTACACCAGTCCTATCAGTAAAGAAGAAAGACGGAACGTTGAGGCTATGCATCGATTATCGAGGATTGAACCAAGTGACCGTCAAGAATAAATACCCATTTCCACTGATCGACTAGTTGTTTGATCAACTTCAGGGAGCCAAAGTGTATTTGAAGCTCGACTTGAGGCAAGGGTACTATCAGTTGCGGATCAAAAAGGAGGATGTGCCTAAAACGGCTTTTAGGACGAGATATGGGCAATATGAATATGTGGTGATGCCATTTGGGCTAACTAATGCCCCTGCAGATTTTATGGATTTGATGCACAAGGTGTTTCAACCCTACTTGGACAAATTTATAGTGATCTTCATTAATGATATTTTGGTATACTCGAAATCCGAGGCTGAGCATGAACAACATCTGCGATTGGTACTACAGAAACTTCGAGAGCATCAATTGTATGCGAAGTTTGACAAATGTGAATTTTGGTTGCAGCAGATTGCATTTTTGCGGGCCCAGCCTAAACGTGAAGTGAAATTGTCTTGCCCAAGGAGCCTTGGGATTTGGTAATAGAAATGTGATAGATTAGGTTGTCATCCTTTTCGCGGCTCACAATGTACGATCTGGGACAAAAAAACAGCGCAAAAGAAAAAAAGTGTCCTGATATTGATGAAAATGTTCGATTTTGGGCTTCAAAAACAGGCACAACCGAGCAGTCTTGCTGCCCCAATCGTAGAGCTCTCGTAGGACTTTCCAACGGTATATTGTGCGCCTCATAACTCCTTACGGATCGAAAGTTATAGGCACCGGGGCGACGGATACCTGGTCACAATCCCCACGCCCGTGGTTTGCGGGCCCAACCTCTACGTGAAGTGAAGTTGTCTAGCCTAAGGTTCCGTGGGATTCGGTAATAGAAATGAGATGGATTAGGTTGTCATCATTTTTGCAGCTAACGACGTACGATTCGGGATGAAAAAATAGTGCAAAAGAAGAAAAGTGTCCCGAAACTTATGAAAAGAATCGATTATTGGCTCCGAAAATAGACACAGCCTAGGTGTCGTGGGATTCGGTAATACCAATGTGATGGATTAAGTTTTCATCATTTTCGCGGCTCATGACGTACGATCCGGGATGACAAAACAGTGCAAAAGTATAAAAGTGTCCCAAAACTGATGAAAACGCTCGATTTTGAGCTCCAAACATAGGCGCAGCCAAGTAGGCTTGCTACCCCCATCGTAGAACTCGTGAAGTGCTTTCCAACGGTATGATGTGCGCCACGTAACTCCTTACGGATCAAAAGTTATGGGCATTGGAGCGACGAATACCTGGTCACAAGCCCCATGCCCTCGGTTTGCGGGCCCAGCATCTACGTGAAGTGAAGTTGTTTTACCCAAGGTGTCGTGGCATTCGGTAATAGATATGTGATGGATTAGGTTGTCTTCATTTTCGCGGCTCACGACGTACGATCCGGGACGGAAAAACAGCACAAAAGAAGAAAACTATCCCAAAACTGATGAAAACGTTCAATTTTGGTCACCAAAAGTAGGAGCTTCCAAGCAGGCTTGCTGCCTCCATTGTAGAGCTCTTGGAGTGCTTTCAAACGGTATATTGTGCGCCACGTAACTCCTTACGAATCAAAAATTATGGACACCGGAGCGACGAATACCTAGTCACAAGCCCCATGGCCTCAGTTTGCGAACCCGCCCTTTACGTGACGTGAAGTTGTCTTCCTCAAGGTGTCGTGGGATAGGGTAATAGAAATGTAATGGATTAGGTTGTCGTCATTTTCGCGGCTCATAACATACGATCCGGGATGAAAAAACATAGCAAAAGAAGAAAAGTGTCCCAAAACTGATGAAAACGTTCGATTCTGGGCTCCGAAAATAGGTGCAGCTGAGCATGCTTGCTAACCACGTCGTAGAGCTATCGGAGTGCTTTCCAATGGTATGCTGTGAGCCGCGTAACTCCTTGCGGAGCGACGGAGACCTAGTCCCAAGCCCTACGCCCTTGGTTTGCGGGCCCAGCCTCTACGTGAAGCGAAGTTGTCTTGCCCAAGGTGCCATGGAATTCTATAATATAAATGTGATGGATAAGGTTGCCGTCGTTTTTGCGTTGCACGACGTATGGTTCGGGACGGAAAAACAGCGAAAAACCAGAAAAGTTTCCCGAAACTGATGAAACTATTCAATTTTGAGCTCCGAAAATAGGTGCAGCAGAGCAAGCTTGTTGCCCCTATCGTAGACCTCTTGGAGTACTTTCCAACGGTATGCTGTGCGCCACGTAACTCCTTACAGATCAAAAGTTATGGGCAACGGAGCGACGGATACCTAGTCATAACCCCCACACCCTCGGTTTGCGGGCCCAACCTCTACGTGAAGTGAAGTTGCCTTGCCCAAGGTGCCTTGGGATTAAGTAATAGAAATGTAAAGGATTAGGTTGTCATCATTTTCGCGACTCACGACATACGATCTGGGACGAAAAAATAGTGCAAAAGAAGAAAACTATCCCGAAACTGATAAAAAGTTCAATTTTGGGCTCCAAAAACAAGCGCATCTGAGCAAGCTTGCTGCCCCCGTCGTAGGGCTCTAGGAGTGCTTTCCAACGGTATGCTGTGCGCCACGTAACTCCTTACGGATCAAAAGTTATAGGCACTGGAGCGACGAATACTTGGTCACAAGCCCCACGCCCTCAGTTTGCGAACCCGCCCTTTACGTGACGTGAAGTTGTCTTCCTCAAGGTGTCGTGGGATAGGGTAATAGAAATGTAATGGATTAGGTTGTCGTCATTTTCGCGACTCACAACGTACGATACGGGACGGAAAAACATAGCAAAAGAAGAAAAGTGTCCCAAAACTGATGAAAACGTTCGATTCTGGGCTCCGAAAATAGGTGCAGCTGAGCATGCTTGCTAACCACGTCGTAGAGCTATCGGAGTGCTTTCCAATGGTATGCTGTGAGCCGCGTAACTCCTTGCGGATCAAAAGTTATGGGCAACGGAGCGACGGATACCTGGTCACAAATCCCATTCCCTCGGTTTGCGGGCCCAGCCTCTACGTGAAGTGAAGTTGTCTTGCCCAAGGTGCCGTGGGATTTGGTAATAGAAATGTGATGGATTAGGTTGTCATCATTTTCGCGGCTCACGACGTACGATTCGGGACGGAAAAATAGCGCAAAATAAGAAAAATGTCCCGAAACTGATGAAACCATTCGATTTTGGGCTCCGAAAATAGGCGTAGCAGAGCAAGCTTGTTGCCTCCATCGTAGACCTCTTGGAGTGCTTTCCAACGGTATGCTGTGCACACGTAACTCCTTACAGATCAAAAGTTATAGGCACCGGAGCGACGAATACCTGGTCATAAGCCCCACGCCCTCGTTTTGTGGGCCCAGCCTCTACGTGAAGTGAATTTGTCTTGCCTAAGGTGCCGTGGGATTCGGTAATAGAAATGTGATGGATTACGTTGTCGTCTTTTTCGCAGCTCACAACGTACGATCCAGGACAGAAAAACTGCGCTAAAGAAGAAAAGGGTCCCAAAACTGAGAAAAACGTTCAATTTTGGGCATAGAAAATAGGCGCAATCGAGCAGGCATATTGCCCATGTCGTAGAGCTCTCAGAGAGCTTTGCAACGGTATGCTGTGCATCATGAAAATCCATACAGATCAAAAGTTATAGGCACCGGAGCGACGGATACCTAGTCACATGCCTACGCCCCCGGTTTGCGGGCCTAACCTCTACGTGAATTGAATTTGTCTTGCCCAAGGTGCCACGGGATTCGGTAATACAAATGTGATCGATTAGATTGTCGTCATTTTTGCAGCTAACGACGTACGATCCGGGACCGAAAAATAGCGCAGAAGAAGAAAAATGTCCCTAAACTAATTAAAACAATTGATTTTTGGCTCCGAAAATAGGCACAGCTAAGCAGTCTTGCTACCCTCGTCCTAGAGCTCTCGGAGAGCTCTCCAACGGTATGTTGTGTGTCGTGTAACTCCTTATAAATCAAAAGTTATGGGCACCTTAGCGACGGATACCTGGTCAGAAGCTCTATGCCCTCAGTTTGCGGGCCCAGCCTCTAGGTGAAGTGAAGTTGTCTTGCCCAATGTACCATGGGATTCGGTAATAGAAATGTGATGGATTAGGTTGTCGTCATTTTTTCAGCTCACGACGTATAATCCGAGACAAAAAAACATCTTAAAAGGAGATAAGTGTCCCGAAACTGATGAAAATGTTCGATTTTGGGCTTCGCAAACAGGCGCAGTTGAGCAGGCATGTTAACTCCGTCGTAGAGCTCTCGGCGAGCTTTCCAACGGTATGCTGTGTGCAGCGAAAATCCATACATATCAAAAGTTATGGGCACCAGAGCGACGGATACCTGGTCACAAGCCCTATGCTCTCGGTTTGCAAGCCCAACCTCTACGTGAAGTGAAGTTGTCTAGCCCAGGGTACCATGGGATTCTGTAATAGAAATGTGATGGATTAGGTTGTCATCCTTTTCGTGGCTCACGACGTACGATCCAAGGCGGAAAAACAACACAAAAGAAGAAAAGTGTCACGAAACTGATGAAAACGTTCTATTTTGGGTCCTAAAACCAGGCGCAACCGAGTAGGATTGCTGCCCCTATCGTAGAGCTCTCATAGGGCTTTCTAATGGTATGTTGTGCGCCGCGTAACTCTTTAAGCATCAAAAGTTATGGGCATCGGAGCGACGGATACCTGGTCATAAGCCCCACGCCCTCGGTTTGCTGGCCCAACCTCTACGTGAAGTGAAGTTGTCTAGCCCAGGGTACCATGGGATTCTGTAATAGAAATGTGATGGATTAGGTTGTCGTCATTTTCGCGGCTCATGACCTACGATCCGGGATAAAAAAACAACGCAAAAGAAGAAAACTATCTTGAAACTGATGAAAATGTTCAATTTTTGGCTCCAAAAACAGGCAGAGCTGAGTAGGCTTGCTACTCCCGTCATAGAGCTCTTGGAGTGCTTTCCAACGGTATGCTGTGTGCCTCTTAACTCCTTATGGATCAAAAGTTATAGGCACCGGAGCGATGAATACCTAGTCACAAGCCCCACACCCTCGGTTTGCGGACCTACGATCCGGGACGGAAAAATTGCGCAAAAGTAGAAAGGTTTCCCAAAGCTGTTGAAAACGTTGAATTTTGGACTCCGAAAACAAGCGCAGTCAAGTAAGCTCGATGTCCCCATCGTAAAGCTCTCGGAGAGCTTTCCAACAGTACGCTACGCACCGCGTAACTCCTTACAAATCAAAAGTTATTGGCAACAGAGCGACAGATACCTAGTCATAAGCCCCACGCCCTCGGTTTGCAGGCGCAACCTCTACGTGAAGTGAAGTTGTGTTGCCCAAGGTGCCGTGGGATTCGGTAATAGAAATGTCATGGATTAAGTTGTCGTCATTTTCGCAGCTCACGACGTACGATCCGGGATGAAAAAACAGTGCACAAGAAGAAAAGTGTACCGAAACTAATTAAAACATTTGATTTTGGGCTCCGAAAACAGGCGCAGTCGAGTAGGCTTGTTACCCCAGTCGTAGAGCTCTCGGAAAGCTATCCAACGGTATGTTGTGCGCTGTGTAACTCCATACGGATCAAAAGTTATGGGCACCGGAGCGACGAATACCTGGTCACAAGCCCCATGCCCTCGGTTTTCGGGCCCAACCTCTATGTGAAGTGAAGTTGTCTTGCCCAAGGTGCCATGGGATTTGGTAATAGAAATGTGATAGATTAGGTTGTCGTCCATTTCACGGCTCGCGACGTACGATCCAGGATGGAAAAACATTGCAAAAGGAGAAAAGTGTCCCAAAACTGGTGAAAACGTTCGATTTTGGGCTATGACAACAAGCGCAGCCGAGCAAGCTTACTGCCCCTATCGTAGAGCTCTCGGAGAGCTTTCCAACGGTATGTTGTGAGCCGTGTAACTCCTTACAGATCAAAATTTATGGGCACTGAAACGACGGATACCTGGTCACAAGTCTCACGCCCTCGGCTTCCGGGCCCAGCCTCTACGTGAAGTGAAGTTGTCTTGCCCAAGGTACCATGGGATTCGGTAATAGAAATGTGATGGATTAGGTTGTTGTCCTTTTCACGGCTCATGACATACGATCCGGGATGGAAAAACAACGCAAAAGAAGAAAAGTGTCCCGAAATTGATGAAAATGTTCGATTTTGGACTCCAAATACAGGTGCAGCCGAGTAGGATTGCTGCCCCCATCCTAGACCTCTTGGAGTGCTTTCCAACGGTATGCTGTGCACCATGTAACTCCTTACGGATCAAAAGTTATAGGCACCGGAGTGACGGATGCCTAGTCACATGCCCCACGCCCTCAGTTTGCGGGCCCAGCCACTACATGAAGTGAAGTTGTCTTGCCCAAGGTGCCGTGGGATTCGGTAATAAAAATGTGATGGATTAGGTTATCGTCATTTTTGCAGCTAACGACGTACGATCCGGCACCCAAAAACAGTGTAAAAGAAGAAAAGTGTCCCAAAACTGAAGAAAACAATCGATTATTGGCTCCAAAAACAGGCACAAGCAAGTAGTCTTACTGCCCTTATCGTAGAGCTCTCGGAGAGCTCTCCAACGGTATGCTATGTGTCGCGTAACTCCTTACAGGTCAAAAGTTATCGGCACCGTGGCGATGGATACCTGGTCACAAACCCCACGCCCTTGGTTTGCGGGCCCAGCCTCTACGTGAAGTGAAGTTTTCTTAGCCAAGGTGTCATGGGATTCGGTAATAGAAATGTGATGGATTAGGTTGTCATCCTTTTCGCGGCTCACGACGTACGATCCGGGACGACAAAACAATGCAAAAGTAGAAAAGTGTCCCGAAACTGATGAAAATGTTCAATTTTGGGCTCCAAATATAGGTGCAGCCAAGCAAGCTTGCTACCCCCGTCATAGAGCTCTTGGAGTGCTTTCCATCAGTATGTTGTGCGCCACGTAACTCCTTACGGATCAAAAGTTATGAGCACCAGTGCGACGAATACCTAGTCACAAGCCCCACGCCCTCGGTTTACGGGCCCAGCCTCTACGTGAAGTGAAGTTTCCTTGCCCAAGGGGCCATGGCATTCTGAATTATAAATGTGATGGATTAGGTTGTCGTCATTTTCGCAGCTCACGACGTACGATTCGGGACATAAAAACAGCGCAAAAGAAGAAAAGTGTCCCGAAACTGATGAAAACATTTGATTTTAGGCTCCGAAAATAGGCGCAATCAAGCAGGCATGTTGCCCTTGTTGTAGAGCTCTCGAAGAGCTTTCCAACGGTATGCTGTGTGCCGCGTAAATCTATACGGATAAAAAGTTATGGGCACCAGAGCGACGGATACCTGGTGACAAGCCCCACGCCCTCGGTTTACGGGCCCAGCCTCTACGTGAAATGAAGCTGTCTTGCCCAAGGTGCCAAGGGATTTGGTAATAGAAATGTGATGGATTAGGTTGTCGTCCTTTTCGCGGCTCACGACGTACGATCCAAGACGAAAAAACAGCGCAAATGTAGAAAAGTGTCCCAAAACTGATGAAACGTTCGATTTTGGGCTCCAAAAATAGGTGCAGCCGAGAAGGATTGCTACCCCTGTCGTAGAGATCTCACAGGGCTTTCCAACAGTATGTTGTGCGCCACGTAACTCCTTACGGATCAAAAGTTATGGGCATCAGAGCGACGGATACTTGGTCACATGCCCCACGCCCTCGGTTTGCCGGCCCAGCCTCTACGTGACATGAAGTTGTCTTGCCCAAGGTGCCATGGGATTCAATAATAGAAATGTGATGGATTAGGTTGTCGTCATTTTTGTTGCTCACGGCCTACGATCCGGGAGGGAAAAGTAGCGCAAAATAAGAAAAGTATCCCAAAACTGATAAAAATGTTCGATTTTGGGCTTCAAAAATAGGCACAGCCAAGCAGGCTTGCTGCCCCCTTCATGGAGCTCTTGGAGTGCTTTCCAATGGTATGCTGTAGGCCACGTAACTCCTTACGGATAAAAAGTTATGGGCACCGGAGCGACGGAGACTTGGTTCTAAGCCCCACACCCTCGGTTTGCGGGCCCAACCTCTACGTGAAGTGAAGTTGTCTTGCCCAAGGTGCCGTGGGATTCGGTAATGTAAATGTGATGGATTAGGTTGCCGTCTCTTTTGCGGCTCACGACATACGATACGGGACAGAAAAACAGCGCAAAAGTAGAAAAGTATCCCGAAACTGATGAAAATATTCAAATTTGGGCTCCGCAAAGAGGCGCAGCCGGGCAAGCTCGCTACCCTTGTCGTAGAACCCTCGGAGAGCTTTCCAACAGTATGTTGTGCGCCACGTAACTCCTTACAGATCAAAAGTTATGGGCAACGGAGAGACGGATACCTGGTCATAAGCCCCACGCCCTCGGTTTGCGGGCGCAGCCTCTACGTGAAGTGAAGTTGTGTTGCCCAAGGTGCGGTGGGATTCGGTAATAGAAATGTGATGGATTAGGTTGTCGTCATTTTCGCAGTACACGACGTACGAACCGGGATGAAAAAACAGCGCAAAAGAAGAAAAATGTCTCAAAACTGATGAAAACATTTGATTTTGGGCTTCGAAAATAGGCGTAGCTGAGCAGGCTTGTTGCCACCATCGTAGAGCTCTCAGAGAGCTTTCCAACGGTATGTTGTGCGCCGCGTAACTCCATACGGATCAAAAGTTATGGGCACTGGAGCGACGGATGCCTAGTCACAAGCCCTGCGTCCTCGGTTTGCGAGCCCAGCCTCTACATGGAGTAAAGTTGTCTTGCCCAAGGTGCCGTGGGATTCGGTAATAGAAATGTGATGGATTACGTTGTCGGCCTTTTCACAGCTCGCGACGTACGATCTGGGATGGAAAAACAGCGTAAAAGAAGAAAGGTGTCTCGAAATTGATGAAAACGTTTGATTTTGGGCTCTAAAAACAAGCGCAGCTAAGAAAGCTTGCTACCCACATTGTAGAGCTCTCGAAGAGCTTTCCAACGGTATGTTGTGCCCCGCATAACTCCTTACGCATCAAAAGTTATGGGCACCGGAGCGACGAATACCTGATCACAAGCCCCACGCCCTCGTTTTGCGGGCCCAGCCACTACATGAAGTGAAGTTGTCTTGCCTAAGGTGCCATGGGATTTGGTAATAGAAATGTGATTGATTAGGTTGTCATCCTTTTCGAGGCTCACGACATACGATCCGGGACGGAAAAACAGCGAAAATGAAGAAAAGTGTCCCGAAAATGATGAAAATGTTAGATTTTGGGGTCCTAAAATAGGTGCAGCCGAGCAGGCTTGCTACCCACGTCGTAGAGCTCTTGGAGAGCTTTCCAACGGTATGTTGTGCACTGCGTAACTCCTTACGGATCAAAAGTTATGGGTACCGGAGCGACGGAGACTTGGTCACAAGCCCCATGCCCTCGGTTTGCGGGCCTAGCCTCTACGTGAAGTGAAGTTGTTTTGCCCAAGGTGCCGTGGGATTCGGTAATAGAAATGTGAGGGATTAGGTTGTCGTCATTTTCGCGGTTCACGATGTATGATCCAGGATGGAAAAACTGCATCAATTAAGAAAACTATCCCGAAACTGATGAAAACATTCAATTTTGGGCTCTATAAACAAGCCCAGCTGAGCAAACTTCTTGCCCCCGTCGTAGAGCTCTTGGAGTTCTCCCAACGGTATACTATGCGCCACGTAACTCTATACGGATCAAAAGTTATAGGCACCGGAGCGACGAATAACTGGTCACAAGCCCCACGCCCTCGGTTTGCAGGCCCAGCCTCTACGTTAAGTGAAGTTGTCTTGCCCAAGGTGTCGTGAGATTTTTTAATAGAAATGTGATGGATTAGGTTGTCGTCATTTTCGCTGCTCACGACGTACTATACGGGATGAAAAAACAACGCAAAAAAAGAAAATTATCTCGAAACGGATGAAAATGTTCAATTTTTGGCTCCAAAAACAGGCAGAGCTGAGTAGGCTTGCTACTCCCGTCATAGAGCTCTTGGAGTGCTTTCCAACGGTATGTTGTGCGCCTCGTAACTCCTTACGGATCAAAAGTTATGGGCACTAGAGCGACGAATACCTGGTCACAAGCCCCACTCCCTCGGTTTGCGGGCGCAGCCTCTACTTGAAGTGAAGTTGTCTTGCCCATGGTACTATGAGATTCGGTAATAGAACTGTGAGATTCGGTAATAGAAATGTGATGGATTAGGTTGTCGACATTTTCGCGGCTCACGACGTACGATCCGGGACGGAAAAACAGCGCAAAAGTAGAAAAGTTTCCCGAAACTGTTGAAAATATTCAATTTTGGGCTCTGAAAACAGGCGCAGCCGAGAAAGCTCGCTGCCCCCGTCGTAGAGCTCTCGGGAGATTTCCAATGGTATGCTATGCACAGCGTAACTCCTTACAGATCAAAAGTTATTGGCAACGAAGCGACAGATACCTGGTCATAAGCCCCACGCCCTCTGTTTGCATGCGCAGCCTCTACATGAAGTGAAGTTGTGTTGCCCTAGGTGCCATGGGATCGATAATAGAAATGTGATGGATTAGGTTGTCGTTATTTTCGCGGCTCACGACATAAGATCCGTGACGGAAAAACAGCTCAAAAGAAGAAAAGTGTCCCAAAACTGGTAAAAACGTTTGATTTTGGGCTCCAAAAATAGGCGCAGCCGAGCAGGTTTGTTACCACTGTCGTAGAACTCTCGGAGAGCTTTCCAACGGTACGTTATGCGCCGCGTAACTCCATACGGATCAAAAGTTATGCGCACCGGAGCGACGGATACCTGGTCACAAGCCCCACGCCCTCAGTTTGTGGGCCCAGCCTCTACGTGAAGTGAAGTTGTCTTGCCCAAGGTGCTGTGGGATTTGGTAATAGAAAGTGATGGATTAGGTTGTCGTCCTTTTAACGACTCATGACGTACGATTCGGGATGGAAAAGCAGCGCAAAAGAAGAAAAGTATCCCGAAACTGATGAAAATGTTCCATTTTGGGCTCCGAATACAGGCGCAGCCGGGCAAGCTTGCTGCCCCCGTCCTAGAGCTTTTGGAGTGCTTTCCAACAGTATGTTGTGCACCAAGTAACTCCGTAAGGATCAAAAGTTATGGGCATCAGAGCGACAAATACTTGGTCACAAGTCCCACGCCCTCGGTTTGTGGGCCCAGCCTCTACGTGAAGTGAAGTAGTCTTGCCCAAGGTGCCGTGGGATTCGGTAATAGAAATGTGATGGACTAGGTTGTCGTCATTTTCGCGGCTCACGACGTACGATTCAGGATGAAAAAACAGTGCAAAAGAAGAAAAGTGTCCCAAAACTGATGAAAATGTTCGATTTTGGGCTCCAAAAAAGGGGCCTAGCCAAGCAGACTTGTTGCCCCCGTCCTAGAGCTCTTGGAGTGCTTCCCAACGGTATGCTATGCGCCACGTAACTTCATACGGATCAAAAGTTATGGGCACCAGAGCGACGAATACCTGGTCACAAGCCCCACGCCCTCGGTTTACGGGCCCAGCCTCTTCGTGAAGTAAAGTTGTCTTGCCCAAGGTGCCGTGGGATTCGGTAATAGAAATGTGATGGATTAGGTTGTCGTCATTTTCGCGGCTCACGACATACGATTCAAGACGAAAAAATAGTACAAAAGAAGAAAAGTGTCCCAAAACTTATTGAAACATTCGATTTTGGGCTCTGAAAATAGGCACAGCAAAGCAGGCTTGCTGCCCCCATCGTAGAGCTCTTGGAGTGATTTTCAATGGTATGTTGTGCGCCACATAACTCTTTACGGATCAAAAGTTGTGAGCACCGGAGTGACGAATACCAGGTCACAAGCCCCACGCCCTCGGTTTGCGGGCCTAGCATCTACGTGAAGTGAAGTTGTCTTGCCCAAGGTGTCGTGGGATTCAGTAATAGAAATGTGATGGATTAAGTTGTCGCCATTTTCGCTGCTCACGACGCAAGATCCGGGACCCAAAAAGGATGCAAAAGAGGAAAAGTATCTCGAAACTAATGAAAACGTTTGATTTTGGACTCGAAAAATAGGCGCAGCCGAGCAGGCTTGCTTCCCCAGTCATAGAGCTATGGAGGGGTTTCCACTGGTATGCTGTGCACCGCGTAACGCCTTACAGATCAAAAGCTATGGGCACCGGAGCGATGGATACCTGGTCACAAGCCCCACGCCCTCGGTTTGCAGGCCCAGCCTCTACGTGAAGTGAAGTTGTCTTGCCCAAAGTGTAGTGGGATTCGGTAATAGAAATGTGATGGATTAGGTTGTCATCATTTTTGCGGCTCACGACGTACGATTCGGGATGAAAAAATAGCTCAAAGGAAGAAAAGTGTCCCGAAACTGATGAAAGCATTCGATTTTGGGCTCCGAAAATAGGCGCAGTGGAACAGGCTTGCTGCTCCAGTCATAGAGCTCTTGGAGTGCTTTCCAACGATATGTTGTGCACCACATAACTCCATAAGGATCAAAAGTTATGGAAACTGGAGCGACAAATACCTAGTCACAAGCCCCACGCCCTCGGTTTGTGGGCCAAGCCTCTACGTGTAGCGAAGTTGTCTTGCCCAAGGTACCGTAGGATTCGGTAATAGAAATGTGATGGATTAGGTTGTCGTCCTTTTCGCGGCTCACGACGTACGATCCGGGATGAAAAAACAGCGCAAAAGAAGAAAAGTATCCCAAAATTGATGAAAACATTCGATTTTGGGCTCCGAAAATAGGCGCAGCCGAGCAAGCTTACTTCCACAGTCGTAGAGCTCTCGGAGAACATTCTAACGATACGCTGCGCGCCGCGTAACTCCTTACAGATCGAAAGTTATAGGCACCGGAGTGACAGATACGTGGTCACAAGCCCTATGCCCTCGGTTTGCGGGCCCAGCCTAAACATGAAATGAAATTGTCTTGCCCAAGAAGCCGTGGGATTCAGTAATAGAAATGTGATGGATTAGGTTGTCGTCATTTTCTCGGCTCACGATGTACGTTCCGCGACGAAAAAATAGCACAAAAGAAGAAAAGTATCCCAAAACTGATGAAAATGTTCGATTTTGGGCTCTGAATACAGGCGCAGCCGGGCAAGCTTACTGCTCCCATCCTAGAGCTCTTGGAGTGCTTTCCAACGGTATGCTGTGCACCAAGTAACTCCTTAAGGACCAAATGTTATGGGCACCGGAGCGACGAATACTTGGTCACAAGCCCCACGCCATCGGTTTGGGGGCCCAGCCTCTACGTGAAGTGAAGTTGTCTTGCCCAAGGTGCTGTGGGATTCGGTAATAGAAATGTGATGGACTAGGTTGCCGTCATTTTTGCGGCTCACGACGTATGATCCGGGATGAAAAAACAGCGCAAATGCAGAAACTATCCCGAAACTGGTGAAAACATTCAATTTTGGGCTCCAAAAATAGGCCCAACCGAGCAGACTTGCTACCCCCGTCCTAGAGCTCTTGGAGTGCTTCCCAACGGTATGCTATGCGCCACGTAACTTCATACGGATCAAAAGTTATGGGCACCAGAGCGACGAATACCTGGTCACAAGCCCCACGCCCTCGGTTTACGGGCCCAGCCTCTTCGTGAAGTAAAGTTGTCTTGCCCAAGGTGCCGTGGGATTCGGTAATAGAAATGTGATGGATTAGGTTGTCGTCCTTTTTGTGGCTCACGACGTACGATACGGGACGAAAAAACGGCTCAAAAAAAGAAAACTATCTCGAAACTGATGAAAACGTTCAATTTTGGTCACCAAAAACAGGCGCATTCGAGCAGGCTTGCTACCCCCGTTGTAAAGCTCTTCGAGTGCTTTCAATGGTATGCTGTGCTCCACGTAACTCCTTACGGATCAAAAGTTATGGGCACCAGTATGACGAATACCTAGTCACAAGCCTCACGCCCTCGGTTTGCGGGCCCAGCCTCTACGTGAAGTGAAGTTGTCTTGTCTAAGGTGTCATGGGATTCGGTAATACAAATGTGATGGATTAGGTTGTCATCATTTTTGCGGCTCACGACGTAAGATCCGGGATGAAAAAACAGAGCAAAAGAAGAAAAGTGTTCTGAAACTTATGAAAACGTTCGATTTTGGACTCCGAAAATAGGCGCAGCCGAGTAGGTTTGTGTCCCCAATCGTAGAGCTATCGGAGTAGTTTCCAATGGTATGCTGTGCGCTGCGTAAGTCCTTACAGATCAAAAGTTATGGGTACTGGAGCGACAGATACCTGGTCACAGGCCCCACGTCCTCGGTTTGTGGGCCCAGCCTCTACAAGAAGTGAAGTTGTCTTGCCCAAAGTGTCGTGGGATTCGGTAATAGAAATGTGATGGATTAGGTTGTTATCATTTTTGCGGCTCACGACGTACGATTCGGGACGGAAAAACAGCTCAAAAGAAGAGAAGTGTTCCGAAACTGATGAAAGCATTCAATTTTGGGCTCCAAATATAGGCGCAGTGGAGCAGGCTTGTTGCCCCCGTCATAGAGCTCTTGGAGTGCTTTCCAACGGTATGCTGTGCACCACGTAACTCCATAAGGATCAAAAGTTATGGAAACCGGAGCGACGAATACCTGGTCACAAGCCCCACACCCTCGGTTTGCGGGCCCAGCCTCTACGTGAAGCGTAGTTGTCTTGCCCAAGGTGCCATGGGATTCGGTAATAGAAATGTGATGAATTAAGTTGTCGTCATTTTTGCGGCTCACGACGTACGATTCATGACGAAAAACAGCGTAAAAGAGGAAAAGTATCCCGAAACTGATGAAAACATTCGATTTTGGGCTCCGAAAATAGGCGCAGCAAAGCAAGCTTGTTGCCCCCGTCGTAGAGCTCTTGGAGTGCTTTCCAACGGTATGCTGTGCGCCACGTAACTCCTTACGGATCGAAAGTTATAGGCACCGGAGCGACAAATGCGTGGTCACAAGCCCCACGCCCTCGGTTTGCGGGCCTAGCCTAAACGTGAAGTGAAATTGTCTTGCCCAAGAAGCCGTAGGATTCAGTAATAGAAATGTGATGGATTAGGTTGTCGTCATTTTCGCAGCTCACGATGTACATTCCGCGATGGAAAAACAGCGCAAAAGAAGAAAAGTGTCCCGAAATTGATGAAAATGTTCGATTTTTGGGTTCGAAAATAGGTGCAGCCGAGCAGGCTTGCTGCCCCCATCGTAGAGCTCTCGTAGGGCTTTCCAACGGTTTGTTGTGCGCCTCGTAACTCCTTATGGATCAAAAGTTATGGGCACCGGGGCGACGGTTACCTGGTCACAAGTCCCACAACCACGGTTTACGGGCCCAGCCTCTACATGAAGTGAAGTTGTCTAGACCAAGGTTCCGTGGGATTCGATAATAGAAATGTGATGGATTAGGTTGTCGTCATTTTTGCGGCTAACGACGTACGATCCGAGATGGAAAAACAGGGCAAAAGAAGAAAAGTGTCCCAAAACTTATGAAAACAATAGATTTTTGGCTCCAAAAATAGGTGCAGCCATGCAGTCTTGCTGCCCTCATCGTAGAGCTCTCGGAGAGCTCTCCAATGGTATGCTGTGCGTCGCGTAACTCCTTACAAATCAAAAGTTATGGGCACCGTAGCGACGGATACTTGGTCACAAGCTCCACGCCCTCGGTTTATGGGCCCAGCCTCTACGTGAAGCAAAGTTGTCTTGCCCAAGGTGCCGTGGGATTCATTAATAGAAATGTGATGAATTAGATTGTCGTCATTTTCGTGGCTCACGACGTACGATTCGGGACGAAAAAATAGCGCAAAAGAAGAAAAGTGTACCGAAACTGATGAAAACGTTTAATTTTGAGCTCTAAAAATAGGCGCAGCCAAGCAAGCTTGCTGCCCCCGTCGTAGAGCTCTCGGAAAGCTTTCCAACGGTATGATGTGCGCCATGTAACTCCTTATAGATCAAAAGTTATGGACACCGGAGAAACGGATACCTGGTCACAAGCCCCAGTCCTCGGTTTCCTAGCCCAGCCTCTACATGAAGTGAAGTTGTAATGCCCAAGGTACTGTAGGATTCGGTAATAGAAATGTGATGGATTTGGTTGTCGTCCTTTTTGCGACTCACGATGTCACGCCCCAACCCGACCTATAGAGGCTAGACTAGCGTATGACCTAAATCATTTATGTTATTTCACGTACTTAGCCATTTGTTATGATTTAACACTTAATGTTGGTTTAGATCTCCCAAAGTTAAACGAAAAACCGACTGCATAACGGCTATATTTAAGACCTTTGGTTTGACCTATTTTCTAAAACGCCTCAAAACCTTTAATCATTGATTCAATTCCATTAAGGTCTCCTATTTTGTCATCAACCGATATGCCTACTAGTCTATCTTGAAAGTCTCGTTTGGTTAATAAGCCTAGCATGATAACTATGTCTCATTTATTTGTCAATTTCCTATTATGCAAGTACCTATTATCCTTTAGTTTGCAAATGAGCACGTAAGAGAAATTAGATAAAATTAACTTAGTTGATTTTTCACCTAGTGGTTTAATTGCCTACGATAGCTACTATTCCAGATAATGAAAGTACACAACCAAATAAAGAGTTCGTTCGGTTGTAGATAGTACAATCCCAAAATTAGACCCAAATTACAACGGGGTCATTTACATCAACAAAATAAGTATTCTTCAAAGCAAGCATAGCGTTCACAAAACAGTGACAGTAAGGCAAGGCACATAAGGCATGTAATCATTCTAGGGAATCACCAACGGACACATTTTCCTCGGGTACCTGTTCCAAATGTTCTTCACCTGTGATGATAAAAGAGGGTGAGTCCTTATGAACTTAGTAAGGGGGAACGAGAAATTACATTTTGAAATCCTTTTCCGGTTAAACTTTATGAAAACTCCTTTGAAAACATGTCAAATAGAACAAGTGAGCTCATAATATAACATATATATATAAATGAAGACATTTACCCGTCTTTCCTCCCCGAGGTCCTCTAGGAACCAAGCAAGAGTACTTAAGCACATAGTAAAAAAGATACGGTGAGCTTTCGCTCTCGAGATCAATCGGTGAACATTTGCTCTCAAGATCATTTTCGATAACAATTGTTGCGGCCGACTTTAGTTATCCACTTATCACTCCCAATTGGGTGTACTCCGGATGTACCCCAAAAACCTATGACCCAACTCTCCGAGGGTGGGATGCCAAGCGAGAGAGGGAATTGGACCATGGTAGTCACGGGATCACCGGCAAGCCCTATGCCGCCCGGCGTTCTTGAAACGCTACCATGCCACAATGAAAGGTTGCAACCTTGTATACAATGCCCATTTATGTCATTTAACATTTCACATTAGGAGGTCAACAAAGTAGGTTGCCTCCGAACAAGTATATGATCACATTTTGACATATTGGCATATAAGGCATTGTAAAAACATATAATAATTTCATATATCCATTTGAAAGCAATTAAACTTTCACGGGCAGCCAAGTAATCATGTTCAAATAAACCATTGAATATCTTTTAACAATTCACATTAGGAGGATAACAAAGTAGGTTACCTCCGAGCAATTTCAAGATCACATATTGCCAAGTAAACGAATGAGACATGCTTGACATGAAATTTCACTTTGTAGAACACGTAGAGTCATATGAACATTAAACGGGCAGCCAAGCAACACATCTAAATCAAGTCATATAACTCATTTCGGATTTCACGTATCAAGTATTAAGATCATACAAGCATGCAACGACGCCTACAAGAGACCGGGTACAAAATAACGTACTTATCAATCATGCAATCATCGGGAATCATATTAGATCCATAAGGACAAATCCGGGCAGCCTATTAACCACACAATTAGACACATTTAAACATAAGGTCATCCCTTACCAAATAGTCATGAGTGCTAGGGCCTCAATTCCGTGCTTGCACATGCGATTAAGCAAACCATTCATCAATTAGTGATCCCAAGTCATACATCAATCAAATTAAGCAACCTCAACCACTCACAACAGTCCACACAATATCTATGTGCCACAATTCCAAGCATTCAATACCACAAGCAAGGTCTCAACATGATTCTAAGCATATCACTAAACAAAAACCCCACTGCAATGGTCTGTTTTCCCACATTCATTTAGATGACCAAACAATCTCCAATTTCAGTGAACAAAATATCAAATTAAATCTTAATGAGTGATTTAAATCTAGAAACAAACCTCGTATCATTTGGAGTTCGGATTCAAGAGTTATAGCCAAAACTGTGATACTACGCAAAACTGTCCAGATTTGTATACATTTCAATACTTGCCATTTTTTAGGATTTTAGGGTCCGATTTAGCCTTAGTCTATTTCTGACCAAAATTTCCAGAACTGAAAAATATAGCAACATACCAAATTTCATGCAATTTCACCAACATTTACAAGGTCAAAAATGCTTCGTTCTACATAGTCAGTAATCTGCCAGAAATCTTTTTCATTTTTCCAATTCTTCAAGATTTAGACACCTCACGATGTTTGACCATTTTGGAGGCTTTAGAGTAAGAATTGGAATTTTCCTATTTCTACAAAAAATGCTCAAAACTGGCAAAACTAGTGACCTACTAATTTGAACATATTTTTGACATCATTTACTAGCCCAAATGCACTTCGAACTACCAAGTCAGAAATCTGCCAGCTACGCGATTTTTACTTATCTTCAAGTTCTAGCCAAATATCTTGCCATGCATGGTTACATAAACTCATGTACGCACATATACAATAAGTACAGAGGTAAATATAGACATATGAAGGCATGCATGTGGTTTTTGAAAGCTTTTAAAAGAGTTTTAGCCCTCACCTTAGCAAGTTAATAGATGAAGATGCACAATGGAGCTTCTTTCTTGCTTCTTGCTTGCTTGGGCTACTATGGACGGGTTTCTTAGAGTCCTTGAGTGCCTAGGAGAACCTTAGAAGATGAGCTTGAGCCATGGAGCTTGAGGATGCAGCCTTGGCCGAGAGAGAGAGAAGAAATGAGAGAATGAGAGTTTTAGATAAAGAAATGATGTGTTTGTATATGTGGTCAGCCTTGAGCTACTAAAATTCTGAATTTGTGTCATCTATTAAGCATGTTTGAATTGTTTTTTGGCATGGCATTGCGAAGGCCGAGAATGGTGGCTTTGGGTAGGATATTTAGGAGTTTTTTATTCATTATTTTATGTGTTGGTGTCATAGCTTGTCTAGGTTTGATTTTGAAATTGCAAAGCATGCTACAAGGGCTTCGTTTGGCCGACCAATGTGCTTAAAAATCTGAAATTTCAGATTCAAATTGTGGTATTATAAGTTATAATAAGTGTGGAATTTTGAGGTGCTTGGATTTTGCAAAAGAATAAAGAATAAGAAATAAAGAATGTCTAGTGTTTAGCGTTTCGTCTTTTAGTGCATTGACTTAGGATTAGAATATAGTTAGTGGAGTTTGTAGGATTATTCTATAGTCTAGTGCTTCGTGTAGGATGCTTTCTTGATTAGCGTGTAGGCACGTTTTCTTAGGTTCTAGGGCACGAACTACGAGATAGACACGAACTACAAGGCACAGTACGTACTTCAAGACTAAGGCATATACTTCAAGGCAAGTGCACGGATTCTAATGCAAATGCATACAATCCTAGGTGAATGCACGCAAACCAATGTAAGGTACATAGTTTAATGCAATGCACGCAAATCAAGGCACGACTCTATATCTAGGTTACGGTACGTAGTTCAAGGTTAGGACACACGAAACGAGGTAACGCATGCACATTAAGTTCAGGGCACATATATCTAGGTATCTCACGTCAGTCGGGGATTAGGGCATACCATTCTAGGTCAAGGTACATATGACGAGGCATGCACGAAAATCAAGACAGAGAAAATCAAGGCATGCAAATCGAGGTAAGACATGTTATTCGGGGTTGGGCCTCACACACGACGTACGATTCAGGATGACAAAACAGCGCAAAAGTAGAAAAGTATCCTGAAACTGATGAAAATATTTGATTTTGGGCTCCGAGTATAAGCGCAGCCGAGCAGGCTTACTACCCTCGATGTAGAGCTCTTGGAGTGCTTTCCAACGGTATATTGTGCGCCACGTAACTCCTTACGGATCAAAAGTTATGGCCACCGGAGCGATGGAGACTTGGTCCCAAGCCCCACGCCCACGGTTTGCAGGCCCAGCCTCTATGTGAAGTGAAGTTGTCTTGCCAAGGTCCCATGGGATTCGGTAATAGAAATGTGATGGATTAGGTTGTCATCATTTTTGCGGCTCACGACTTACTATTCGGGATGAAAAAACAACACAAAAGAAGAAAAGTATCCCAAAACTAATGAAAACGTTAAATTTTGGGCTCTGAAAATAGGCGTAGTCGAGCAAGCATGCTACCACCGTCGTAGAACTCTCGGAGAGCTTTCCAACGGTATGCTGTGCGCCATGTAACTCCTTACGAATCAAAAGTTATGGGCACCGGAGCGACGGATACCTGGTCCCAAGCCCCACACCCTCGGTTTGCAAGCCCAGCCTCTACGTGAAGTGAAGTTGTCTTGCCCAAGGTGCCATGGGATTCGGTAATAGAAATGTGATGGATTAGGTTGTCGTCCTTTTCGCGGCTCACGACGTACGATCCGAGACGAAAAAATAGTGCAATAGAAGAAAAGTGTCCTGAATCTAATGAAAACGTTCGATTTTGAGCTCTAAAAATAGGCGAAGCAAAGCAAGCTTGCTGCTCCCGTCGTAGAGCTCTCAGAGGGATTTTTTATGGTATGTTGTGCGCCGCGTAACTCCTTGCGGATCAAAAGTTATGGTCACCAAAGCGACGGAGACCTAGTCACTAGCCCCACGTCATCGGTTTGCAGGCCCAGCCTCTACGTGAAGTGAAGTTGTCTTTCCCAATGTGCCATGGGATTCAGTAATAGAAATGTGATGGATTAGGTTGTCATCATCTTCGCGGCTTACGACGTATGATCCGGGACGAAAAAACAGCTCAAAAGAATAAAAGTGTCCCGAAACTAATGAAAACATTCGATTTTGGGCTCCGAAAATAGGCGCAGTCGAGTAGGCTTGCTGCCCCTATCGTAGAGCTCTCGGAGTGCTTTCCAACGGTATGTTGTGCACTGTGTAACTCTTTACGGATCAAAATTTATGGCCACCGGAGTGACTGATACCTAGTCACAAGCCCCACGCCCTCGGTATGCAGGCCCAACCTCTACGTGAAGTGAAGTTGTCTTGCCCAAGGTGCCTTGGGATTCGGTAATAGAAATGTGATGGATTAGGTTGTCGTCCTTTTCGCCGCTCATGACGTACGATCCGGGATGAAAAAATAGCGCAAAAGAAAAAAAGTGTCCCAAAACTGTTAAAAACATTCGATTTTGGGCCCCGAAAACAAGCGCACCCGAGCAAGCTTGCTGCCCCCGCCATACAGCTCTTGGAGTACTTTCCAACGGTATGCTGTGCACTACGTAACTCTTTAAGGATCAAAAGTTATGGCCACCAGAGCAAGGAATACTTGGTCACTGGCCCCACGCCCTCGGTTTACGAGCCCAGCCTCTACGTGAATTGAAGTTTTCTTGCCCAAGGTGCCATGGGATTCACTAAAAGAAATGTGATGGATTCTGTTGTCGTCATTTTCGCGGCTCACGACGTACGATCCGGGATGAAAAACAGCGTAAAAGAAGAAAACTATCCCGAAACTGATGAAAATGTTCGATTTTGTGCTCCAAAAATAGGCGCATCCAAGCAGGCTTGTTACCCCCGTCGTAGAGCTTTTGGAGTGTTTTCCAACGGTATTCTGTGCGCTGCGTAACTCCTTAGGGATCAAAAGTTATGGGCACCGGAGCAACGGATACCTGGTCACATGCCCCACGCCCCCGGTTTGTAGGCTCAGCCTCAATATGAAGTGAAGTTGTCTTGCCCAATGTGCGATGGGATTCGGTAATAGAAATGTGCTAGATTAGGTTGTCGTCCATTTCGCAGCTCACGACGTACGATCCAGGATGAAAAAACAGCGCAAAAGAAGAAAAGTGTCCCAAAACTAATGAAAACGTTCGATTTTGGGCTCCAAAAACAAGCGCATCTGAGCGGGCTTGCTGCCCCCGTCGTAGAGCTCTCGTAGGGCTTTCCAACAGTATGTTGTGGGCCTCGTAACTCCTTACGGATCAAAAGTTACAGGCACCAGAGCGACGGAGACATGGTCCCAAGCCCTACACCCTCGGTTTGCAGGCCCAGCCTCTACGTGAAGCGAAGTTGTCTTGCCCAAGGTGCCGCGGGATTTGGTAATAGAAATGTGACGGCTTAGGTTGTCTTCCTTTTTGCGACACACGACGTACGATATGGGACGAAAAAATAGCACAAAAGAAGAAAAATGTCTCAAAACTGATGAAAATGTTTGATTTTGGGCTACAAAAATAGGCGCAGCCTAGGAGACTTGCTACCCCCATCGTAGAGCTCTTGGAGTGCTTTCTATCGGTATGCTGTGCGCCACCTAAATCCTTACGGATCAAAAGTTATAGGCACCGAAGCGACGAATACTTGGTCGCAAGCCCCAAGCCCTCGGTTTGCTGGCCTAGCCTCTACGTGAAGTGAAGTTGTCTTGCCTAAGGTGTCATGGGATTCGGTAATAAAAATGTTATGGATTAGGTTGTCGTCTTTTTCGTGACTCACGACGTACGATCGGGGACGAAAAAAACAGCGCAAAAGTAGAAAAGTGTCCCTAAACTGATGAAAACTTTGGATTTTGGGCTCTGAAAATAGGTGCAGTCGAGCAGGCATGTTGTCCCTGTCGTAGAGCTCTCGGATAGCTTTCCAACGGTATGCTGTGCACCACGTAAATCCATAAGGATCAAATGTTATGGGCACCGGAGCGACGGATACCTAGTCACAAGCCCCACAACCTCGGTTTGCGGTCCCAGACTATACGTGAAATGAAGTTGTCTTGCCCAAGGTGTCGTGGGATTCGGTAATAGAAATATGATGGATTAGGTTGTCGTCCTTTTCGCGGCTCACGACGTACGATCCGAGACAGAAAAACATCGCAAAATAATAAAAGTATCCCAAAACTAATGAAAACATATGATTTTGGACTCCGAAAATAGGTAAACCTGAGCAAGATTGCTGCCCCCATTGTAGAGCTCTCAGAAGGCTTTCTAACTGTATGCTGTGCGCCGCGTAACTCCTTACAGATCAAAAGTTATGGGCACCGGAGCGACGGATACCTAGTCACAAGCCCCACGCCCTCAATTTGCTGGCCCAGCCTCTACGTGAAGTGAAGTTGTCTTGCCCAAGATGCTGTGGAATTCGGTAATAGAAATGTGATGGATTTGGTTGGCGCATAAGAAGAAAAGTATCCCAAAACTGATGAAAACGTTCAATTTTGGGCCCTAAAAAGAGGCGCAGCCGAGCAAGCTTGTTGCCCACGTTGTAAAGCTCTCGTAGTGCTTTCCAACAGTATGTTGTGCGCCTCGTAACTCCTTACGGATCAAAAGTTAAGGGCTCCAGAACGACAGAAACCTGGTCACAAGTGCCACGCCCTCGGTTTGCGGGCGCAGCCTTCACGTGAAATGAAGTTGTCTTCCCCAAGGTCCCATGGGATTCGGTATTAGAAATGTGATGGATTAGTTTATCGTCCTTTTCGCGGCTCACGACGTACGATCCGAGACGGAAAAATAGCTCAAGTGAAGAAAAATGTACTGAAACTGATGAAAACATTCAATTTTGGGCTCCAAAAATAGGCGCAGCCAAGCAGGCTAGCTGCCCATATCGTAGAGCTCTCGGAGAGCTTTCCAACGGTATGCTGTGCGCCCCGTAAGTCCTTACGGATCAAAAGGTATGGGCACCAGAGCGACAGATACCTGGTCACAAGCCCCACGCCCTCGGTTTGCAGGCCCTTCCTCTACGTGAAGTGAAGTTGTCTTGCCCAAGGTGCCGTGGGATTCGGTAATAGAAATGTGATGGATTAGGTTGTCGTCCTTTTCACAGCTCACGACGTACGATCCGGGACAGAAAAATAGCGCAAAAGAAGAAAAGTATCCTGAAACTGATGAAAACATTCAATTTCGGGCTCCAAAAATAGGCGCAGTCGAGCAGGCTTGCTGCCTTCGTTGTAGAGCTCTCGTAGAGCTTTCCAACGGTATGCTTTGTGCCACGTAACTCCTTACGGATCAAAAGTTAAGGGTACTAGAACGACAGATACCTGGTCACAAGTGCCACGCCCTCGGTTTGCGGGCGCAGCCTTCACGTGAAATGAAGTTGTCTTGCCCAAGGTGTCATGGGATTCGGTAATAAAAATGTGATGGATTAGGTTGTCGTCCTTTTCGCGGCTCACGACGTACGATCTGGGATGAAAAAATAGCGCAGAAGAAGAAAAGTATCCCGAAACAAATGAAAATGTTCGATTTTGCGCTTCGAAAATAGGCTCAGCCGAGCAGGCTTGCTGCCTTCGTCGTAGAGCTCTTGGAGAGCTTTCCAACGGTATGATGTGCGCCGCGTAACTCCTTAAGGATCAAAAGTTAAGGGCACCGGAACGACGGATACCTGGCCACAAGCCCCGCGCCCTCGGTTTACGAGTCCAGCCTCCACGTGAAGTGAAGTTGTCTTGCTCAAGGTGTCATGGGATTCAGTAATAAAAATGTGATGGATTAGGTTGTCGTTCTTTTCGCGTCTCACGACGTACGATCCGGGACGGAAAAAAGCGCAAAAGAATAAAAGTATCCCGAAACTGATGAAAACGTTCAATTTTGTGCTCCGAAAACATGTGAAGCTGAGCAGGCTTGCTACCCACATCGTAGAGCTCTCGTAGAGCTTTCCAACGGTATATTGTGCGCTGTATAACTCCTTACGGATCAAAAGTTATGGGCACCGGAGCGGCGGATACCTGGTCACAAGCCCCACGCCCTTGTTTTGTAGACCCTGCCTCTACGTGAAGTGAAGTTGTCTTGCCCAAGGTGCCTTGCGATTCAGTAATAGAAATGTGATGGATTCGGTTGTCGTCCTTGTCGCGGCTCACGACGTACGATATGGGACGAAAAAACTAATGAAAACGTTCGATTTTGGGCTCCGAAAATAGACGCAACCAAGTAGGCTTGCTGCCCACGTCGTAGAGCTCTCAGAGAGCTTTCCAACAGTTTGCTATGCGCCGCGTAACTTGTCACGCCCCAACCCGACCTATGGAGGCTAGACTAAGGAATGACTTAATTCTTTTACACTATTTGTACGACTTGGTCATTTCTTACGATTAATACTTAACGTTGATTTAGAACTCCAAAAGATTTTTCGGAAATCCGGCAGCATGAAGGCTATATTTAAGACCTTTGGTTTGACCTATTTTCTAAAACGCCTCAAAACTTCCAATCCTTGATTCGATTGCCACTAAGATTCCTATTTGGTCATCAGCCGATATGCCTACTAATTTATCATGAAAGTCTCATTTGGTTAATAAGCCTAGCTTGATAACTATGTTCCATTTATTTGTCAATTTACTATTATGCAAGTACCTATTATCCTTTAGGGTACAGGTGACTACCTAAGTGAAATTAGATAGAGTTAACTTAGTGGATTAACCATCTAGTGGTTTAAACGCCTACGATAACTACTATATGAGATGATGAAAACAAATAACCAAATAAAGAGTTTGTCCGGTTATAGATAGTACAATCCCAAAATTTGACCCAAATTACAACGGGGTCATTTACATCAACAAAATAAATATTCTTCCAAGCAAACACAACATTCACAAAACAGCCACTGTCAAGCAAGGCACATAAAGCACGTAATCACTCCAAGGATTCATCAACAAGCACATTCTCCTTGGGTACCTGTTCCTGATCTTCTTCACTTGTGATGTTAAAAGAGGGTGAGTCCTTATGAACTCAGCGAGGGGGAATGAGAAATACATTTTGAAACTCTTTTCTGGTTAAAGTTATGAAAAACCCTTTTTGAAAGCATGGCATATAACACAAGTAAGTTTATAACATAATATAAATGTAAATGAACACATTTACTTGTCTTTTCTCCCCGAGGTCCTCTAGGAACCAAGCGAGAGTACTTAAACACATATTGAAAAGGATACGGTGAGCTTTCGCTCTCAAGATCGATCGGTGAGTATTTGCTCTCAAGATCATTTCTGATAATAGTTGTTGTGGCCGACTTCAAATCATCCCCTTATCACGCCAAATGGGTGTACTCCGGATGTACCCCCAAAATCCTACGACCCAACTCTCTGAGGAAGTCTAGCCCCCAAGCGAGAGAGGGAATTGGGCCATGGTAGTCACGGTAGCACCGGCAAGCCTGATGCCGCCAGGCGTGCGCGAAACGCTACCATGCCAAAAATGAAAGGGTGCAACCTTGTATGCAATCCACATGTATGCCATTTAATATTTCACATTGGGAGGTCAACAAAGTAGGTTGCCTCCGAGCTAGTATATGATCACATTTTGACATATTGGAATATAAGGCATTGTAAGAACATGTAATCATTTCATATATCAATTTGAAAGAAATTAAACTTCCACGGGCAGCCAAGTAATCATGTTCAAATATGCCATAGAATGTCTTTTAACAATTCACATTAGGAGGACAACAAAGTAGGTTGCCTCCGAGCAAGTATAAGATCACATATTGACAAGTAAACGAATAAGGCATGCTTAACACAAATTTTCACTTTGTAAAACACATAGAGTTATATGAACATTAAACGGGCAGCCATGTAACACATGTAAATCAAGTCATATAACTCATTCCGGGGTTCACGTATCAAGTATTAAGATCATACAAGCATGCAACAACGTTTACATGAGACCGGGTACAAGAAGAGTTTACTTATCAACATGTAATCATCGGGAATCATATTTAGATTTATAAAAACAATTCCGGGCAGCCCATTAACGTTCCTCAACATCAATTTATAATTCACACAAGAGTGGTCTATGACTTGGGAGTCTACGGGGCCATTAGGGTTTACAAGGCTATGCTCGGGGTTGGTTTTGTTTACTAAGCACCACAAGTAACACTTAAACCGTTTCAAGCATACTTAACATTTATTAGGCAGCCTACTAACCACACAATTGAACGCATTTAGCCATATGATCATCACTTAACAAGTTTTCATAAGCAATCAGGCCTTAATTCCATGCTTACACATGCGGTAAAGCAAACCATTCATCAGTTAGTGATCCCAAGCCATACATCAATCAAATTAAGCAACCTCAACCAGCCACAACAGTCCACACAACATCTAAGTGTCACAATTCCAAGCATTCAATACCACAAGAGAAGTTACAACATGTTTCAAAGCATATCACTAAACAAAACCTCACTGCAATGGTCTGTTTTCCCACATTCGATTAGATATGTAAAAAATCTCCAATTTCAGTGAACAAAATTTCAAATTAAATCTTAATGAGTGATTTAAGTCTAGGAACAAACCTCACATCATTTGAGGTTCGGATTTAGGAGTTATGGCCAAAACTGTGAGACTACTCAAAACTGTCTAGTTTTAGACACATTACGAGGTTTGCTATTTTTTGAGGGTCTTAGAGTCAGAATTGGCTTTGGTCTATTTCTGACAAAAATGTGCAGCACTGCAAAATATAACAACCTACCAATTTTCATGTATTTTCACCAAAATATACTATGTCAAAAATGCTTCTTTCTACAGAGTCAGTAATCTACCAGAAACCTATTCCATATTTCCAAATTTTCCAAATTTAGACACCTTTCGATATTTTGCCATTTTGGAGTCCTAAGAGTCAAACTTGGCATTGGCCTATTTCTACGAAAAATTCTCAGAACTGGAAAAACTAGTCACCTACCAATTTGCAGACATTTTAAACATCATTTACTAGGCCAAATGCACTTCGCTCTACCAAGTCAGAAATCTACCAGCTACACGATTTTACCCATTTTCAAGTTCTAGCCAAAAATCTAGCCATGCTTGGTCATATAAGCTCATATACACACATATACAACAACTACAGAGGTAAATATTGTCATATGAAGGCATGCATGTGATTTTTGAAAGCTTTGAAAAGAGTTTAACCCTCACCTCTTTGAAGATTTAGCAAATGAGCACAAATGCTCTTCAAAATGCACAAAGGGAGCTTCTTCCTTGCTTTGGCCAAGAGATGGCTTGTATTCCCTTAATTTCTAACTTAGTTAGCTTGTGAGGAAGGTGTGCATGCGTGTGAAACCAAAAAAAAATGGAAGAAAACTATCAAAACTTACCTTAGGCCGAAAATGATGAGTTTTGTGAGCTTGTGTGCGTTTTTGAGCTAGTTGCCTTGCTTGTGCTTGCTATGGCCGAGCTTGGGAGAGTCTTAGAGAGTTGTTAGGAGTCTTGAATGCTCAAGGGGCTGCCATGGTCGAAAATGAGAGAGTAGGAGAGAGAATGAGAGAGTTTGTTAGGAAAAGTAAAGTTTTGTGTGTGTGCTCGGTTTTGGTGAGTTGAGAGAGCATGTGTGAGATGTTTTAGATGTAAAATCTAAATTTTAATTGTATTTGGATGCCTTGGTCAAAAATGAGGGCTAGGGTAGTGTGTGATGTGTATTTTTTTTATGTATTCTTGTGCTTTGTGAGAAATATTGAGTGTTTAAAATATGATTGTTTTTGTTTTGTCTATCCTAGGTAGCATGCTATCTTGTGCTATCATAGGAATGTTGGGAAATTAGGGAATCTAGGTAGAATAAAATATAGGAATGTTTGTTGATGAGTTTGAATTATGAATAGAATAATAGATAGTGGGAAATGTAGGAATAGTTTAGTGTTATTTTATTGTTAGTGGAGTTTGTAGAGAATTTGAATTAGGAATCTAATATTAGTTAGTGGATTGTGTAGGATTATTTTATAGTCTAGTGCTTTGTGTAGGATTCTTTATTGGTTAGCGTGCGGACACGCTTTCCTAGGTCTAGGGCATGCACTACGAGACACATACAGAAATCAATACGGGGCACGAATCACGAGGTAGACACGAACTACAAGGTAAGGCACGTACTTCAAGATAATTGCACGGATTCCAATGCAAATGCACGCAACCCTAGGTGAATGCACATAAACCAATGCAAGGCACGTAATTCAATGCAATGCACGTAAATCAAGGTACGACTCTTAAACCTAGGTTAGGGCATGCAGTTCAAGGTCAGTGCACACAAATCGAGGTATCGCATGTAAATCGAAGTCAGGACACCTAAGTCGAGGATTAGGGCACACAATTCTAGGTCAAGGCACGTATGACGAGGCATGCACGAAAACCAAGATATGGCATGTAATCCAAGGTCGGTCATACTGTTCTGGGTCTAAGGCACGCAAATTAAGGTAAGACACGTTATTCAAGGTCGGGCCTCACATCCTCCCCTCCTTAAAAGAATTTCGTCCCGAAATTCATTCTTACTTGTTGGGGTCATTTAGACGGATTCTGACCTGTGTTATTTTTCTCACTCCAGTTCGTCCTGTGTTTGTGATCTCTCTTACCACAACTAATTCACTTCCTACGTTTCTCGAATCATTTAATTTGGTGTGACCCCTATATTTATAGTTCGTTCCTTTGAACGACTCTATTTTCTCCAATTGATCTTAAGGTCAAGTTCATTAACTAAGGTTAGAATCTCCAAACATAGTAATCAAAGCTGCATCGGTATTCTAACAATATAACTATGCCTCCAAAATCATGACTTATGTTGTGTCAATCTTGCATTCATACCTCAAAAGGAATATCACAGTAATACCATGATCCAATGGTGACATACACCAATTTCAAGATGATAGGTCTATATCCGATTTATATATCCTACCAACTAGTTTCAAAATTGTTAACACGTAGGACATACACATGTTATGGATTATTTCCACAATACGACCCTATTCAGGAAGGACTCACCAAGCAAACTAATCTATCTCAAATCGTCATCTATCGATAGTATCATAGTCCTTATCTCGTAGGTACATTAGATTAGCAAATCTTCTAATGACTAGTCTCCCGGTTACAGGCTTCTATTCACTAACATCTTTTTCCCACTTCGTTAACCTTCATGCTCGTAATCAAGGAGAAAGACCGTTGAGATTCATTAAACTCGAATTCTAAGGTTTATTAAGTACCACCAACAAATTGCCATTGAAATTGCATGGGTAAACTAATCATGTGGCACTAGTTCAACTCTTTAAGTGAGCTTCATCAGCTTGTGATCCATAATTTATTTCCTTATTCAAATCTCTATTTTCAAGTCACGAGGCTTCAGAATTTCTTTTAATCTTATCCAAAATTCCTAAGACGAATAGTTTCAACCTCAAATAAATTTCACTCACCTCAATCCAAGGTTATGTCATACTTAAGAGGACAATGGTCCTACTCACTTAGCGACCTAGTCATTCCTTCGAACACTTAAATGCCTGCCAATATATCTTCAACATTAATGTTACTAAGCTAGGGCTATAGCCATGTAAGTGATATCAATGTTCCACTAGGTTACCGGCCGTACAACACAATCGTAGGACTATAAATGGGTACCAAAATGATCGAGCTCATAAGATACTTACACGAGATAACTTCAAGGTTGTATCAACATAAGAATTATGACCATGAGGCATCCTTCAACATAACCTAATAGAACTTTAAAAGTAATCAACTAGACATTTAACTATCACTACAAGATCCACCCCTCTATTCAATGACCACGATTCGAAGTCTACCAACAGCTAATTTCTAGACGTGAAATGGTGCACATAGATACGGTGGTCTAATAATAGTCTTTTGGGTCATCATGACTCTAGTTCATCTCTATCTTAACTATATGAAATCTTATTCTCCTCATTTACATGTTCAACTAGCTAAGAGCATCCAGACTTATCGACCTTAGGTCCTAAGGTTTACCATGAATCATCATGCATTCTCACTATTAGCTATTTAGGATTACTATTCATACCCTAACGACTCAACTTTGCAACCGGATGCTTTAATCTCACTTTCATGGTTTATATACTAGGTCCATCGATATTACTTAGGGATATATGCTTCCTAATATCCTTTAGGGTATCCAAATAACGAGTGTGTAGAATGACTTTCTTTGCATAATCATAACTAAATCCGAGGGGCACCAAATTAATATCGTGATTCTTAATATCACCAGTATCCAACTTAGGACCTTAGCAACGTTAGTCATCTAATGCATAATTCAATACCTTTTACTTCTATTTGACCTAACATTTGAGGTGTAGTCTTTCAAATACGAGTTCTAACTACGTGAATTTCTCGATTCCAGCATCCCTATATCTTGTTATACTAAAGAATCATCAACCTTGTTAAATTCAGTCCCTAGAGTTGCCTACATGTCTTGAGGTTATCCATTGTTAAGTCACTTAAATACATTATCCATGCCTTAATAATCTAACCCCTATCGTCAATTTTCACGAATTCATCTATTAATTTCTAGGTCACGAGCTTACCATTTAGTGAACTTGAAACTCGCTAGTATACACCATATCAGATTCATTAATGCTTAATTCCAATCAAGTAAGGATTCAATTGTACGAGTATATTGCTAACTTCTTAGATAGTCTATCAAGCCAATTTTAAGATGTGAGAAATGGATTCAAAGAAACCTCCAAGTCAACTTCCACTATCAGCACATGGGAATATACACTACTCTATATATTTAATAGTATACTCTTATATATTAAGGAAAGTTGTATATCTTTAACCTTCATACTTGAACCATAATTAGAAGAACAGTTTAACAGAATCAATAACTTCATAGCTATAAAATTGACAACTTAATCACAGGTATAGGTATTCCAAAGATAAGGAGATAACTTTACTTCAACAATTATACTTGTGCTACGCATTTTATGCATATCCAATAATACATATGATCCATCGAGTACCTGTGAAGATGCGAGAAATCTCTAACCGAGCCTTTTTGTTCTTCCTGCATAAATTCACTTCCCTGAAAGTTCTAATCCTAACTATCTATGTATATAAACAATCAGTCATGGTTATGTAACATGCACATGTATCCAAGAAGGAGTATAAAAGCATGCATGCATTATTGAGGACGTGCCAGTATGCATGATATAGAATACATATGGTCTACAAAGGCACATAATATTCAATACTTAAAGCAATTAAAGCACATTAGCACATATTAACACATATAAACAAGACATCATAATTACCTTAGGGCTTCTACCCATAGTCCGAGAGTTGAACCCAACTAATGCCTAGTTAGTAAACTAAGCTCTGATACCATTCTAATATAGGTGTCACGCCCCAAACCGACCTATGGAGGCTAGACTAAGGAATGACCTAATTCTTTTACGCTATTTGTACGACTTGGTCATTTCTTACGATTAATACTTAACGTTGATTTAGAACTACAAAAGATTTTTTGGAAATCCGGCAGCATGACGACTATATTTAAGACCTTTGGTTTGACCTATTTTCTAAAACGCCTCAAAACTTCCAATCCTTGATTCAATTCCCACTAAGATTCCTATTTGGTCATCAACCGATATGCCTACTAATTTATCTTGAAAGTCTCATTTGGTTAATAAGCCTATCTTGATAACTATGTTCCATTTATTTGTCAATTTACTATTATGCAAGTACCTATTATCCTTTAGGGTACAAGTGAGTACCTAAGTGAAATTAGATAGAGTTAACTTAGTGGATTAATCATCTAGTGGTTTAAACGCCTACGATAACTACTATACGAGATAATGAAATCAAATAACCAAATAAAGAGTTCGTCCGGTTATAGATAGTACAATCCCAAAATTAGACCCAAATTACAACGGGATCATTTACATCAACAAAATAAATATTCTTCAAAGCAAACACAACGTTCACAAAACAGCCACTGTCAAGCAAGGCACATAAAGCACGTAATCACTCCAAGGATTCATCAACAAGCACATTCTCCTCGGGTACCTGTTCTTGATCTTCTTCACTTGTGATGATAAAAGAGGGTGAGTCCTTATGAACTCAGCGAGGGGAAACAAGAAATATATTTTGAAACTCTTTTCCGGTTAAACTTATGAAAAACCCTTTTTGAAAGCATGACATATAACACAAGTAAGTTTATAACATAATATAAATGTAAATGAACACATTTACCCGTCTTTCCTCCCCGAAGTCCTCTAGGAACCAAGTGAGAGTACTTAAATACATAGTGAAAAGGATACGGTGAGCTTTCGCTCTCAAGATCGATCGGTGAGCATTTGCTCTCAAGATCATTTCTGATAACAGTTGTTGCGGCCGGCTTCAATCATCTACTTATCATGCCAAATGGGTGTACTCCGGATGTACCCCGAAATCCTACGACCCAACTCTCCGAGAAAGTCTAGCCCCCAAGCGAGAGAGGGAATTGGACCATGGTAGTCACGGTAGCACCGACAAGCCCGATGCCGCCTGGCGTGTGTGAAACACTACCATGCCAAAATGAACGGTTGCAACTTTGTATGCAATCCACATGTATGCCATTTAACATTTCACATTGGGAGGTCAACAAAGTAGGTTGCCTCCGAGCTAGTATATGATCACATTTTGACATATTGGCATATAAGGCATTGTAAGAACATGTAATCATTTCATATATCAATTTGAAAGCAATTAAACTTCCACGGGAAGCCAAGTAATCATGTTCAAATAAGCCATATAATGTCTTTTAACAATTCACATTAGGAGGACAACAAAGTAGGTTGCCTCCGAGCAAGTATAAGATCACTATTGACAAGTAAACGAACGAGGCATGCTTAACACGAATTTTCACTTTGTAAAACACATAGAGTTATATGAACATTAAACGGGCAGCCATGTAACACATGTAAATCAAGTCATATAACTCATTTCGGGGTTCACGTATCAAGTATTAAGATCATACAAGCATGCAATGACGTTTATATGAGACCGGGTGCAAAAAGAGTTTACTTATCAACATGTAATCATCGGGAATCATATTTAGAGTTATAAAAACAATTCCGGCAGCCCATTAACATTCCTCAACATCAATTTATAATTCACACAAGAGTGGTCTATAACTTGGGAGTCTACGGGGCCATTAGGGTTTACAAGGCCGTGCTCGGGGTTGGTTTTGTTTGCTAAGCACCACAAGTAATACTTAAACCATTTCAAGCATACTTAACATTTATTAGGCAGCCTAATAACCACACAATTGAACGCATTTAGCCATAGGATCATCACTTAACAAGTTTTTATAAGCAATAGGGCCTTAATTCCGTGGTTACACATGCGGTTAAGCAAACCATTCATCAATTAGTGATCCCAAGTCATACATCAATCAAATTAAGCAACCTCAACCAGCCACAACAGTCCACCCAACATCTACCTACCACAATTCCAAGCATTCAATAACACAAGAGAAGTTACAACATGTTTCAAAGCATATCACTAAACAAAACCTCACTGCAATGGTCTGTTTTCCCACATTCGATTAGATGAGAAAACAATCTCCAATTTCAGTGAAAAAATGTAATATTAAAGCTTAATGAGTGATTTAAGTCTAGGAACAAACCTCGCATCATTTGGAGTTCGGATTTAGGAGTTATGGCCAAAACCGTGAGACTACTCAAAACTGTCCAGTTTTAGACACATTACGATTTTTGCTATTTTCTGAGGGTCTTAGAGTCAGAATTGGCTTTGGTTTATTTCTGACAAAAATGTGCAGCACTGCAAAATATAACAACCTACCAATTTTCATGCATTTTCACCAACATATACTAGGTCAAAAATGCTTCGTTCTACAAAGTCAGTAATCTACCAGAAACCTATTTCATATTTCCAAATTTTCCAAATTTAGACACCTTTCGATATTTTTCCATTTTGGAGTCCTAAGAGTCAAAATTGGCCTTGGCCTATTTCTACGAAAAATTCTCAGAACTGGAAAAACTAGTCACCTACCAATTTTCACGCATTTTAAACATCATTTACTAGGCCAAATGCACTTCGCTCTACCAAGTCAGAAATCTACCAACTACACTATTTTACCCATTTTCAAGTTCTAGCAAAAAATCTAGCCATGCATGGTCATATAAGCTCATATACACACATATACAACAAATACAGAGGTAAATATTGTCATATGAAGGCTTGCATGTGATTTTTGAAAGCTTTGAAAAGAGTTTAACCCTCACCTCTTTGAAGATTTAGCAAATGAGCACAAATGCTCTTCAAAATGCACAAAGGGAGCTTCTTCCTTGCTTTGGCCAAGAGATGGCTTGTCTTCCCTTAATTTCTAACTTAGTTAGCTTGTGAGGAAGGTGTGCATGTGTGTGAAACCAATAAAAATGGAAGAAAACTATCAAGACTTACCTTAGGCCGAAAATGATGAGTTTTGTGAGCTTGTATGCGTTTTTGAGCTAGTTGCCTTGCTTGTGCTTGCTATGGCCAAGCTTGGGAGAGTCTTAGAGAGTTGTTAGGAGTCTTGAATGCTCAAGGGGCTGCCATGGTCAAAAATGAGAGAGAAGGAGAGAGAATGAAAAAGTTTGTGAGGAAAAGTAAAGTTTTGTGTGTGTGTGTGTGTGTGCTCGGTTTTGGTGAGTTGAGAGAGCATGTGTGAGATGTTTTTGATGTAAAATCTGAATTTTAATTGTATTTGGATGCCTTGGTCGAAAATGAGGGCTAGGGTAGTGTATGGTGTGTATTTTTTATGCATTCTTGTGCTTTGTGAGGAATATTGAGTGTTTAAAATATGATTTATTTTGTTTTGTGTATCCTAGGTAGCATGGTGTCTTGTGTTGTCATAGGAATATTGGGAAATTAGGGAATCTAGATAGAATAAAATATAGGAATGTTTGTTGATGAGTTTGAATTATGAATAGAATAATAGATAGTGGGAAATGTAGGAATAGTTTAGTGTTATTTTATTGTTAGTGGAGTTTGTAGAGAATTTGAATTAGGAATATAATATTAGTTAGTGGATTGTGTAAGATTATTTTATAGTCTAGTGCTTTGTGTAGGATTCTTTATTGGTTAGCATGCGGGTACACTTTCCTAGGTCTAGGGCACGCATTACGTGACACGCACAGAAATCAACACGGGGCACGAATCACGAGATAGACACGAACTACGAGGTAAGGCACGTACTTCAAAATAGATGTACGGATTCCAATGCAAATACACGCAACCCTAGGTGAATGCACGTAAACCAATGCAAGGAACGTATTTCAATGCAATGCATGTAAATTGAGGTACGACTCTTAAACATAGGTATCACACATAAATCGAAGTCAGGGCACGTAAGTCAGGGATTAGGGCACACAATTCCAAGTCAAGGCACGTATGACGAGGCATGCACAAAAACCAAGACAAGGCATGTAATCCAAGGTCGGTCATACAGTTCTGGGTCTAAGACACGCAAATTGAGGTAAGACACGTTATTCAGGGTCGGGCCTCATATAACTCCTTACGGATCAAAAGTTATGGGCGCCGGAGCGACGAATACCTGGTCACAAGCCCAACACCCTCGGTTTGCGGGCCCTGCCACTACGTGAAGTAAAATTGTCTTGCCCAAGTTGCCGTGAGACTCGTTAATAAAAATATGACGGATTAGGTTGTCGTCCTTTTCGCGGCTTATGACATATGATCCGGGACAAAAAAACAGCGCAAAAGAGGAAAAAAGTCCCGAAATTGATGAAAACGTTCGATTTTGGATTTCAAAAAGAGGGACAATCGAGCAGACTTGCTGCTCATGTCGTAGAGCTCTCGGAGAGCTTTTCAACGGTATGTTGTGCGCTGCGTAACTGCTTACGGATCAAAAGTTACGGGCACCGGAGAGACAGATTCCTAGTCCCAAGCCCCACGCCCTCGGTTTGCGGGCCCAGACTCCACGTGAAGTGAAGTTGTCTTGCCCAAGGTGTCATGTGATTCGGTAATAAAAATGTGATGGATTAGGTTGTCGTCCTTTTCGTGGCTCATGACGTACGATCCAGGATGGAAAAATAGCGCAGAAGAAGAAAAGTGTCCTGAAACAGATGAAAACGTTTGATTTTGGGATCTGAAAACTGGCACAGCCAAGCAGGCTTGCTGCCCACGTTGTAGAGCTCTCAGAGAGCTTTCCAACGGTATGCTGTACGCCGCGTAACTCCTTACGGATCAAAAGTTACGGGCACCGGAACGACGAATACGTGGTCACAAGCCCCACGCCCTCAGTTTGTGGGCCCAGCCTCCACGTGAAATGAAGTTTTCTTGCCCAAGGTGCCGTGGTATTCGGTAATAAAAATGTGATGGATTAGGTTGTCGTCCTTTTCGCCGCTCACGACGTACGATCTGGGATGGAAAAACAGCGCAAAAGAAGAAAAGTATCCCAAAATTGATGAAAACATTAGATTTTGGGCTACGAAAATAGGCACAGCCGAGTAGGCTATCAGACCACGTCGTAGAGCTCGCGGAGTGCTTTCCAACGGTATGTTGTGCGCCGCGTAACGCCTTACGGATCAAAAGTTTTGGGCACCTGAGCAACAGATACCTGGTCACAGGCCCCATGCCCTCGGTTTGCGGGCCCTGCCTCTACGTGAAGTGAAGTTGTTTGGCCCAAGGTTCCGTGGGATTCGGTAATAGAAATGTGATGGATTTGGTTGTCGTCCCTTTCGCGGCTCACGACGTATGATCTGAGATGGAAAAATTGTGCAAAAGAAGAAAATTATCCCAAAATTGATGAAAACTTTCGATTTTAGGCTCCAAAAACAGGCGCAGCTGAGCAGGCTTGTTGCCCACGTCGTATAACTCTTGGAGAGCTTTCCAACGGCATGTTGTGCGCCACGTAACTCCTTACCGATCAAAAATTACAGGCACCGAAATGACAGATACCTGGTCATAAGCCCCAGGCCCTCGATTTGCGGGCCCAGCCTCCACGTGAAGTGAAGTTGTCTTGCCCAAGGTGTCGTGGGATTCGGTAATAAAAATATGATGGATTAGGTTGTCGTCCTTTTCGCGGTTCACGACGTACGATCCGGGATGGAAAAACAGCGTAAAAGAAGAAAAGTGTCCCGAAACTGATGAAAACATTCGATTTTGGGCTCCGAAAATAGACGCAGCCGAGCAGGCTTGCTGCCCACGTCATAGAGCTCTCAAAGAGCTTTCCAATTGTATGCTGTGCGCCGCGTAACTCCTTACGGATCAAAAGTTATGGGCACCGGAACGTCGGATACCTGGTCACAAGCCCCACGCCCTCGATTTGCTGGCCCAGCCTCTACGTGAAGTGAAGTTGTCTGTCCCAAGGTGCTGTGGGATTCAGCAATAGAAATGTGATGGATTAGGTATTCGTCCTTTTTGCCGCTCACGACGCACTATATGGGACGGCAAAACATCGCAAATGAAGAAAAGTGTCACGAAATTGATGAAAACGTTCGAGTTTTGGCTCCAAAAATAGGTGCAGCCGAGCAAGCTTGCTGCCCACACCGTAGAGCTCTCGCAGAGCTTTCCATCGGTATCTTGTGCGCCACGTAACTCCTTATGGATCAAAACTTATGCGCACCGCAGCGACGGATACTTGGTCACAAGCCTTACGTCCTCGGTTTGCGGGCCCTACCTCTATGTGAAGTGAAGTTGTCTTGCCCAAGGTGCCGTGGGATTCGGTAATAAAAATGTGATGGATTAGGTTGTCGTCCTTTTTGCGGCTCACGACGTACGATCAGGGACGAAAAAAATCGCAAAAGAATAAAAGTGTCCCAAAACTGATGAAAACGTTTGATTTTGGGCTCCAAAAATAGGCGCAACTGAGCAGGCCTGAAGTCCCCATCGTAGAGCTCTCGGAGAGCTTTCCAACGGTATGCCATGTATCGCGTAACTCCTTACGGATCAAAAGTTATGGGCACCGGAGCGACAAAGACCTGGTCCCAAGCCCCACTCCCTCTGTTTACGAGCCTAGCCTCTACGTGAAGCGAAGTTGTCTTGCCCAAGGTGTCATGGGATTCGGTAATAGAAATTTGATGGATTAGGTTGTCGTCCTTTTCGCAGCTCACGACGTACGATACATAACGGAAAAACAATGCAAAAGAAGGAAAGTGTCGCGAAACTGATGAAAATTTTCGATTTTGGGCTCCGAACATAGGCACAGCCGAGCAGGCGTGCTGCTGATGTCGTAGAGCTCTTGCAAAGCTTTCCAACGGCATCTTGTACGCCGCATAACTCCTTACGGATCAAAACTTATGCGCACCGCAGCGACGGATACCTAGTCACAAGCCCCACGCCCTCGGTTTGCGGGCCCAGCCTCCACGTGAAGTGAAGTTGTCTTGCCCAAGGTGTCGTGGGATTCGGTAATAAAAATGTGATTGATTAGGTTGTCATCCTTTTCGCCGCTCACGACATACGATACGGGATGAAAAAACAGCGTAAAAGAAGAAAAGTGTACCGAAACTGATGAAAACGTTAGATTTTGGGCTCCGAAAATAGACGCAGCTGAGTAGGCTTGCTGTCCACGTCGTAGAGCTCTCAGGGAGCTTTTCAACTGTGAGGCCTGACCCCGAATAACGTGTGTTACCTCGATTTACGTGACCTGTCTTGGTTTTCGTGCATGCTTCGTCATTCGTGCTTTGACCTAGAATTATGTACCCTAATCCTCGACTTACGTGCCCTGACTTTGAATTGCGTGCGTTACCTCGTTTTGTGTGCCCTGACCTTGAATTGCGTGTCTTAACCTAGGTTTAAGAGTCGTACCTCGATTTACGTGCATTGCATTGAATTATGTGCCTTGCATTGGTTTATGTGTATTCACCTAGGGTTACGTGCATTTGCATTGGAATCCGTACATTTATCTTGAAGTACGTGCCTTACCTCGTAGTTTGTGTCTATCTCGTGATTCGTGCCCCGTATTGATTTTTGTACATGTCTTGTAGTGCGTTCCCTAGACCTAGGAAAGCGTGCCCGTACACTAATCAATAAAGAATCCTACACAAAGTACAAGACAATAAAATAATCCTATATAATCCACTAACCAATATTATATTCCAAATTCAAATTCTCTATAAAACCCACTAACTAATAAAATATTCTATCACACTCAACTAACCAATAAACTATTATAAACCTACACTTATTATAATCCAAAATATACTAACTTGAATCTGAAATTTCAGATTCTCCCTTGCATTACATGGCCAAAACAAGGCAATTTGATCAACTTTGCACAATTAAATTAAAGCCTAGACATTCTATGACACATGCACTAAGCACAATGCATAAAAAATTCACCTACACCCTACCCAAGCATCTCATTTTCGACCCTCTCAATGCCATGCTTCATTTCAACTCAAAAAAATGCTAAAGATGACACAAAATTCAGATTTGAAAGGCTCAAGGCCAACACACACACACACAAGCATAATTTCTCTCTCAAACTCTCTCTTTCCTCACAAACTCTCTCATTCTCTCTCCTTCTCTCTCATTTTTTACCATGGCTGCCTCTTGACCTTCCAAGACCTCAAGCATGCTCTCAAGATCTCTCCCAAGCTCAGCCATAGCAGCCCAAGCAAGCAAGAAGCAAGGAAGAAGCTCCCTTTATGCATTTTGAAGAGCATTTGTGCTCATTTGCTAAATCTTCGAGAGGTGAGGGCTAAAACTTCTTGAAAATCTTTCAAAAAACCACATACATGCCATTAAATGTCTATCTTTACTTCTGTACTTGAGATATATGTGTGTTCATAAGCTTTTATAACCATGCATGACAAGATTTTGGCTAGAATGTGATGATAGATGAAATCGTGTATGTGACAGCTTTCTGTCCTATTGGTGCGAGGTGATTTTGGATAGTCAAATGATGTTTAAAATGCATGAAAATTGGTAGCTAACTAGTTTTACCAGTTATAAATATTTTTCTCAGAAATAGGCCAAAGCTAATTTTGACTCTAAGGTCCTCAAAATGGCAAATTATCAAAATGTGTCCAAATCTGGAAAGTCTGGAAAAATGAAGCAGGTTTTGGGAGATTCACTGACCTTATAAAACGAACTAGTTTTAACTTAGTAAATGATATCTAAAATGCATGAAATTTGGCATACTACTAGATTTGTCAGTTCTGGACATTTTTGTCAGAAATGGACTAAGGCTAAATCTGACCCTAAGGCCCTAAAAAACGACAAGTATTGAAATATGTGCAAATCTGGACAGTTTTGTGCAGTCTCACTATTTTGACTATAACTACTGAACCCGAACTCCAAATAATGCGAGGTTTGTTTCTGAATTTAGTTTAATTCTTAAGATTTAATTTGACATCTTGATAACTGGAATTGGAGTTTTTTTGCTAGTCTTAATGATTGTGAGAAAACAGTCCATTGCAGTGAGGGTTTCACTTAGTGATATGCTTAGAAAAATTATTGTAGCTTCTCTTGTATTAAATTCTTGGGATTGTGGCATTTGGATGTTGTGTGGACTGTTTTGAATGCTTGAGGGTGTTTGAATTAATCAATGCATGGCTTGAGATTAATTACGAGATGACTTGGGGCTTAATCGCACGGGTAAGCACGAATTGAAACCCTAGTGACTAGGTAAATTTGCTAAGTATTGATCCTATGAATATCATGTTTAATTATATGATTAGTAGGCTGCCCGTAGTTTCCCTTGTAGCCCTAAATGTGATTTTGATGATTACATGTTGACAAATAGGCCTTTCTTGCACCCGGACCCACGTAGATGTCGTTGCATGTTGAATAATCTTATTATTTGATTACGTGAACTTCGAAATGAGTTATATGACTTGATTTACATGTGTTATATGGCTGCCCGTTTAATATTCATATAACTCCATGTGCTTTTCAAAGTGAAATTACTTGTCATATCGTGCCTCGCTTGTTTACTTGTCAATGTGCAATCTTATGATTGCTCGGAGGTGACCTACTTTGTTGTCCTCCTAATGTGATATATTAAATGTCATAAATGTGCATTGCATACAAGGTTGCAACCTTTCATTCTGGCGTGGTAGCGTTCACGTACACCGGGCGGCATCGGGCTTGCCGGTGCAACCGTGACTACCATTGTCCAATTTCCTCTCTCGCTTGGGGGCTAGACTCTCTCAGAGAGTTGGGTCGTAGGATTTTGGGGTACATCCGGAGTACACCCATTTGGCGTGATAAGTGGAAGATTTGAAGTCGGCCGCAACAATTGATACTGGAAATGAACTAAGAGCAAAAGCTCACCGTATCCTTTTTACTATGTGTATAAGTACTCTCGCTTGATTCCTAGAGGACCTCGGGGAGGAAAGACGGGTAATTGTGTTCTTTAACTTTTATATTACATTATGTACTTACTTGTGATATATGTTATGCTTGCAAAAAGAGTTTTCATAAGTTGAACCCAAAAAAAGAGTTTCAAAACTTATTTCTCGTTCCCCCTCGCTGAGTTCATAAGGACTCACCCTCTTTTATCATCTCAGGTGAAGAAGACCAGGAACAGGTACCCGAGGATAACATGCTTATCAATGACTCCTTGGAGTGATTGCTTGCCCTACGTGCTTTACTTGTCTATGGCCATTTTGTGAACGATATGTTGCTTTGAAGACTATTTCTTATGTTACTTGTTGTTGTTATTGTAAATGACCCCCGTTGTAATTTGGGGTCTAATTTTGATTTATACCGATGTTAACTAGACAGACGCCCTATTTGCTCGTTTTGCTACTTTGATTGGTAACTACTGCAGGCTTATAAAGTACTAGATAAGAGTTAAGTAAAATGAATCTATCTAATCCTAAGTAGGTACTCATTGGTAAGCTAAGATCAACAAGTACTTTTGTAACAAGGATTGACAAACAAACGAGACATAGTTACCATGCTAGGTTGTTAATCGAACGAGACTTCGAAATAACTAGCAGGCATTTCAATTGGTGATAAATAGTAATCCTAGTTGAAATAGAATTTGAGATTGAAAGTTTTGAGGCGTTTAGGAAATTAGGTCAAACTAAGGAGCCAATTACAACCGTTATGCTGCTGGTTTTTTGGAGAATTTTGGAGTTTTAGGCTAACGTTAAGCATTAAACCTTAATGAATGATTAAATACGTGAAATGATATGAATGTTTAGATCACACCCTAGTCTAACCTCTATAGGTCGGGTTGGGGCGTGACACCTTATATTAGAATGGTATCAGAGATTAGTTTACTAACTAGGCATTAGTCGGGTTCAACTCTCGGACCATGGGTAGAAGCCCTAAGGTAATTATGATGTCTTGTTTATATGTGTTAATATGTGCTAATGTGCTTTAATTACTTTAAGTATTGAATATTATGTGCCTTTGTGGACCATATGTATTATGTATCATGCACACCGACACGTCCTCAATAATGCATGCATGCTTTTATACTCCTTCCTTGATATATGTGCATGTTATATAACTGTGAATGACTGTTTATACACATAGATAGTTAGGATTAGGACTTTCAGGGAAGTGAATTTGTGTAGGACGAACGAAAAGGCTCGGTTAGAGATTTCTCGCATCTTCACAGGTACTCGATGGATCGTATGTATTATTGGATATGCTTATATAAAATGCGTAGCCCAGGTATAAATGTTGAGGTAAAGTTATCGCCTTATCTTTCGAATACCCATACCTATGATTAAGTTATCAATTTTATGGCTATGAAGTTTTGATTCTGTTAAACCGTTCTTCTCATTGTGGTTCAAGTATAAAGGTTAAAGACATACTACTTTCCTTAGATATAAGGGTATACTATTAAATATGTAGAGTAGTATATATTCTCATGTGCTGATAGTGGAAGTTGACTTGGAGGTTTCTTTAAATCCATTTTTCACATCTTAAAATTGGCTTGATAGGCTATCTAGGAAGTTAGCAATATACTCGTACGATTGAATCCTTACTTGATTGGAATTAAGCATTGATGAATCTGATATGCTGTATACTAGCGAGTTTCAAGTTCACTAAGTGTTGAGATCATGACCTAGAAATTAAGAGGTGAATTCGTGGAAGTTGACAATCGTTTACTTTTAGGGGTTAGATTATTAAGACATGGATAGTGTATTTGAGTGACTTAAGAATGGATATCCTCAAGACATGTAGACAACTCTGGAGACCAAATTTAACAAGGTTGATGATTCTTTAGTATAACAAGATATAAGGATGCTGGAATCGAGGAATTCATGTAGCTAGAACTCGTGTTCGGAAGACTACACCTAAATGTTAGGTCGAATAGAAGTGTAAGGTATTGAATTATGCATTAGATGACTAACGTTGCTAAAGGTCCTAAGTTGGATATTGGTGATATTAAGAAACATGATATTAGTTTGGTGCCCCTCGGATTTAACTGTAATTATGCAAAGTAAGTCATTCTACACCCCCGTTATTTGGATACCCTAGAGGATAATAGGAATCATATATCCCTAAGTAATACCGATGGACCTATTATATAAACCATGGAAATGATATTAAGCATCTGGTTGCAAAGTGGAGTTGTTAGGGTATGATTTGAAATCCTAAATAGCTAATAGTGACTATGCATGATGATTCATGGTAAACCCTAGGACCTAAGGTCGATGAGTCTTGATGCTCTTAGCTAGTTGAACATGTAAATAAGAACAGTAAGATTTCATATAGTTAAGATAGAGATGAATTAAAGTCATAATGCCCCGAGAGACTGCTATTAGACAACCGTATTTATGTGCACCGTTTCACTTCTGGAAACTAGCGGTTGGTAGACTTCGAATCGTGGTCGTTGAATAGAGGGTGAATCTTGTAGTGATAGTTAAATAAGTGGTTGATTACTTTTGAAGTTCTATTAGGTTATGTTGAAGGATGCCTCGTGATCATAATTCTTATGTTGATACAACCTTGAAGTTATCTCGTGTAAGTATCTTATGAGCTCGATCATTTCGGTACCCATTTATAGTCCTAAGACTATTGTTGAACGGTTGGTAACCTAGTAGAGCATTGATATCACTTACATGGCGATGAACCCAGCTTAGTAACATTAATGTTGAAGATATATTAGCGGGCATTAAGTGTTCGAAGGAATGACTAGGTCGCTAAGTGAGTAAGACCATTGTCTCCTTAAGTATGACGTAACCTTGGATTGAGGTGAGTGGAATTTATTTGAGGCTGAAACTCTTCACCTTAGGAGTCTTGGTTAAGATTGAAAGAAATTCTAAAGCCTCGAGACATGAAAATAGATATTTGAATAAGGAAATAGATTGTGGATCATAAGAAGGAAAGTGTCCCAAAACTGATGAAAACGTTCGATTTTGGGCTCTGAAAATAGGCGAAGATAAGCAGGCCTGCGGCCTACGTCGTAGAGCACTCGCAGAGCTTTCCAATCGTATGCTGTGCGTCGCGTAACTCCTTACGGATCAAACCTTATGGGCACCTGAGCGACGGATACCTGGTGATAAACCCCACGCCATCGGTTTACGGGCCCTGCCTCTACATGAAGTGAAGTTGTCTTGCCCAAGGTGCTGCGGAATTCGGTAATAAAAATGTGATGGATTAGGTTGTCATCCTTTTCGCGGCTCACGACGTACGATCCGGGATGGAAAAATAGCGCTAAAGAAGAAAAGTATCCCGAAATAGATGAAAACGTCCGATTTTGGGATCCAAAAATAGGGGCAACCGAGCAAACTTGCGGCCCACATCGTAGAGCTCTCAGTGAGCTTTCTAACGGTATGTTGTGCGCCGCGTAACTTATTACGGATCAAAAGTTAAGGGCACCGGAACGATGGATACTTGGTCACAAACCCCACGCACTCGGCTTGCGGGCCCAGCCTCCACGTGAAGTGAAGTTGTCTTGCCCAAGGTGCCATGTAATTCGGTGATAAAAATGTGATGGATTAGTTTGTCATCCTTTTCGTCGCTCACGATGTACGATCCGGGATGGAAAAACAGCGTAAAAAAAGAAAAGTGTCCCGAAACTGATGAAAATGTTCGATTTTGGGCTCCCAAAATAGAAGCAGCCGAGCAGGCTTGCTGCCCACATCGTAGAGCTCTCGAGGAGCTTTCCAACTGGATGCTGTGCGCCACATAACTCCTTACGGATCAAAAGTTAGAGGCATCGGAGAGACGGATGCCTAGTCACAAGCCCCATGCCCTAGGTTTGCTGGCCCTGCCTATACGTGAAGTGAAGTTGTCTTGCCCAAGGTGCCATAGGATTCGGTAATAGAAATGTGATGGATTAGGTTGTCGGCCTTTTTGCGGCTTACGACGTTTGATACGTAACGGAAAAACAACTCAAAAGAAGGAAAATGTCGTGAAACTGATTAAAACGTTTGATTTTGGGATTCGAAAATCAGCACAGCCGAGCAGGCTTGATGCCCACGTCGTAGAGCTCGCGCAGTGCTTTCTAACGGTATCCTGTGCGCCGCGTAATTCCTTACGGATCAAAACTTATGCACACTGCAGCGACGGATACCTAGTCACAAGCCTACGCCCTCGGTTTGCGGGCCCTGTCTCTACGTGAAGTGCATTTGTCATGCCCAAGGTGCCTTGGGATTCGATCATAGAATTGTGATAGATTAGGTTGTCGTCCTTTTCGTGGCTCCCGACGTACGATACGAGACGAAAAAACAGCGCAAAAAAAGGAAAGTGTCCCGAAACTGATAAAAATGATTGATTTTGGGCTCTGAAAATAGGCGCAGCAAAGCTAGCTTGCTGCCCACATCGTAGAGCTCTAGCAGAGCTTTCCAACGGTATCCTGTGCGCTGCGTAACTCCATTCGGATCAAAAGTTATGGGCACTAGAGCGACGGATACCTGGTCACAAACCCCACGCCCTCGATTTGCGGGCCCTGCCTCTACGTGAAGTGAAGTTGTCTTGCCCAAGGTGCCATAGGAATCGATAATAAAAATGTGATGGATTAGGTTGTCGTCCTTTTCGCGGCTCACGACGCACGATCCGGGACCGAAAAACAGCGCAAAAGAATAAAAGTATCCCGAAACTGATGAAAATGTTCCATTTTTGGGCTCCAAAAATAGGCGCAATCGAGCAGGCTTGCTGCCCACGTCGCAGAGCTCTCGAAGAGCTTTCCAACGGTATGCTATGTGCCGCATAACTCCTTACGGACCAAATGTTAAGGGCAACGGAACGACGGATACCTGGTCACAAGCCCTACGCCCTCGGTTTGCGAGCCCATCTTCCACGTGATGTGAAGTTGTCTTGCCCAAGGTGCCGTAGGATTCAGTAATAAAAATGTGATGGATTAGGTTGTCATCCTTTTCGCGGCTCACGACGTACGATCCGGGATGGAAAAACAGCGCAGAAGAAGAAAAGTATCCTGAAATAGATGAAAACGTCCGATTTTAGGCTCCAAAAATAGGTGTTGTACAGCTCTCGGAGCGCTTTCCAACGGTATGCTGTGTGCCGCGTAACTCCTTACGGATCAAAAGTTAAGGGCACCGAACGATGGATACATAGTCACAAGCCCCACGCCCTCGGTTTGTGGGCCTAGCCTCCACGTGAAGTGAAGTAGTCTTGCCCAAGGTGCTGTGGGATTTGGTAATAAAAATGTGATGGATTAGGTTGTCATCCTTCTCGCCGCTCATGACGTACGATCCGAGATAGAAAAACAATGTAAAATAAGAAAAGTGTCCCAAAACTGATGAAAACATTCGATTTTGGGCTCCGAAAATAGATGCAGCCAGTCAGGATTGCTACCCACGTCGTAGAGCTCTCAGAAAGCTTTCCACCTGTATGCTGTGCGCCGCGTAACTCCTTACGGATCAAAAGTTATGGGCACCGGAGCGACGGATACATGGTCACAAGCCCCACGCCCTAGGTTTGCGAGCCCTGCTTCTATGTGAAGTGAAGTTGTCTTGTCCAAGGTACCATGGGATTCGGTAATAGAAATGTGATAGATTAGGTTGTCATCCTTTTCGCTGCTCACGACGTATGATACGTAATGGAAAAACAGCGCAAAAGAAGGAAAATATCGCGAAACTGATAAAAACGTTCGATTTTGGGCTCTGAAAATTGGAGCAACTGAGCAGGCTTGCTGTCCACATCGTAGAGCTCTCACAGATCTTTACAACGGTATCCTGTGTGCTGCGTAACTCCTTACGGATCAAAACTTATGCACACCGCAGTGACGAATACCGGGTCACAAGCACCACGCCCTCGTTTTGCGGGCCCTCTACGTGAAGTGAAGTTGTCTTGCCCAAGGTGCCATAGGATTCGGTAATAAAAATGTGATGGATTATGTTGTCGTTCTTTTCGCGGCTCACGACGTACGATACGGGACAGAAAAATATCGCAAAAGAAGAAAAGTGTCCCGAAATTGATGAAAATGATCAATTTTGGGCTCCAAAAGCAGGCGCAGTCGACCAAGCTTGCTACCCACATCGTAGAGCTCTCGGGGAGCTTTCCAACGGTATGCTGTGCGCCGCGTAACTCCTTACGGATCAAAAGTTATGGGCATCGGAGCGACGGATACCTAGTCACAAGCCCCATGCCCTCAGTTTGCGGGCCCTGCCTCTACGTGAAGTGAAGTTTTCTGGCCCAAGATACCGTGGGATTCGGTAATAGAAATGTGATGGATTAGATTGTCGTCCTTTTCGCGGCTCACGACGTATGATCCGGGATAGAAAAACTGCGCAAAAGAAGAAAATTCGCCCAAAATTGATGAAACGTTCTATTTTAGGTTCCGAAAACAGGCGTAGCTGAGCAGGCTTGTTTCCTACATCGTAGAACTCTTGGAGAGCTTTCCAACGGTATGTTGTGCGCCGCGTAACTCCTTATGGATCAAAAATTACGGGCACCAGAACAACAGATACCTGGTCACAAACCCCAAGCCCTCGGTTTGCGGGCCCAGCCTCCACGTGAAATGAAGTTGTCTTGCCCTAGGTGCCGTGGGATTCAGTAATAAAAATATGATGGATTAGGGTGTCATCCTTTTCGCGGCTCACGACGTACGATCTGGGATGGAAAAATAGCGTAGAAGAAGAAAAGTGTCCCGAAACAGATGAAAATGTTTGATTTTGGCCAACAAAAATAAGCGTAGCTGAGCAGTCTTGCTGCCCACGTCGTATAGCTCTCGAAGAGCTTTCCAACAGTATGCTGTGCGCCGCGTAACTCCTTACGGATCAAAAGTTAAGGGCACCGAAGTGACGGATACCTGGTCACAAGCCCCACGCCCTCGGTTTACGAGCCCTGCCTCTACGTGAAGTAAAGTTGTCTTGGCCAAGGTGCCGTGGGATTCGGTAATAGAAATGTGATGGATTAGGTTGTCGTTCTTTTCACGGTTCACGACGTACGATACGAGACGAAAAAACATCGTAAAAGAAGAAAAGTGTCCCAAAACTGATGAAAACGTTTGATTTTGGGCTCCGAAAATAGGCGCAGCCGAGTAAGCTTGCTCCACCAGTCGTAGAGCTCTCAGAGAGCTTTCTAATGGTATGCTGTGCGCCGCGTAACTCCTTACAGATGAAAAGTTAAGGGGACCGGAACGACGGATACCTTGTCCTAAGCCCCACGCCTTCGGTTTGCGGGCCCAGTTTCCACGTGAAGTGAAATTGTCTTGTCCAAGGTGCCATGGGATTTGGTAATAAAAATGTGATGGATTAGGTTGTCGTCCTTTTCGCGGCTCACGACGTACGATCCGGGACGGAAAAATAGCGCAGAAGAAGAAAAGTGTCCCGAAACATATAAAAATGTTCAATTTTGGGATCCGAAAATAGGCGCAGCCGAGCAGGCTTGCTGCCCATGTCGTAGAGCTCTCGTAGAGCTATCCAACGGTATGCTATGCACCGCGTAACTCTTTATGGATCAAAAGTTACGGGCACCGGAACGACGGATAATTGGTCACAAGTCCCACGCTCTCGGTTTGCGGGCCCAGCCTCCACGTGAAGTGAAGCTATCTTACCCATGGTGCCTTTGGATTTGGTAATAAAAATGTGATAGATTAGGTTGTCATCTTTCTCGCCGCTCATGACGTACGATCCGGGATGGAAAAACAACGTAAAATAGGAAAAGTGTCCCAAAACTGATAAAAATGTTCGATTTTGGGCTCCAAAAATAGGCGCAGCCGAGCAGGCTTGCTGACCAAGTCGTAGGGCTCTCGGAGAGCTTTCCAACGGCATGCTGTGCGCCGCATAACTCCTTGGTTTGCGGGCACTGGAGCGACGGATACCTGGACACAAGCCCCATGCCCTTGGTTTGCGGGCCCTGCCTCTACGTGAAGTTAAGTTGTTTGGCCCAAGGTGTCGTTGGATTCGATAATAGAAATGTGATGGATTTGGTATTCGTCCTTTTTGCGGCTCACGACGTACGATCCGGGATGAAAAAACTACGCAAAATAAGAAAATTATCCCGAAATTGATGAAAACGTTCAATTTTAGGCTCCAAAAACTGGCGCAGTTGAGCAAGCTTGTTGCCCACGTTGTGGAACTCTCAGAGAGCTTTCCAACGGTATGTTGTGCACCGCGTAACCACTTACGGATCAAAAATTACAGGCACTGGAACGACAGATACTTGGTCACAAGCCCTAGGCCCTCGCTTTGCGGGCCCAGCCTCCACGTGAAGTGAAGTTGTCTTGCCCAAGGTACCGTGGGATTCGGTAATAGAAATGTGATGGATTAGGTTGTCGTCCTTTTCGCGGCTCACGACGTACGACACGGGACGAAAAAACAGCGCAAAAGAAGGAAAGTATCCCGAAACTAATAAAAATGTTCAATTTTCAGTTCCAAAAATAGGCGCAGCCGAGCAGGCTTGCTACCCACATCGTAGAGCACTCGGAGAGCTTTCCAACGGTATGTTGTACGCCACGTAACTCCTTACGGATCAAAAGTTACGGGCACGGAAACGACGGATACTTGGTCACAAGCCCCACACCCTAGGTTTACGGGCCTTGCCTCTACGTGAAGTGAAGTTGTCTTGCCCAAGGTGCCATGAGATTCGGTAATAGAAATGTGATGGATTAGGTTGTCATCCTTTTCGCAGCTCACGACGTATGATACGTAACGGAAAAATAGCGCAAAAGAAGTAAAATATCACAAAACTGATGAAAACGTTCAATATTGGGCTCCGAAAATAGGAGCAGCCGAGCAGGCTTGCTACCCACATCGTAGAGCTCTCACAGAGCTTTCCAACGGTATCATGTGCGCCACGTAACTCCTTACGGATCAAAACCTATGCATACCACAGCGACGGATACCTGGTCACAAGTACCACGCCCTCAGATTGCGGGCCCTGCCTCTATGTGAAGTGAAGTTATCTTGCCCAAGGTACTGTGGGATTCGGTAATAAAAATGTGATGGATTAGGTTGTCGTCCTTTTTGCGTCTCACGACGTACGATGCGAGACGAAAAAATATCGCAAAAGAAGAAAAGTGTCCCGAAATTGATGAAGATGTTCGATTTTGAGCTCCGAAAATAGGCTCAGCCGAGCAAGCTTGCTACCCACGTCGTAGAGCTCTCGGAGAGCTTTCCAATGGTATGTTGTGTGCCGCGTAACTCCTTACAGATCAAAAGTTATGGGCATCGGAGCGACGGATACCTAGTCACGAGCCCCATGCCCTCAGTTTGTGGGCCCTACCTCTACATGAAGTGAAGTTGTCTGGCCCAAGGTACTGTGGGATTCGGTAATAGAAATGTGATGGATTAGGTTTTCGTCCTTTTTGTGGCTCTCGACGTATGATCCGGGATGGAAAAACTGCACAAAACAAGAAAATTGTTCCAAAATTGATGAAAACATTCGATTTTAGGCTTTAAAAATAGGCCCAGCCGAGTAAGCTTGCTACCCACATTGTAGAGCTCTCGGAGAGCTTTCCAACGGTATGTTGTGCATCGCGTAACTCCTTACGGATCAAAAGTTAAGGGCACCGGAACGACAAATACCTGGTCCCAAGCCCCACGCCCTCGGTTTGCAGGCCCAGCCTCCACGTGATGTGAAGTTGTCTTGTCCAAGGTGCCATGGGATTTGGTAATAAAAATGTGATGGATTAGGTTGTTGTCTTTTTCGCGGCTCACGACGTACTATCCGGGATGGAAAAACAGTACAGAAGAAGAAAATTATCCCGAAACATATGAAAATGTTCAATTTTGGGATCCGAAAATAGACGCAGCCGAGCAGCCTTGCTGCCCATGTCTTAGAGCTCTTAGAGAGCTTTCCAACAATTTGCTGTGCGCCGCATAACTCCTTACAGATCAAAAGTTACGGGTACCAGAACGACAGATACTTGGTCACATGCCCTACGCCATCGGTTTGAAGGCCCAGCCTCCACGTGAAGTGAAGCTGTCTTGCCCATGGTGCCGTTGGATTTGGTAATAAAAAGGTGATGGATTAGGTTGTCGTCCTTTTCGCCGCTCACGACGTACGATCCGGGATGGAAAAACAGCACAAAAGAACAAAAGTATCTCGAAACTGATGAAAACGTTCGATTTTGGGCTCTGAAAATAGGTGCAGCCTAACAGGCTTGCTGACCACATCGTAGAGCTCTCGGAGAGCTTTCCAACGGCATGCTGTGCGCCGCCTAACTCCTTACGGATCAAAAGTTATGGGCACCGGAGCGACGGATACCTGGACACAAGCCCCATGCCCTTGGTTTGCGGGCCATGCCTCTACGTGAAGTGAAGTTGTTTGGCCCAAGGTGTCGTGGGATTCGGTAATAGAATTGTGATGGATTAGGTTTTCGTCCTTTTCGCGGCTCTCGACGTACGATCCAGGATGGAAAAACTGCGCAAAGCAAGAAAATTGTTCCGAAATTGATGAAAACGTTCGATTTTAGGCTTTGAAAACTGGCGCAGTTGAGCAGGCTTCTTGCCCATGTCGTGGAACTCTCAGAGAGCTTTCCAACGGTATATTGTGCGTCACGTAACCTCTTACGGATCAAAAATTATGGGCACCGGAACGACAGATACTAGGTCATAAGCCCCAGGCCCTCGAATTGCGGGCCCAACCTCCACGTGAAGTGAAGCTGTCTTGCCCATGGTGTTGTGGGATTCGGTAATAAAAATGTGATGGATTAGGTTGTCGTCCTTTTCGCCGCTCACGACGTACGATCCGGGATGGAAAAACAGTGCAAAAGAACAAAAGTGTCCCGAAACTGATTAAAATGTTCGATTTTGGGCTCCAAAAATAGGCGTAGCTAAGCAGGCTTGCTGACCACATTGTAGAGCTCTCGGAGAGCTTTCCAATGGTATACTGTGCGCCGTGTAACTCCTTACGGATCAAAAGTTATGGGCACCGGAGTGACGGATACCTGGTCACAAGTCCCACGTCCTCGGTTTGCGGGCCCTGCCTCTACGTGAGGTGAAGTAGTCGTGCCCAAGGTATAATGGGATTCGGTAATAGAAATGTGATGGATTAGGTTGTCGTCCTTTTCGTGGCTCACGACATGCGATACGGGACGAAAAAATAGCGCAAAAGAAGGAAAGTGTCCCAAATCTGATGAAAATATTATATTTTTGGCTCCAAAAGCAAGCGCAGCCGAGCAGGCTTGCTGCCCACGTCGTAGAGCTCTCGGAGAGCTTTCCAACGGTATGTTGTACGTCGCGTAACTCCTTACGGATCAAAAGTTACGGGCACTAGAACGACGGATACCTGGTCACAAGCCCCACGCGCTCGGTTTGCAGGCCTTGCCTCTATGTGAAGTGAAGTTGTCTTGCCCGAGGTGCCGTGGGATTCAATAATATAAATGGGATGGATTAGGTTGCCGTCCTTTTCGAGGATCACGACGTACGATATGTGATGAAAAAACAGCGCAAAAAAAGGAAAATATCCTGAACTAATGAAAAAGATCGATTTTGGGCTCCAAAAAAAGATGCAGCTGAGCAAGCTTCTTGCCAACATCGTAGAGCTGTCAGAGAGCTTTCCAACGGTATGCTGTGCGCAGCGTAACTCCTTCTGGATCAAAAGTTACGGGCACCGGAACGATGGATACTTGGTCATAAGCCACACGCCCTCGGTTTGCGGGCCCAGTCTCCACGTGAAGTGAAGTTGTCTTGCCCAAGGTGTTGTGGGATTCAGTAATAGAAATGTGATGGATTAAGGTATCATCCTTTTCGCGGCTCACGACGTATGATCCGGGAAGAAAAGAATGCGAAAAAGGAGAAAAGTGTCGTGAAACTGATGAAAATGTTTGATATTGGGCTCTGAGAATAGGTGCAGCCTAGCATGCTTGTTGCCCCCGTCGTAGAGCTCTTGGAGAGCTTTCCAACAGTATGCTGTGTGCCGCGTAACTCCTTACGGATCAAAAGTTAAGGGTACCAAAATGACGGATACCTGGTCACAAGCCCCACGCCCTCGGTTTGAGGGCCCGGCCTCCATGTGAAGTGAAGTTGTCTTACCAAAGGTGCCATGGGATTCGGTGTAAAAAAAGTGATGGATTAGGTTGTCGTCCTTTTCGCGGCTCACGAAGTACGATCAGGTATGGAAAAACAGCGCAGAAGAAGAAAAATGTCCCAAAATAGATGAAATCGTTCGATTTTGGGCTCCAAAAATTGGCGCAACCGAGCAGGCTTGCTGCCCACGTCGTAGAGCTCTCGGAGAGCTTTCCAACGGTAAGCTGTGCGCCGCATAACTCCTTACGGATCAAAAGTTACGAGCACCGGAACGACGGATACCTGGTCACAAGCCCCACACCCTCTGTTTGCAGGCCCAGCAAGCACGTGAAGTGAAGTTGTCTTGCCCAAGGTGCTATGGAATTCGGTAATAAAAATGTGAGGGATTAGGTTGTCATCCTTTTCGCCACTCACGACGTACGATCCGGGATGGAAAAATAGTGTAAAAAAAGAAAAGTGTGCTGAAACTATTGAAAATGTTCAATTTTGGGCTCCCAAAATAGATGTGGCCGAGCAGGCTTGCTGCCCACGTCGTATAGTTCTCAGAGAGCTTTCCAACTGTATACTGTGAGCCGTGTAACTCCTTACGGATCAAAAGTTATGGGCACCGGAGCGATGGATACCTGGTCACAAGCCCTACGCCCTAGGTTTTCGGGCCCTGCCTCTATGTGAATTGAACTTGTCTTGCCTAAGGTGCCGTGGGATTCGGTAATAAAAATGTGATGTATTAGGTTGTCGTCCTTTTCGTGTCTCAGGACCTACAATACGGGACAGAAAAATAGCATAAAAGAAGCAAAATGTCCCGAAATTGATGAAAACGTTCGATTTTGGGCTCCGAAAATAGATGCAGCTGAGCAGGATTGCTACCCACGTCGTAGAGCCATCGAAGAGCTTTCCAACGATATGCTATGCGCCGCGTAACTCCTTACGAATCAAAAGTTATGGGCACCGGAGCGACGGATACCTAGTCACAACCCCCACGCTTGCGGTTTGCAGGCCCAGCCTCTACGTGATGTGAAGTTGTCTTGCCCAAGGTGCCGTGAGATTCGGTAATAAAAATGTGAAGGATTAGGTTTTCATCCTTTTCACCGCTCACGACGTACTATCCATGATGGAAAAACAGCGTAAAAGTAGAAAAGTGTCTTGAAACTGATGAAAACGTTCGATTTTGGGCTCTGAAAATAGATGCAGCCGAGCAGACTTCCTACCCACATCGTAGAGCTCTCTGAGAGCTTTCCAACAGAATGTTGTGTGCCACGTAACTCCTTACGAATCAAAATTTATGGGCACCGGAGCGACGAATACCTAGTCATAAGCCCTACGCCCTAGGTTTGCGGGCCCTGCCTTTACGTGAAGTGAAGTTGTCTTGCCCAAGGTTTCGTGGGATTCGGTAATAGAAATGTGATGGATTAGGTCGTCATCCTTTTTGCGTCTCACGACGTACGATACGTAATGAAAAAACAGCACAAAAGATGGAAAGTGTCGCGAAACTTATGAAAATGTTCGATTTTGGATTCTGAAAACAGGCGTAGTTGAGCAGGCTTGCTGCCCACGTCGTAGAGCTCTTGTAGAGCTTTCCAACGGTATCTTGTGCACTGCATAACTCCTCACAGATCAAAACTTATGCGCGCCACAGCGATAAATACCTGGTTACAAGCCCCACGCCCTCAGTTTGCGGGCCCTGCCTCTACGTGAAGTGAAGTTGTCTTGCCTAAGGTGCCGTGGGATTCGGTAATAAAAATGTGATGGATTAGGTTGTCATCCTTTTCGCAGCTCATGACGTACATCCGGGATGAAAAAATATCGCAAAAGAAGAAAAGTCTCCCGAAATTGATGAAAATGTTCAATTTTGTTCTCTGAAAATTGGCGTAGCTGAGCAGCTTGCTGCCCACGTCGTAGAGCTATCGGAGAGCTTTCCAACGATATGTTGTGCGCCGCGTAACTCCTTACAGATCAAAAGTTAAGGGCACCGGAATGACGGATACTTGGTCCCAAGCCCTACCCCATCGGTTTGCGGGCCCAGCATCCACGTGAAGTGAAGTTGTCTTGCCTAAGGTGCCGTGGGATTCAGTAACAAAAATGTGATAGATTAGGTTGTCTTCCTTTTCAGGGCTCACGACGTACGATCCGAGATGGAAAAACAGCGCAGAAAAAGAAAAGTGTCCCGAAATAGATGAAAATATTCTATTTTGGTCTCTGAAAATAGGCACAGCCGAGCAGGCTGGCTGACTACGTCGTAGAGCTCTCAGAGTTATTTCCAACGGTATACTGTGCGCCGCGTAACTCCTTACGGATCAAAAGTTATGGGCACTGGAGCGTAGGATACCTGGTCACAAGCCCTATTGTGATAACCCGAACCCGGCATGCATTTAATAGCACTTGACTGCATTTGATTAAATGTTTAATTAGTTAAATTAACCAATTTGCACTATTTTAATATTCCTCTTGGAAGCATTTAGTAGTTATATATTGAATAATTAAAAGATTATTACCTATTTCTAATAATTACAGTAATTGAAATTCTTTTCTTGTGATTAATTAAATGTTATCTTAAATGTTAGCGTTTAATTGTATTTGACTATGTGTTTATATTAACTTTCATTTGTAGCTTAATATTAACTTCATAATTCTTTAAAATATTCTAGAAATAGTTAAATTAATTATTTTAAATGAATATTGATTAACTTGATTGTTTTAATTATTTTAATAATCGGTTTTGGTTGTTTTGCGTTAAAATCACTCGGTTTTCAAATAAATGAGAAAACTAACTCCGAGTCAGAGTAAATTTTAAACTATGATGCTTTCTAAAAATGATATATTTCTTAGATTCTTTGAGATTTAATTGTCACTTCTTTGTTGACGCAAAGTGCATAGCATATCGAGAGCGAAAGTTAGAGAGCGGGTCCTAGTCCTCAACAAATAGTGAAAACTAGTGTTTGGTGTCTTAAATTTTATATTTTAATTGTTGTTAGCTAGAATTGATATTCCCTTAGTTGTTTTAGCCTAAAAATGCATGAAATAGGCTAGTTTGACCATTTTTTAAATGGTTTGACCAAGGGGCTTGACCATTTTGACATTGTGCCTCTTTTTAAAGCCTAAAATAGCACCCAAAAAAAAAAAGAAAAACAGAGCTGAACAGAAACAAGAAGGGCCGAAAATGAGGGAGAAGAAAAAAAGAAAAATTCAACTTCAAATCTTCGATTCTTCGCTTGAGCTTGCACGGGGTGGTTTCCGAGGCATCCTAGGAGGTTTTCCTTGCGTCTAGGAGCATCTAAGGTGAGGGTTTCATGTCTATTTGCGCATTTGAAAGTTTTATGTGTTAACTTTAATTTTTGGAATTTATCTGTATATTGTTATTTTGATCGTTTAGAGGCTTAAAGAATATTCTCTAGAAATCGTAGAACATGTATTGATAGCTTTTTAACATTTTCTGCGATTGAATATTGAAATTGAAATATAAATTGTATAATGAATAGTAAATTGTGAATAGTAAACCCCCGTTTCGATGAAGCTGCTCCGTTACGCGTTCTGTTGATGTAGGAAGATGCTAGACGTGCTAGAATGCCTTAATGTGTGGTTTAATTGGAATGTGTAATGGAAAAATGGAGAAAAACAGCTTAGTGAAAGTCGGGGTCGTTTAGGTCGAGTTTGGCGTTTTCTCGTTTTGCATGTTGGAATTGTTTCGGAAGGCCATGGAAGCACTTTTGGTGCGATTATGGCATTGGTTGGGTGTTTGTTTGGTATAGTTGTAGTTCAATCGAGCAAAGGAGTAAATCGGGACTTTGCGCGAATTCTAGGGTAAAGTAGGGTTTCGGGGTCTTTAGACGTGCCTTATGGTGACCTAGGATGATTGATGAAGTCGATTTCCAAAACTCGTGGCTCGTTTGAAAGTAGTAGAGTTTGGTAAGTTGGGGTCATTTTCATGATTTTGTGTGTTTTCATAGAATATTGCTTATAGCATTCTTATATTGCTTATAGAATGCTTATGTTGCCTATAGAATGCTTATAATGCCTATAGAATACTTGTTATTGCTTGATAATGTTAGTTGGTGGTGTTCTTGTTACTTGGTTGATTGTAAATGCTTATTACGCTTGTTAGAGTTGACTATTGATTGAAATGTTTATCAATTGTTGATAATGCTTGATATCTTGTTTATCGCTCGTTTATTGCCTTGTATCGAGTCTTGCATTGCATAGTGTCAGCACGTGAGTGATAGGCCTCTCTTGGTAGCCTCGGGTTACCAGTGTTGGTTGCTCTAGCTCCGTAGCTATTCCCTTTTCTTGCTTGGGTTGCCTCCCAGGGAGATTTGGGTTGTAGAATTGATGGATACTTCTGGGGTATTCCAAACTGGTGTTATAAGGTGGATGCGCGCTTATTGTCATCATTGTCAACATCAAGCTCGAGATTGATGTATCGCTCGTGAAATGGTATATTGCTCGTAAGAGTGAACCATAGCCTTCAGAGTGTGGTATAGCTTTGAATGGTTGTATTAATGCTTTTTGATTGTTTATTATATTGTCGTTTATATTGAATGCTTTCTTATCGACTTTATTTCTTAACTGTGTCTAATTGCATTGCACGACTTTCTTTCTCTCCAATTCGATATATGTCTCGCCCTCACTGAGTATACATGTTGTGTATACACACTCCTTACCACCACATTTCAGGAAATGTCATGTTAGCTGGAAAGTTCGTGATTTCGTGAAAGTTCGTGCCTGAAGAATTGTCTTGCGTGCCTATGTGGCTTGAGTGTCGAAGTTGTGAAGATATATGCTTTCATATGTTGTATGTATTCAATGTCAAAAGTATATAATTTAAGTTTCATTAGATTGTTGAAGTAGTTTGATAAGTTAGATTATGTATCTAGTTATTATAACTTAACTTCAAATGCATGTTTGTAATGTCCAAAGGAAAAGAATTAGAATAGCATGATAATTTATTTTATGTAGTAGCTTAGTATGGTTTAATTGTCAAGTTCGAATGTACTTGCCAAAAATGGAAAGAGATAGGTTAGCTTTTAAATTGGAAATGTATGTATAGTTGCTGAGTTTAATTGCTGAGAACCGAGGCTCGGATGGCCTTGAGGTGGTTGAATGTTTGGACATGGTATTGGTCCCCTTATATGCTGTCGCAGGTTTTACATTTCGTATAGAAACAGGGGAGACTCCGTCCTTTTTCCCTAAAATTTATGCTCGGGTTTGGATTTGGGTTGTGATTAGATTGATCGATAGAACTCCCGGGCTCGAGAGGGATCGGGGTGTTACACCTATGCCTTCGGTTTGTGGGCCCTGCCTCTACGTGATGTAAAGTTGTCTTGCCCAAGGTGCCGTGGAATTCGATAATAAAAATGTGGTGGATTAGGTTGTCGTCCTTTTCGCCGCTCACGACGTACGATCCGCGATGGAAAAACATTGCAAAAGAAGAAAAGTGTCCCGAAACTGATGAAAATGTTCGATTTTGGTCTCCGAAAATTGGCACAACCGAGCAGGCTGGCAGACCACATTGTAGAGCTCTCGGAGTTCTTTCTAACGGTATGCTGTGCGCTGCGTAACTCCTTACGGATCAAAAGTTATGGGCACCAGAGCGTAGGATACCTGGTCACAAGCCCCATGCCTTCAGTTTACTGGCCCTGCCTCTACGTGATGTGAAGTTGTATGGCCCAAGTTTCCATGAGATTCGGTAATAGAAATGTGATGGATTAGGTTGTTGTCCTTTTCGCGGCTCACGACGTACGATCCGGAATGGAAAAACTTTGCAAAAGAAGAAAATTATCCCAAAATTGATGAAAACATTCGATTTTAGGCTCCGAAAACAAGCGCAGCTGAGCAGGCTTGTTGGCCACGTTGTCGAACTCTCGGAGAGCTTTCCAATGGTATGTTGTGAGCCGCGTAACACCTTACGGATCAAAAATTACAGGCACCGGAATGACACACAAGCCTCAACGTGAAGTGAAGTTGTCTTGCCCAAGGTGCCATAGGATTCGGTAATAGAAATGTGATGGATTAGGTTGTCATCCTTTTCGCGGCTCACGACGTACGATACAGGATGGAAAAACGGCACAGATGAAGAAAAGTGTCCCGAAACATATGAAAATATTTGATTTTGGCCTACAAAAATAGGCGCAGCCGAGTAGGCTTGCTGTCCACGTTGTAGAGCTCTCGGAGTGCTTTCCAACGGTATGCTATGCACCACGTAACTCCTTACGGATCAAAAGTTATGGGCACCGGAGCGACGGATTCCTGGTCGTAAGCCCCACGCCCTCGGTTTGCTGGCCCTGCCTCTACGTGAAGTGAAGTTGTCTTGCCCAAGGTGCCATGGGATTCGGTAATAGAAATGTGATGGATTAGGTTATCGTCCTTTTCGCGGCTCACGACGTACGATACGGGTCGAAAAAATAGCGCAAAAGAAGGAAAGTATCCCGAAACTAATGAAAATGTTCCATTTTGGGCTCCGAAAATAGACGTAGCCGAGCATGCTTACTGCCCATGTCGTACAGCTCTCGGAGAGCTTTCGAATGGTATGTCATGCGCCGTGTAATTCCTTGCAGATCAAAAGTTATGGGCACTGTAGCGATGGATACCTGGTCACAAGCCCCACACCCTCGGTTTGCGAACCTTGCCTCTACGTGAAGTGAAGTTGTCTTGCCCAAGGTGCCGTGGGATTCGTTAATAGAAATGTGATGGATTAGGTTCTCGTGCTTTTCGCGGCTCACGACGTATGATTTGGGACGAAAAAAATGCAAAAAAGTAGAAAAGTGTCCAGAAACTGATGAAAACGTCCGATTTTGGGCTCTGAAAACAGGCGCAGCCGAGCAAGCTTGTTGGCCCCGTCAAAGAGCTCTTGGAGAGCTTTCCAACGGTATGCTATGCACTGCGTAACTCCTGATGGATAAAAAGTTAATGGCACCAAAACGACGGATACCAGGTCACAAGCCCCACACCGTCGATTTGCAGGTCCAGCCTCAATGTGAAGTGAAGTCGTCTTGCTCAAGGTGCCATGGGATTCGGTAATAAAATGTGATGGATTAGGTTGTCCTCCTTTTCGGGGCTCACGACTTATGATTCAGGATGGAAAAGCAGCACAGAAGAAGAAAAGTGTCCCGAAATAGATGAAAATATTCGATTTTGGGCTCCAAAAATTGGCTCAGCCAAGCAGGCTAGCTTCTCATGTCGTAGAGCTCTCGAAGAGCTTTCCAACGGTATGTTGTGCGCCGCGTAACTCCTTACGGATAAAAAGTTAAAGGCACCAAAACGACGGATACCTGGTCCCAAGCCCCATGCCCTCGGCTTGCTGGCCCAGCCTCCACGTGAAGTGAAGTTGTCTTGCCTAAGGTGCCGTGGGATTCGGTAATAAAAATGTGATGGATTAGGTTGTCGTCCTTTTTAGGGCTCACAACGTACGATCTGGGATGAAAAAACAGCGCAGAAGAAGAAAAGTATCCCGAAATAGATGAAAACGTTCGATTTTGGGATCCGAAAATAGGCACAGCTAAGTAGGCTTGCTGCCCATGTCGTAGAGCTCTCAGAGAGCTTTTCAACGGTATGTTGTGCCCGCATAACTCTTTACAGATCAAAAGTTACGGGCATCGGAACGATGGATACCTGGTCACATGCCGCACGCCCTCGGTTTGCGGGCCCAACCTCCACGTGAAGCAAAGTTGTTTTGCCCAAGGTGCCGTGGAATTCGATAATAAAAATGTGATGGATTAGGTTGTCGTCCTTTTTGCCGCTCACGACGTACGATCCGCGATGGAAAAACATTGCAAAAGAAGAAAAGTGTGCCGAAACATAAGAAAACGTTCGATTTTGGGCTCCGAAAATAGTCACAACTGAGCAGGCTTGCTGACCACGTCGTAGAGCTCTCGGAGTAATTTCAAATGGTATGCTGTGTGCCGCGGAACTCTTTACGGATCAAAAGTTATGGGCACCGGAGCGAAGGATACCTGGTCACAAGCCCTATGCCCTCGGTTTGCAGGCCCTGCCTCTACGTGAAGTGAAGTTGTATGGCCCAAGTTTCCATGGGATTCGGTAATAAAAATGTGATGGATAAGGTTGTCGTCCTTTTCGCGCACACGACGTATGATCCGGGATAGAAAAGCAGCACAGAAGAAGAAAAGTATCCCGAAACAAATGAAAACATTCGATTTTTGGCTCCGAAAATAGGCGCGGCCAAGCAGGCTTGGTTCCCAATCGTAGAGCTCTCGAAAAGCTTTCCAACGAATGCTGTGCGCCGTGTAACTCATTACAGATCAAAAATTACGGGCAGTGGAACGACGGATACTTGGTCACAAGTCCCACGCTCTCGGTTTGCGGGCCCATCCTCCACGTGAAGTGAAGTTGTCTTGCCCAAGGTGCCATGGGATTCGGTAATAAAAATGTGATGGATTAGGTTGTCGTCCTTTTCGCGGCTCACGACGTATGATCAGGGACGGAAAAAGAGCACAGAAGAAGAAAAGTGTTGCGAAACAGATGATAATGTTTGATTTTGGCATACAAAAATAGGCGCAGCCAAGCAGGCTTGCTCCCCACATCGTAGAGCTCTCGGAGTGCTTTCCAACGGTATGCTGTGCACCACGTAACTCCTTACGGATCAAAAGTTATGGGCACCGGAGCGACGGATTCCTGGTCGTAAGCCCCACGCCCTCGGTTTGCTGGCCCTGCCTCTACGTGAAGTGAAGTTTTCTTGCCCAAGGTGCCGTGGGATTCGGCAATAGAAATGAGATGGATTAGGTTGTTGTCCTTTTCGCGGTTCACGACGTACGATGTGGGGAAAAATAGCGCAAAAGAAGAAAAGTGGCCTAAAACTGATGAAAACATTCAATTTTGGGCTCCAAAAATATTTGCAGCAAAGTAGGCTGGTTGCCCACGTGGTAGAGCTCTCGGAGAGCTTTCCAACGGTATGCTGTGCGCCGTGTAACTCCTTGCGGATCAAAAGTTATGGGCACCGTAGCGACGGATACCTGGTCATAAGCCCCACGCTCTCGGTTTGCGGGCCCATCCTCCACGTGAAGTGAAGTTGTCTTGCCCAAGGTGCCATGGGATTCGGTAATAAAAATGTGATGGATTAGGTTGTCGTCCTTTTCGCGGCTCACGACGTATGATCAGGGACGGAAAAAATGCAAAAAAGTAGAAAAGTGTCTCAAAACTGATGAAAATGTCCAATTCTGGGCTCCGAAAATAGGCGCAGCCGAGCAGGCTTGTTGCCCCCGTCGTAGAGCTCTTGGAGAGCTTTCTAACAGTATGTTGTGCGCCACGTAACTCCTTACGGATCAAAAGTTATGGGCACTAGAGCGACGGATACATGGTCACAAGCCCCACGCCCTTAGTTTGCGAGCCCAGCCTCTACGTGAAGTGAAGTTGTCTTGCCCAAGGTACAGTGGGATTCGGTAATAAAAATTTGATGGATTACGTTGTCATCCTTTTCGCGGCTCACGACGTACGATCCGGGATGGAAAAACAGCACAGAAGAAGAAAAGTATCCTGAAATATATGAAAACATTCGATTTAGGGCTCTGAAAAAAGGCTTAGCTTAGCAGGCTTGCTGCGCATGTCGTAGAGCTCCCCAAGGGCTTTCCAACGGTATGCTGTGCACTGCGTAACTCATTACGGATCAAAAGTTATGGGCACCGGAACGACGGATACCTGGTCAAAAGCCCCACACCCTCGGTTTGTAGGCCCAGCCTCCACATGAAGTGAAGTTGTCTTGCCCAAGGTACCGTGGGATTCAGTAAGAAAAATGTGATGGATAAGGTTGTTGTCCTTTTTGCGGCACACGACATATGATCCGGGATAGAAAAGCAGCACAGAAGAAGAAAAGTATCCCGAAACAGATGAAAACGTTCGATTTTGGGCTCTGAAAATAGGCGCGGCCGAGCAGGCTTGCTGCCCACGTCCTAGAGTTCTTGAAGAGCTTTCCAACGGATGCTGTGCGATGCGTAACTCATTACGGATCAAAAATTACAGGCACCAGAACGATGGATAACTGGTCGCAAGCCCCACGTTCTCGGTTTGCGGGCCCATCCTCCACGTGAAGTGAAGTTGTCTTTCCCAAGGAGCCGTGGGATTTTGTAATAAAAATGTGATGGATTAGGTTGTCGTCCTTTTCACGGCTCACGACGTATGATCCGGGATGGAAAAACAGCATAGAAGAATAAAAGTGTCTCGAAACAGATGAAAACATTTGATTTTGGGCTCCAAAAATAGGCGCAGTCGAGCAGGATTGTTGCCCACATCGTAGAGCTCTCGCAGAGCTTTCCAAATGTATGTTGTGCGCCGCGTAACCCCTTACGGATCAAAAGTTATGGGCACCGGAGCGAAGGATGCCTGGTCATAAGCCCCAGGCCCTCGGTTTGCGGGCCCTGTCTCTACGTGAAGTGAAGTTTTCTTGCCTAAGGTGTCATGGTATTTGGTAATAGAAATGTGATGGATTAGGTTGTGGTCCTTTTCGCGGCTCACGACGTACGATACGGGACAGAAAAACAACTCAAAAGAGGAAAATGTCCTAAAATTGATGAAAACGTTAAATTTTGGGCTTCGAAAACAGGCGCAGCCTAACAAGCTTGCTGCCCACGTCGTAGAGCTCTCAAAGAGCTTTCCAACAATATGTTGTGCGCCGCATAACTACTTACGGATCAAATGTTATGAGCACCGGAGCGACGGATACCTGGTGACACGCCCCACGCCCTCGGTTTGCGGGCCCTATCTCTACGTGAAGCAAAGTTGTATTTCCCAAGGTGTCGTGGGATTCGGGAATAGAAATGTGATGGATTAGGTTGTCGTCCTTTTTGCTGCTCATGACGTACGATACGGGATGAAAAAACAGCGCAAAAGAAGAAAAGTGTCTCAAAACTGATAAAAACGTTCAATTTTTGGCTTCGAGAACAGGCGTAGCCGAGTAGGCTTGCTGCCTACATCGTAGAGCTCTCACAGAGCTTTCCAACAGTATGCTATGCGATGCATAACTCCTTACGAACCAAAAGTTAAGGGCACCAGAACGATGGATACTTGGTTACAAGCCCTACGCCGGCGGTTTGTGGGCCCAGCCTCCACGTGAAGTGAAGTTGTATTGCCCAAGGTTCCATGGGATTCGATAATCAAAATGTGATGGATTAGGTTGTCGTCCTTTTCGCGGCTCATGATGTACGATCCGAGATGGAAAAACTGCGCAGAAGATTAAAAATGTCCCGAAATAGATGAAAATATTCGATTTTGGGCTCTAAAAACAGGCGTAGCCGACCAAGCTTACTGCCCCTATCGTAGAGCTTTCGAAGAGCATTCCAATGGAATACAGTGCGCTGCGTAACTCCTTACGAATCAAAAGTTAAGGGCACCAGAATGACGGATACCTGGTCACAAGCCCCACGCCCTCAATTTGCCCAAGGTGCCATGGGATTCAGTAATAAAAATGTGAGGGATTAGGTTGTCATTCTTTTCGCCGCACACGACGTACTATCCGAGATGGAAAAATAATGTAAAAGAGGAAAAGTGTCCCAAAACTGATGAAAACGTTCAATTTTGGGCTCTGAAAATAGACGCAGCCGAGCAGGCTTGCTGACGACGTCGTAGAGCTCTCGGAGTGCTCTCCAACGGTATGCTGTGCGCCGCGTAACTCCTTACAGATTAAAAGTTATGGGCATCGGAACGACGGATACCTGGTCACAAGCCCCACGCCCTCGGTTTACAAGCCCAGCCTCCACGTGGAGTGAAGTTTTCTTGCCCAAGGTACTGTGGGATTCGATAATAAAAATGTGATGGATTAGGTTGTCATTCTTTTCGCCGCTCACAACGTACTATCCGCGATGGAAAAACAGCGTAAAAGAGGAAAAGTGTCCCGAAACTGATGAAAACGTTCAATTTTGGACTCCAAAAATAGATGCAGCCGAGTAGGCTTGTTGACCATGTCGTAGAGCTCTCGGAGTGCTTTCCAACGGTAGGTTGTCATTCTTTTCGCCGCTCACGACGTACCATCCGGGATGGAAAAACAGCGCAAAAGAAGAAAAGTATCCTGAAACTAATGAAAATGTTCAATTTTGGGCTCTAAAAATAGGCCCAGCCGAGCAGGCTTGCTGACCGTGTCATAGAGCTCTTGAAGTGCTTTCCAACGGTATGCTATTCGCCGCGTAACTCCTTACGGATCAAAAGTTATGGGCATCGGAGCAAAGGATACTTGGTCACAAGCCTCACGCCCTCGGTTTGTGGGCCCTGCCTCTACATGAGGTGAAGTTGCCTGGCCGAAGTTGCCATGGGATTCGGTAATAAAAATGTGATGGATTAGGTTGTCGTCCTTTTCGCGGCTCACGACGTACGATCCAGGATGGAAAACAGTGCAGAAGAAGAAAAGTATCCCAAAACAAATGAAAACGTTCGATTTTAGGCCCCAAAAATAGGCTAAGCCGAGCAGGCTTGGTGCCCATGTCGTAGAGCTCTCAGAGAGCTTGCCAACGGTATAATGTACGCCACATAACTCCTTGCGGATCAAATGTTATGGGCACCGTAACGACGTATACCTGGTCATAAGTCCCACGCCCTCGGTTTACGGGCCTTACCTCTACGTGAAGTGAATTTGTCTTGCCCAAGGTGCCGTGGTATTCGGTAATAGAAATGTGAAGGATTTGGTTGTCGTCCTTTTCGCGGTTCACGACGTACGATACAGGACGAAAAAACAGCGCAAAAGAAGGAAAGTGTCCAAAAACTGATGAAAATGTTCGATTTTGTTCTCTAAAAATAGGCGGAGATGAGCATGCCTGCTGCCTACTTCGTAGAGCTCTTGCAGAGCTTTCCAACGGTATACTGTGCGTCGCGTAACTCCTTACGGATCAAAAGTTAAGGGCACCAGAACGACGGATACCAGGTCACAAGCCCCACGCCCTCGGTTTGCGGGCCCAGCCTCCACATGAAGTGAAGTTGTCTTGCCCAAGGTGCCATGGGATTTGGTAATAAAAATGTGATGGATTAGGTTGTCGTCCTTTTCGCAGCTCACGACGTACGATCCGGGACGGAAAAACAGCGCAGAAAAGGAAAAGTGTGCCAAAACATATGAAAACATTTGATTATGCCCTCCAAAAACAGGCACAGCCGAGCAAGCTTGCTGCCCGCGTCATAGAGCTCTCGGAGAGCTTTCTAACGGTATGTTGTGCGCCACGTAACTCCTTATGGATCAAAAGTTATGGGCACCGGAGCGACGGATACCTGGTCACAAGCCCCACGCCCTTGGTTTGCGGTCCCTGCCTCTACATGAAGTGAAGTTGTCTTCCCCAAGGTGCCATGGGATTCAACAATAGAAATGTGATGGATTAGGTTGTTGTCCTTTTCGCGGCTTCCGACGTACGATCCGGGACAGAAAAAAAAGTGTAAAAGTATAAAAGTATCTCGAAATAGATGAAAATGTTCAATTTTGGGCTCCAAAATTAGGCACAGCCGAATAGGCTTGCTGCCCACGCCGTAGAGCTCTCGTAGAGCTTTCCAACTGTATGTTGTGCGCCGGGTAACTCCTTACGGATCAAAATTTATTGGCACCGGAGCGACGGATACTTGGTCATAAGCCCCACGCCCTCGGTTTACGGGCCTGTCTCTACGTGAAGTGAAGTTTTCTTGCCCAAGGTGTTGTGGGATTCGGTAATAAAAATGTGATGGATTAGGCTGTTGTCCTTTTCGCGGCTCACGACGTACGATACGGGATGGAAAAACAGTTCAAAAAAAGGAAAGTGTCCCAAAACTAATGAAAATGTTCAATTTTGTGCACCCTGAAACAGGCGCAGCCTAGCAGGCTTGCTGCCCACATCGTAGAACTCTCGGAGAGCTTTCCAACAGTATGTTGTGCGCTGCGTAACTCCTTACGGATCAAACGTTATGCGCACCGGAGCGATAGATACCTGGTCACAAGCCTCACGCCCTCGGTTTGCAGGCCCTGCCTCTACGTGAAGTGAAGTTGTCTTGCCCAAGGTGCTGTGGGATTCGATAATAGAAATGTGATGGATTTGGTTGTCATCCATTTCGCGGCTCTCAACGTACGATACGGGACGGAAAAACAGCGCAAAAGAAGGAAAATGTGCCGAAACTGATGAAAACGTTCAATTTTGGGCTCTGAAAATAGGCGCAGTCGAATAGGATTGCTACTCATATCGTAGAGCGATTGGAGTGCTTTCCAACGGCATGCTGTGCGCCGCGTAACTCCTTACAAATCAAAAGTTATGGGCACCGGAGCGACGGATACCTGGTCACAAGCCTCACGCCCTCGGTTTGGGGGCCCTGCCTCTACGTGAAGTGAAGTTGCCTTGCCCAAGGTGCCACGGGATTCGGTAATAGAAATGTGATTGATTAGGTTGTCGTCCTTTTCGCGGCTCACGACGTACGATACAGGACGGAAAAACTGCTCAAAAGAAGGAAAGTGTCCCGAAACTGATGAAAACATTCAATTTTGAGCTCCGAAAATAGGCGCAGCCGAGCAGGCTTGCTACCCACGTTATAGAGCTCTCATAGAGCTTTCCAACGATATGATGTGCCGCTTAACTCCTTACGGATCAAAAGTTATAGGCACCGGAGCGACGGATACCTGGTCACAAGCCCCATGCCCTCGGTTAGCTGGCCCAGCCTCCACGAGAAGTGAAGTTGTCTTGCCCAAGGTGCAGTAGGATTCGGTAATAAAAATTTGATTTATTAGGTTGCCGTCCTTTTTACGACTCACGACGTACTATCCGGGATGGAAAAACTGTGCAGAAGAAGAAAAGTGTCCCGAAAAAGATGAAAACGTTTGATTTTGGGCTTCGAAAATAGACTTGCTTCCCACGTCATAGGGCTCTCGGAGACCTTTCCAACGGTATGTTGTGCGCTGCGTAACTCCTTACGGATCAATAGTTAAAGGCACCAAAACGACGGATACCTGGTCATAAGCCCAACGCCCTTGGTTTGCGAGCCCAGCCTCCACGTTAAGTGAAGTTGTCTTGACCAAGGTGCCGTGGGATTCGGTAATAAAAATGTGATGGATTAGGTTGTCGTCCTTTTCGCGGCTCACGACGTACGATCCGGGATGAAAAAAAAGCGCAGAAGAATAAAAGTATCCCGAAATAGAAGAAAACGTTTGATTATGCCGTCCAAAAACAGGCACAGCCGAGCAAGCTTGCTGCTCACGTTGTAGAGCTCTCAGAGAGCTTTCCAATGGTATACTGTGCGCCGCGTAACTCTTTACGGATCAAAAGTTAAAGGCACCGGAACGACAGATACTTGTTCACAAGCCCCACGCCCTCAGTTTGCGGGCCCAGCCTGCATGTGAAGTGAAGTTGTCTTGCCCAAGGTACCGTTGGATTCGGTAATAAAAATGTGATGGATTAGGTTGTCGTCCATTTCAAGGCTCACGATGTATGATCCGGGATGGAAAAAAAGCGCAGAAGAATAAAAATGTCCCGAAATAGAAGAAAACGTTTGATTATGCCCTCCAAAAATAGGCACAGCCGAGCAAGCTTGCTGCCCGCATTGTAGAGCTCTCGGAGAGCTTTCTAACGGTATGCTGTACGCCGCGTAACTCCTTACGGATCAAAAGTTATGGGCACCGGAGCAACAGATACCTGGTCACAAGCCCCACGCCCTCGGTTTGCGGTCCCTGCCTCTACGTGAAGTGAAGTTGTCTTGCCCAAGGTGCTGTGGGATTCAGCAATAGAAATGTGATGGATTAGGTTGTCATCATTTTCGCTGCTCACGACATACGATACGGGACGAAAAAATTGTGGAAAAGAATGAAAGTACCCCGAAATTGATGAAAACATTCGATTTTGGGCTCCGAAATTAGGCCCAGTCGAGCAAGCTTGCTACCCATGTCGTAGAGCTCTCGGACAGATTTCTAATGGTATATTGTGCGCCGCGTAACTACTTACGGATCAAAAGTTACGGGCACCGAAACGACAGATACCTGGTCACAAGCCCCTCGCCCTCGTTTTGTGGGCCCTGCCTCCACGTGAAGTGAAGTTGTCTTGTCCAAGTTGTCATGGGATTTAGTAATAGAAATTTGTTGGATTAGGTTGTCATCCTTTTCGCGGCTCACGACATAAGATACGAGACGGAAAAATAGCGAAAAAGAAGGAAAGTATCCCAAAATTGATGAAAATGTTAGATTTTGGGCTCTGAAAAGAGGCACAGTCGAGCTGGCTTGCTGCCCACGTCGTAGAGCTCTCGGAGAGCTTTCCAACGGTATGTTGTGCGTCGCATAACTCCATACGGATCAAAAGTACCGGGCACCGGAACAACGGATACCTGGTCACAAGCCCCACGCCCTCGATTTTTGGGCCCTACCTCCACGTGAAGTGAAGTTGTCTTGACAAGGTGCCATGGGATTCGGTAATAGAAAAGTGATGGATTAGGTTGTCATCCGTTTCGCGGCTAACGACGTACGATACGGGACAAAAAAATAGCGCAAAAGAAGAAAAGTGGCCTGAAACTAAAGAAAACATTCGATTTTGGGCTTCGAAAAAAGGCACAGCCAAGCAGGCTTGCTGCCCATGTCGTAGAGCTGTCGGAGAGCTTTCCAACGGTATGTTGTGCGCCGCGTAACTCCTTACAGATCAAAAGTTATGGGCACCGGAGTGATGGATACTTGGTCATGAGCCCCACGCCCTCGGTATGTGGGCCCTGCCTCTACGTGAAGTGAAGTTGTCTTGCCCAAGGTGCCATGGGATTCGGTAATAAAAATGTGTTGGATTAGGTTGTCGTCCTTTACGCGGCTCACGACGTACGATACGGGATGGAAAAACAGCTCAAAGAGAGGAAAGTGCCCCAAAACTGGTTATAATGTTCAATTTTGGGCTCTGAAAACAGGCGCAGCCTAGCAAGCTTGCTGCCCACGTCGTAGAGCTCTCGGAGAGCTTTCCAAAGGTATGTTGTGTGCCACATAACTCCTTACGGATCAAACGATATGGGCACCAGAGCGACGGATACCTGGTCATAAGCCCCACGCCCTCGATTTGCGGGCCCTACCTCTACGTGAAGTGAATTTGTCTTGCCCAAGGTGCTATGGTATTCGGTAATAGAAATGTGATGGATTTGGCTTTCGTCCTTTTCGCGACTCACGACGTAAGATATGGGACGAAAAAACAGCGCAAAAATAGGAAAGTGTCCAAAAACTGATGAAAACGTTCGATTTTGGCTCTGAAAATAGGCGGAGATGAGCAGGCCTACTACTTACGTCGCAGAGCTCTCGCAGAGCTTTCCAACGGTATGCTGTGCGTCGCGTAACTCCTTACAGATCAAAAGTTAAGGGCACCAGAACGATGGATACCTAGTCACAAGACCCACGTCCTCGGTTTGCAGGCCCAGCCTCCACGTGAAGTGAAGTTGTCTTGCCCAAGGTGCCGTGGGATTTGGTAATAAAAATGTGATGGATTCGGTTGTCGTCCTTTTCGCTGCTCACGACGTACGATATGGGATGGAAAAACAGCGCAGAAGAAGAAAAGTGTCCCGAAACAGAAGAAAACGGTTGATTATGCCCTCCAAAACTAGGCACAGCCGAGCAAGCTTGCTGCCCGCATTGTAGAGCTCTCGGAGAGCTTTCTAACAGTATGCTGTGCCCCGCGTAACTCCTTACGGATCAAAAGTTATGGGCACCGGAGCGACGGATACCTGGTCACAAGCCCCACGCCCTCGGTTTGCGGTCCCTGCCTCTACTTGAAGTGAAGTTGTCTTGCCCGAGGTGCTGTGCGATTCAGCAATAGATATGTGATAGTTTAGGTTTTCATCCTTCTCGCGGCTCACGACATACGATACGGGACGAAAAAATAGTGGAAAAGAATGAAAGTACCCCGAAACTGATGAATACGTTTGATTTTGGACTCTGAAAATAGGCGCAACCGAGTAGGCTTGCTGCCCATGTCGTAGAGCTCTCAGACAGATTTCCAATGGTATGTTGTGCACCGCGTAACTCGTTACGGATCAAAAGTTACGGGTACCAGAACGACAGATACTTGGTGACAAGCCCCACGTCCTCGGTTTCTGGGCCCCGCCTCCACGTGAAGTGAAGTTGTCTTGCCCAAGGTACCATGGGATTCGATAATAGAAAAGTGATGGATTAGGTTGTTATTCGTTCCGCGGCTAACGATGTACGATACGGGACGAAAAAACCTCGCAATAGAAGAAAAGTGGCCTGAAACTGAAGAAAACATTCGATTTTGGGCTTCAAAAAAAGGTGTAGCCAAACACACTTGCCGTCCACGTCATAGAGCTCTCGGAGAGATTTCCAACGGTATGCTGTGCGCCGCGTAACTCCTTACAGATCAAAAGTTATGGGCACCAGAGTGATGGATACCTGGTCATGAGCCCCACGCCCTCGGTTTGCGGGCCCTACCTCTACGTGAAGTGAAGTTGTCTTGCCCAAGGTGCCATGGGATTCGGTAATAAAAAGGTGATGGATTACATTGTCATTCTTTTCGCGGCTCACGACGTACGATACGGGACAGAAAAACAGCTCAAAAAAGGAAAGTATCCCAAAACTGGTTAAAATGTTCAATTTTGGGCTCTGAAAACGGGCGCAGCCTAGCAAGCTTGCTACCCACGTGGTAGAGCTCTCGGAGAACTTTCCAAAGGTATGTTGTGTGCCACATAACTCCTTACGGATCAAATGTTATGGGCACCGGAGCGACGGATACCTGGTCACAAGCCCTACGCCCTCGGTTTGCGGGCCCTACCTCTACGTGAAGTGAATTGGTCTTGCCCAAGGTGCCGTGGTATTTGGTAATAGAAATGTGATGGATTTGGTTGTCGTCCTTTTCGCGGCTCATGACTTACGATACGGGACGGAAATACAGTGCAAAAGAAGGAAAGTGTCCCAAAAGTGATGAAAATGTTCGATTTTGGGCTCTCAAAATAGGCGGAGATGAGCAAGCATGCTGCCTACGTCGTAGAGCTTTCCAACAGTATGTTGTGCGTCACATAACTCCTTACGGATCAAAAGTTAAGGGCACCAGAACGACGAATACCTGGTCACAAGCCCCACGCCCTCGGTTTGCAGGCCCAGCCTCCATGTGAAGTGAAGTTGTCTTGCCCAAGGTGCCGTGGGATTTGGTAATAAAAATGTGATAGATTAGGTTGTCGTTCTTTTCACGGCTCATGACGTATGATCCGGGATGGAAAAACAGCGCATAAGAAGAAAAGTGTCCCGAAACATATGAAAATATTTGATTATGCCTCTAAAAAATAGGCACAACCGAACAGGCTTGCTGCCCACGTCGTAGAGCTCTCGGAGAGCTTTCCAACGGTATGTTGTGCGCCGTGTAACTCCTTATGGATCAAAAGTTATGGGCATCGGAGCGACGGATACTTGGTCACAAGCCCCACGCCCTCGATTTGCGGTCCCTGTTTCTAGGTGAAGTGAAGTTGTCTTGCCCATGGTGCCTTGGGACTGAGCAATAGAAATGTGATGGATTAGGTTGTCATCCTTTTTGCGGCTCACGACGTACGATACGGGACGGAAAAATAGTGGAAAAGAATGAAAGTACCCCGAAACTGATAAAAACGTTCGATTTTGGGCTCCGAAAATAGGCACAGCCAAGCAGTAAAGTTACGGGCACGGGAACGACAAATACCTGGTCATAAGCCCCTCCCCCACGGTTTGTGGGCCCTGCCTCCACGTGAAGTGAAGTTGTCTTGTCCAAGGTGCCATGTGATTTAGTAATAGAAATTTGTTGGATTAGGTTGTCATCCTTTTCGCGGCTCACGACGTAAGATACGAGACAAAAAAATAGCAAAAAAGAAGGAAAATATCCCAAAATTGATAAAAACGTTCGATTTTGTGCTCTAAAAACAGCCGCAGTCGAGCAGGCTTGCTGCCCACGTCGTAGAGCTCTTGGAGAGCATTCCAACGGTATGCTGTGTGCCGCGTAACTCCATACGGATCAAAAGTTCCGGGCACTGGAACGACGGATACCTGGTCACAAGCCCCACGCCCTCGGTTTCCGGGCCCTGCCTCCATGTGAAGTGAAGTTGTCTTGCCCAAGGTGCCAAGGGATTTGGTAATAGAAAAGTGATAGATTAGGTTGTCATCCGTTTTGCGGCTAACGACGTACGATACGGGACGAAAAAACAGCACAAAAGAAGAAAAGTAGCCTGAACTTGAAGAAAACATTCGAATTTGGGCTTTGAAAAATTTGCGGCCGAGCAAGCGTGCTGCCCACGTCGTAGAGCTCTCGCAGAGCGTTCCAACGGTATGTTGTGCGCAGCGTAACTCCTTACAGATCAAAAGTTATGAGCACCGGAGTGATGGATACCTGGTCATAAGCCCCACACCCTCGGTTTGCGGGCCCTGCCTCTACGTGAAGTGAAGTTGTCTTACCCAAGGTTCCATGGGATTCGGTAATAAAAATGTGACGGATTAGGTTGTCGTTCTTTTCGCGGCTCACGACTTACGATACGGGACGAAAAATCAGCTCAAAAAAAGAAAAGTGTACCAAAACTGATTAAAACATTCAATTTTGGACTCTGAAAACAGGCGCAACCTAGCAAGTTTGCTGCCCACGTTGTAAAGCTCTCGGAGAGCTTTCCAAAGGTATGTTGTGCGCCACATAACTCCTTACGGATCAAACGTTATGGGCACCGGAGCGACGGATACCTGGTCACAAGCCCCACGCCCTCGGTTTGCGGGACCTACCTCTACGTGAAGCGAATTTGTCTTGCCCAAGGTGTCGTGATATTCGGTAATAAAAATGTGATGGATTTGGTTGTTGTCCTTTTCGCGGCTCACGACGTACGATACGGGACGAAAAAACAGCGCAAAAGAAGGAAAGTGTCCCAAAACTGATGAAAATGTTCGATTTTGGGCTCTGAAAATAGGCGGAGATGAGCAAGCCTGCTACCTACGTCGTAGAGCTCTCGTAGAGCTTTCCACCAGTATGCTGTGCGTCGCGTAACTCCTTAATGGATCAAAAGTGAAGGGCACCAGAACGACGGATACCTGGTCACATGCCCCACGCCCTCGATTTGCGGGCCCAACCTCCACGTGAAGTGAAATTGTCTTGCCCAAGTTGCCGTGGGATTTGGTAATAAAAATGTGATGGATTAGGTTGTTGTCCTTTTCGCGGCTCACGACGTAAGATCCGGGATGGAAAAACAGCGCAGAAGAAAAAAAATGTCCTGAAATAGATGAAAATGTTTTATTATGCCTCCCAAAAATAGGCACAGTCGAGCTGGCTTGCTGCCGCCATCGTAGAGCTCTCGGAGAACTTTCCAACTGTATGCTATGCGCCGTGTAAATCCATACAGATCAAAAGTTATGGGCACCGGAGCGACGGAGACCTGGTCCCAAGCTCCACGCCCTCAGTTTGCTGGCCCAGCCTCTACGTTTAGCGAAGTTGTCTTGCCTAAGGTTCCGTGGGACTCAGCAATAGGTTTTCATCCTTCTCGCTGCTCACGACATACGATACGGGACGAAAAAATTGTGGAAAAGAATGAAAGTACCACGAAACTGATGAAAACGTTCAATTTTGGGCTCCGAAAATAGGCGCAACCGAGCAGGATTGCTGCCCACATCGTAGAGCTCTCGGACAGATTACCAACAGTAGGGTGTGCGCTGCGTAACTCCTTACGGATCAAAAGTTACGGGCACCGGAACGACTGATACATAGTCGTAAGCCCCTCGCCCGCGGTTTGTGGGCCCTGCCTTCTCGTGAAGTGAAGTTGTCTTGTCCAAGGTGTCGTGGGATTCAGTAATAGAAATTTGATGGAGTAGGTTGTCATCCTTTTCGCGGCTCACGACGTAAGATACGAGACGGAAAAATAGCGAAAAAGAATGAAAGTATCCCGAAACTGATGAAAATGTTCAATTTTGGGCTCTGAAAATAGGCGCAGCCAAGCAGGCTTGCTGCCCACGTCGTAGAACTCTCGGACAGATTTCTAATGGTATGTTGTGCGCCGCGTAACTACTTACGGATCAAAAGTTACGGGTACGAGAACGACAGATACCTGGTCACAAGCCCCTCACCCTCGGTTTGTGGGCCCTACCTCCACGTGAAGTGAAGTTGTCTTGTCCAAGTTGCCATGGGATTCAGTAATAGAAATTTGATGGATTAGGTTGTCATCCTTTTCGCGGCTCACGACGTAAGATACGAGCCGGAAAAATAGCCAAAAAGAAGGTAAGTATCCCGAAACTGATGAAAACGTTCGATTTTGGGCTTTAAAAATAGGCGCAGTCAAGCAGGCTTGCTTCGCACGTCGTAGAGCTCTCGGAGAGCATTCCAACTGTATGCTGTGTGCCTCGTTACTCCATACGGATCAAAAGTTACAGGCATCGGAACGACGGATACCTGGTCACAAGCCACACGCCCTCGGTTTCCGGGCCTTGCCTCCACATGAAGTGAAGTTGTCTTGACAAGGTGCCTAGGGATTCGGTAATAGAAAAGTGATGGATTAGGTTGTCATCCGTTTCGCAGCTAACAACGTACGATACGGGTTAAAAAAAAAGCGCAAAAAAAGAAAACTGGCCTGAAACTGAAGAAAACATTCGATTTTGGGCTTCGACAAAAGGCGCAGCCGAGCAGACTTGCTTCCCACGTAGTAGAGCAGTCGGAGAGTTTTCCAACGGTATGCTGTGCGCCGTGTAACTCCTTAAAGATCAAAAGTTATGGGCACCGGAGTGATGGATACCTGGTCATGAGCCCCATGCCCTAGGTTTGTGGGCCCTGCCTCTACATGAAGTGAAGTTGTCTTGCCCAAGGTGCCATGGGATTCGATAATCAAAATGTGATAGATTAGGTTGTAGCCCTTTTCGCAGCTCACGACGTATGATACGGGACGAAAAAATAGCTCAAAAAAAGGAAAGTGTCCCAAAACAGATTAAAACGTTCATTTTTGGGCTATGAAAATAGGCCCAGCCTAGCAAGCTTGCTGCCCACGTCGTAGAGCTCTCAGAGAGCTTTCCAAAGGTATGTTATGCTCCACATAACTCCTTATGGATCAAAAGTTATGGGCACCGGAGCGACGGATACCTGGTCACAAGCCCCACGCCCTTGGTTTGCGGTCCCTGCCTCTACATGAAGTGAAGTTGTCTTCCCCAAGGTGATGTGGGATTCAGCAATAAAAATGTGATGGATTAGGTTGTCATCCTTTTCGCGGCTCACAACGTGCGATACGGGATGGAAAAATAGTGGAAAAGAATGAAAGTACACCGAAACTGATGAAGATGATCGATTTTGGACTTTAAAAATAGGCGTAGCCGAGTAGGCTTGCTGCCCACATCGTAGAGCTCTCGGACAGATTTCTAACGGTATGTTGTACGCCGCGTAACTCCTTACAGATCAAAAGTTACGGGCACCAAAACGACAGATACCTGGTCACAAGCCCCTCGCCCTCGGTTAGTGGGCCCTGCCTCCACGTGAATTGAAGTTGTCTTGTCCAAGGTGCTGTGGGATTCAGTAATGGAAAATTGATGGATTAGGTTGGCATCCTTTTCGTAGCTCACGACGTATGATACGAGAAGGAAAAATAGCGAAAAAGAAGGAAAGTATCACGAAACTGATGAAAACGTTCAATTTTGGTCTCTTAAAACAGACGTAGTTGAGCAGGCTTGCTGCCCACGTCTTAGAGCTCTCGGAGAGCTTTCCAACGGTATGTTGTGTGCCGGGTAAATCCATACGGATCAAAAGTTACGGGCACTAGAACGACGGATACCTGGTGACAAGCCCCACGCCCTCGGTTTCTGGGCCCGTCTCCACGTGAAATGAAGTTGTCTTGCCCAAGGTGCCACGGGATTTGGTAATAGAAAGGTGATAGATTAGGTTGTCATCCGTTTCGTGGCTAACGACGTACAATAGGCGACGAAAACACAGTGCAAAAGAAGAAAAGTTGCCTGAAATTGAAGAAAATATTGGATTTTGGGCTTCGAAAAACAGGCACAGCCGAGCAGGCTTGCTGCTCGCGTCGTAGAGCTCTCGGAGAGATTTCCAACGGTATGCTGTGCGCCGCGTAACTCCTTACAGATCAAAAGTTATGGGCACCAGAGTGATGGATACCTGGTCATGAGCCTCACGCCCTCGGTTTGCGGGCCCTGCCACTACATGAAGTGAAGCTGTCTTGCCCAAGGTACCATGGGATTCGGTAATAAAAATGTGATGAATTAGGTTGTTGTCCTTTTCGCGGCTCACAACATACGATACGGGTTAAAAAAATTGTGTAAAAGAAGAAAAGTGGCCTGAAACTGAAGAAAACATTCAATTTTGGGCTTTGAAAAAAGGCGCAGCTGAGCAGGCTTGCTTCCCACGTAGTAGAGCAGTCGGAGAGTTTTCCAACGGTATGCTGTGCGCCGTGTAACTCCTTAAAGATCAAAAGTTATGGGCACCGGAGTGATGGATACCTGGTCATGAGCCCTACGCCCTCGGTTTGCGGGCCCTGCCTCTACGTGAAGTGAAGTTGTCTTACCCAAGGTGCCATGGGATTCGGTAATAAAAATGTGATGGATTAGGTTGTCGTTCTTTTTGCGGCTCACGACGTATGATACGGGACGAAAAAATAGCTCAAAAAAAGGAAAGTGTCCCAAAACAGATTAAAACGATCATTTTTGTGCTATGAAAATAGGCTCAGCCTAGCAAGCTTGCTGCCCACGTCGTAGAGCTCTTGGAGAGCTTTCCAAAGGTATGTTGTACGCCACATAACTCCTTACGGATCAAACGTTATGGGCACCGGAACGACGAATACCTGGTCACAAGCCCCACGCCCTTGGTTTGCGGTCCCTGCCTCTACATGAAGTGAAGTTGTCTTCCCCAAGGTGATGTGGGATTCAGCAATAAAAATGTGATGGATTAGGTTGTCATCCTTTTCGCGGCTCACAACGTGCGATACGGGATGGAAAAATAGTGGAAAAGAATGAAAGTACACCGAAACTGATGAAAACGTTCGATTTTGGACTCTGAAAATAGGCGCAGCCGAGTAGGCTTGCTGCCCACGTCGTAGAGCTCTCAGACAGATTTCCAACGGTATGTTGTGCGCCGCGTAACTCCTTACGGATCAAAAGTTACGGGCACGGGAACGACAGATACCTGGTCACAAGCCCCTCGCCCTCGGTTAGTGGGCCCTGCCTCCACGTGAATTGAAGTTGTCTTGTCCAAGGTGCTGTGGGATTCAGTAATGGAAAATTGATGGATTAGGTTGGCATCCTTTTCGTAGCTCACGACGTAAGATACGAGACGGAAAAATTGTGAAAAAGAAGGAAAGTATCCCGAAATTGATGAAAAAGTTCGATTTTGGGCTCTGAAAACAGGCGCAGTGGAGCAGGCTTGCAGCCCACGTCGTAGAGCTCTTGGAGAGCTTTCCAACGGTATGTCGTGCGCCGCGTAACTCCGTACAGATCAAAAGTTACGGGCACCGAAACGACGGATAGCTGGTGACAAGCCCCACGCCCTCGGTTTCTGGGCCCGTCTCCACGTGAAATGAAGTTGTCTTGCCCAAGGTGCCACGGGATTTGGTAATAGAAAGGTGATAGATTAGGTTGTCATCCGTTTCGTGGCTAACGACGTACAATAGGCGACGAAAACACAGTGCAAAAGAAGAAAAGTTGCCTGAAATTGAAGAAAATATTGGATTTTGGGATTCGAAAAAAGGCACAGCCGAGCAGACTTGCTGCCCACGTCGCAGAGCTCTCGGAGAGCTTTCCAACGGTATACTGTGCGCCGCGTAACTCCTTACAGATCAAAAGTCATGGGCATCGGAGTGATGGATACCTGGTCATGAGCCCTACGCCCTCGGTTTGCGGGCCCTGCCTCTATGTGAAGTGAAGTTGTCTTGCCCAAGGTGCCATGGGATTCGGTAATAAAAATGTGATAGATTAGGTTGTCGTCCTTTTTGCGGCTCACGACGTACGATACGGGATGGAAAAACAGCTCAAAAAGAGGAAAGTGTCCTAAAATTGATTAAAACGTTCAATTTTGGGCTCTGAAAACAGGCACAGCCTGGCAAGCTTGCTGCCCACGTCGTAGAGCTCTCGGAGAACTTTCCAAAGGTATGTTGTGCGCCACATAACTCCTTACGGATCAAACGTTATGGGCACCGGAGCAACGGATACCTAGTCACAAGCCCCACGCCCTCGATTTATGGGCCCTACCTCTACGTGAAGTGAATTTGTCTTGCCCAAGGTGCCGTGGTATTTCGTAATAAAAATATGATGGATTTGGTTGTCATCCTTTTCGCGACTCACGACGTACGATATGGGATGAAAAAATAGCGCAAAAGCAGGAAAGTGTCCAAAAACTGATGAAACGTTCGATTTTGGGCTTTGAAAATAGGCGGAGCTGAGTAGGCTTGCTGCCTACATCGTAGAGCTCTCACAGAGCTTTCCAACAGTATGCTATGCGATGCATAACTCCTTACGAATCAAAAGTTAAGGGCACCAGAACGATGAATACCTGGTCACAAGCCTCACGCCCGTGGTTTGTGGGCCCAGCCTCCACGTGAAGTGAAGTTGTATTGCCCAAGGTTCCATGGGATTCGATAATCAAAATGTGATGGATTAGGTTGTCGTCCTTTTCGCGGCTCATGATGTACGATCCGGGATGGAAAAACAGCGCAAAAGAAGAAAAGTGTCCCGAAACATATGAAAATGTTGGATTATGCCTCCCAAAAATAGGCACAACCGAGCAGGCTTGCTTCCTGCGTCGTAGAGCTCTCGAAGAGCTTTCCAACGGTATGCTGTGCGCCGTGTAACTCCTTACGGACCAAAAGTTATAGGCACCAAAGTGACGGATACCTGGTCACAAGCCCCACGCCCTCGGTTTTCGGTCCCTGCCTCTACGTGAAGTGAAGTTGTCTTGCCCAAGGTGCCGTGGGACTCAGCAATAGAAATGTGATGGATTAGGTTGTCATCCTTTTCGCGGCTCACGACGTACGATACGGGATGAAAAAATAGTGGAAAAGAATTAAGGTACCCTGAAACTGATAAAAATGTTTGATTTTGGGCTCCGAAAATAGGCGCAGCCAAGCAGGATTGCTACCCATGATGTAGAGCTCTCAGACAGATTTCCAACGGTATGTTGCGCGCCGCGTAACTCCTTACGGATCAAAAGTTACGGGCACGGGAACGATAGATACCTAGTCACAAGTCCCTCGCCCTCGGTTTGTGGGCCCTGCCTCCACATGAAGTGAAGTTGTCTTGCCCAAGGTGCCATAGGATTCAGTAATAGAAATTTGATAGATTAGGTTGTCATCCTTTTCGCGCTCACGACGTAAGATACGAGACGGAAAAATAGCAAAAAAGAAGGAAAGTATCCCAAAACTGATGAAAACGTTGAATTTTGGGCTCTGAAAACAGGGGCAGTCGAGCAGGCTTGCTGCCCACATCATAGAGCTCTCGGAGAGTATTCCAACGGTATGCTGTGTGCCGCGTAACTCCATACGGATCAAAAGTTACGGGCACTGGAACGACAGATACCTAGTCACAAGCCCCACGCCCTCGGTTTCCGGGCCCTGCCTCCACGTGAAGTGAAGTTGTCTTGCCCAAGGTGCCATGGGATTCGGTAATTGAAAAGTGATAGATTAGGTTGTCATCCATTTTGCGGCTAACGACGTACGATACGGGACAAAAAAACATCACAAAAGAATAAAAGTAGCCTGAAACTGAAGAAAACATTCGAATTTGGGCTTTGAAAAATTCGCAGCTGATCAGGCGTGCTGCCCACGTCGTAGAGCTCTCGGAGAGCTTTCCAACGGTATGCTATGCGCAGCGTAACTCCTTACAGATCAAAAGTTATGGGCACCGGAGTGATGGATACCTGGTCATGATCCCCACACCCTCGGTTTGCGGGCCCTGCCTCTACGTGAAGTGAAGTTGTCTTACCCAAGGTTCCAAGGGATTCGGTAATAAAAATGTGATGGATTAGGTTGTCGGTCTTTTCGCGGCTCACGACGTACGATACGGGACGGAAAAACAGCTCAAAAAAAGGAAAGTGTCCCAAAACTGATTAAAACGTTCAATTTTGGGCTATGAAAACAAGCGCAGCCTAGCAAGCTAGCTGCCCATATTGTAGAGCTCTCAGAGAGCTTTCCAAAGGTATGTTGTGCGCCACATAACTCCTTACGGATCAAACGTTATGGGCACCGGAGCGACAGATACCTGTTCACAAGCCCCACGCCCTCGGTTTGCTGGACCTACCTCTACATGAAGTGAATTTGTCTTGCCCAAGGTGCCGTGGCATTCGGTAATAAAAATGTGATGGATTTGGTTGTCATCCTTTTCGCGGCTCACGACGTACGATCCGGGATGGAAAAATAGCGCAGAAGAAGAAAAGTGTCCCGAAACAGATGAAAACGTTTGATTATGCCCTCCAAAAAAGGCACAGCCGAGCAAGCTTGCTGCCCGCGTCGTAGAGCTCTCAGAGAGCTTTCTAACAGTATGCTGTGCGCCACGTAACTCCTTACTGATCAAAAGTTATGGGCAACGGAGCGACGGATACCTGGTCACAAGCCCCACGCCCTCGGTTTGCGGTCCCTGCCTCTACGTGAAGTGAAGTTATCTTGCCCAAGGTGCCGTGGGATTCAGCAATAGAAATGTGATGGATCAGGTTGTCATCCTTTTCGCGGCTCACGACGTAAGATATGCGACGGAAAAATAGTGGAAAAGAATGAAAGTACCACGAAACTAATGAAAACGTTCAATTTTGGGCTCTGAAAATAGGCGCAGCCGAGCAGGCTTGCTGCCCATGTCGTAGAGCTCTCGGACAGACTTCCAACGGTATGTTGTACGCGGCATAACTCCTTATGGATCAAAAGTTACGGGCACCGGAACGATAGATACCTGGTCACAAGCCCCTCCCCCTCGGTTTATGGGCCCTGCCTCCACGTGAAGTGAAGTTGTCTTGTCCAAGGTGCCGTGGGATTCAGTACTAGAAATTTGATGGAGTAGGTTGTCATCCTTTTCGCGGCTCACGACGTAAGATACGAGACGGAAAAATAGCGAAAAAGAATGAAAGTATCCCAAGGCAGAGTGGGCTCTGAAAACAGGCACACTAGAGCAGGCTTGCTGCCCATGTCGTAGAGCTCTTGGAGAGCTTTCCAACGATATGCTGTGCGCCGCGTAACTCAATACGGATCAAAAGTTACGGCACCGGAACGATAGATACTTGGTGAGAAGCCCCACGCCCTCAATTTCTGGGCCCCGCCTCCACATGAAGTGAAGTTGTCTTGCCCAAGGTGCCACGGGATTCGGTAAAAAAAAGTGATGGATTAGGTTGTCATCCATTTCGCGGCTAACGACATACGATACGGGACGAAAAAATAGTGCAAAATAAGAAAAGTGGGCTAAAACTGAAGAAAACATTTGATTTTGGGCTTCAAAAAAAGGCGCAGCCGAGCAGGCTTGCCACCCACATTGTAGAGCTCCCGCAGAGCTTTCCAACGGTATGTTGTGCATCGCGTAACTCCTTACGGATCAAAAGTTAAGGGGACTAGAATGACGGATACGTAGTCACAAGCCCCGCGCCCTCAGTTTGCGGGCCCAGCCTCCACGTGAAGTGAAGTTTTCTTGCTCAAGGTACCGTGGGATTCGGTAACAAAAATGTGATGGATTAGGTTGTCTTCCTTTTCGCGGCTCACGACGTACGATCCGAGATGGAAAAACTGCGCAGAAGAAGAAAAGTGTCCCGAAATATATGAAAACATTTGATTATGCCCTCCAAAAATAGCCACAGCCGAGCAAGCTTGCTGCCCATGTCGTAGAGCTCTCGGAGAGCTTTCTAACGGTATGCTGTGCGCTGCGTAACTCTTTACGGATCAAAAGTTATGGGCACCGGAGCGTCGGATACCTGGTCATAAGTCCCAGCCCTCGGTTTGTGGTCCCTGCCTCTACCTGAAGTGAAGTTTTCTTACACAAGGTGCCGTGGGATTCAGCAATAGAAATGTGATGCATTAGGTTGTCATCCTTTTCACAGCTCACGACATACGATACGGGACGGAAAAATAGTGGAAAAGAATGAAAGTATTCAAAACAGATGAAAATCGTTCGATTTTGGGCTCCGAAAATAGGCGCAGCTAAGCAGGCTTGCTGCCCACGTCATAGAGCTCTCGGTCAGATTTCCAACAGTAGGTTGTGCGCCGCGTAACTCCTTACGGATCAAAAGTTACGGGCACCGGAACGACTGATACTTGGTCACAAGCCCCTCGCCCACTGTTTGTGGGCCTTGCCTCCTCGTGAAGTGAAGTTGTCTTGTCCAAGGTGCCATGGGATTCAGTAATAGAAATTTGATGGAATAGGTTGCCATCCTTTTCGCGGTTCACGACGTAAGATACGAGACGAAAAAATAGCAGAAAAGAAGGAAAGTATCCCAAAACTGATAAAAATGTTCAATTTTCGGCTCTGAAAACAGGCGCAGTCAAGTAGGCTTGCTGCCCACGTCGTAGAGCTCTCGGTGAGCTATCCAATGGTATGTTGTACGCCGCGTAACTCCATACGGATACCTGGTCACAAGCCCCACGCCCTCGATTTTTGGGCCCTACCTCCACGTGAAGTGAAGTTGTCTTGACAAGGTGCCATGGGATTCGGTAATAGAAAAGTGATGGATTAGGTTATCATCTGTTTCGCGGCTAACGACGTACGATACGGGACAAAAAAATAGCGCAAAAGAAGAAAAGTGGCCTGAAACTAAAGAAAACATTCGATTTTGGGCTTCGAAAAATGGCACAGCCGAGCAAGCTTGCTACCCACGTCGTAGAGCACTCAGAGAGCTTTCTAACGGTATGCTGTACGCCGCGTAACTCCTTACAGATCAAAAGTTATGGGCACCGGAGTGATGGATACCTGGTCCTGAGCACCACACCCTCGGTTTACGGGCCCTGCCTCTACGTGAAGTGAAGTTCTTTTGCCCAAAGTACCATGGGATTCGGTAATAAAAATGTGACGGATTAGGTTGTCATCCTTTTTGCGGCTCACGACGTACGATACAAGATGGAAAAATAGCTCAAAAAAAGGAAAGTGCCCCAAAACTAATGAAAATGTTCAATTTTGGTCTCTAAAAATAAGCGCAGCCTAGTAAGCTTGCTGCCCACGTCGTAGAGCTCTCGGAGAACTTTCCAAAGGTATGTTGTGCGCCACATAACTCCTTACGGATCAAACGTTATGGGCACCGGAGCAACGGATACCTAGTCACAAGCCCCACGCCCTCGATTTATGGGCCCTACCTCTACGTGAAGTGAATTTGTCTTGCCCAAGGTGCTGTGGTATTCGGTAATAGAAATGTGATGGATTTGGTTGTCGTCCTTTTCGCGGCTCACGACGTACGATACAGGACGAAAAAACAGCGGAAAAGAAGGAAAGTGTCCCAAAACTGATGAAAACAATTGATTTTGGGCTCTGAAAATAGGAGGAGATGAGCAGGCCTGCTGCCTACATCGTAGAGCTCTCGCAGAGCTTTCCAACGGTATGCTGTGCATCGCGTAACTCCTTATGGACTAAAAGTTAACGGCACCTGAACGACGGATACCTGGTCACAAGCCCCACGCCCTCGGTTTGTGGGCCCAGCCTCCACGTGAAGTGAAGTTGTCTTGCCCAATGTGCTGTGGGATTCGGTAATAAAAATGTGATGGATTAGGTTGTCATCCTTTTCGCGGCTCACGACGTACGATTCGGGATGGAAAAATAGCGCAGAAGAAGAAAAGTGTCCCAAAACAGATGAAAACGTTTGAATATACCCTCCAAAAATAGGCACAACCGAGTAGGCTTGCTGCCCGCGTCGTAGAGCTGTCGGAGAGCTTTTCAGAGGTAAGCTGTGCGCCGGGTAACTCCTTAGGGATCAAAAGGTATGGGCACCGGAGCAGCGGATACCTGGTCACAAGACCCACGCACTCGGTTTGCGGTCCCTGCCTCTACGTGAAGGGAAGTTGTCTTGCCCAAGGTGCCATGGGATTCAGTAATAGAAATGTGATGGATTAGGTTGTCATCATTTTTGCTGCTCACGACGTACGATACGGGACGAAAAAATAGTGGAAAAGAATGAAAGTTCTCTAAAATTGATGAAAGCGTTCGATTTTGGGCTCAAAAAAATGGCACAGCCGAGCATGCTTGCAGCCAACGTCGTAGAGCTCTTGTAGAGCTTTCCAACGGTATGCTGTGTGCTGCGTAACTCCTTACGAATCAAAAGTTACGGGCACCGGAGCGACGGAATCCTGGTCACGAGCCCCTCGCCCTCGGTTTGTGGGCCCTGCCTCCACGTGAAGTGAAGTTGTCTTGCCCAAGGTACCGTGAGGTTTAGTAACAGAAATGTGATGTATTAGGTTGTCATCCTTTTCGCGGCTCACAACATATGATACGAGACGGAAAAATTGTGAAAAAGAAGGAAAGTATCCCGAAATTGATGAAAAAGTTCGATTTTGGGCTCTGAAAACAGGCGCAGTGGAGCAGGCTTGCAGCCCACGTCGTAGAGCTCTTGGAGAGCTTTCCAACGGTAAGCTGTGCTCCACGTAACTCCATACCGATCAAAAGTTACGGGCACTGGAACGACGGATACTTGGTCACAAGCCCTATGCCCTCGGTTTTCGGGCCCAGCCTCCACGTGAAGTGAAGTTGTCTAGCACAAGGTGCCATGGGATTCGATAATATAAAAGTGATAGATTAGGTTGTCATCCGTTTCGCAACTAACGACGTACGATACGGGACAAAAAAACAACAGAAAAGAAGAAAAGTGGCCTGAAACTAAAGAGAACGTTCAATTTTGGGCTTTGAAAAAAGGCGTAGCCGAGTAGGCTTGCTGACCACATCATAGAGCTCTCGGAGAGCTTTCCAACGGTATGCTGTGCGTCGCGTAACTCCTTACAAATCAAAAGTTATGGGCACCGGAGCGACGGATACCTGGTCATTAGCCCCACGCCCTTGGTTTGTGGCCCTACCTCTACGTGAAGTGAAGTTGTCTTGCCCAAGGTACCATGGGATTCGGTATTAAAAATGTGATGGATTAGGTTGTCGTCCTTTTCGCCGCTCACGACGTACGATACGGGACGAAAAAATAGCTTAAAAAAAGGAAAGTGTCCTAAAACAGATTAAAATGTTCAATTTTGGGCTCTGAAAATAGGTGTAGCCTAGCAAGCTTGTTGACCAAGTCGTAAAGCTCTCAAAGAGCTTTCCAACGGCATGCTGTGTGCAACTTAACTCCTTACGGATCAAACGTTATAGGCACCGGAGCGACAGATACCTGGTCACAAGCCCCACGCCCTCGGTTTACGGGCCCTGCCTCTACGTGAAGTGAAGTTGTCTTGCCCAAGGTGCCGTGGGATTCGGTAATAGAAATGTGATGGATTAGGTTATCGTCCTTTTCGCGGCTAACGACGTACGATACGGGACGAAAAAATAGCGCAAAAGAAGAAAAGTATCCCAAAACTGATGAAAACGTTCAAATTTGGGCTCTGAAAATAGGCGGAGATGAGCAGGCTTGCTACCTACATCGTAGAGCTCTCGCAGAGCTTTCCAACGGTATATTGTGCATCGCGTAACTCCTTACGGATCAAAAGTTAAGGGCACCAGGACGACAGATACCTAGTTACAAGCCCTACGCCCTCGGTTTGCAGGCCCAGCCTCCATGTGAAGTGAAGTTTTCTTGTCCAAGCTGCCGTGGGATTCGGTAATAAAAATTCGATGGATTAGGTTGTCTTCCTTTTCGCGGCTCACGACGTACGATCCGGGATGGAAAAACAGCGCAGAACAAGAAAAGTGTCTCAAAATAGATGAAAACATTCGAATTTAGGCTCCGAAAATAGCCGCAGCCAAGCAAGCTTGGAGTCCTTGTCGTAGAGCTATCGGAGATCATTCCAACGGTATGCAGTACACCGTGTAACTCCTTACGAATCAAAAGTTAAGGGCACCGGAACGACGGATACGTGGTCACAAGCCCCACGCCCTCGGTTTGCGGTCCCAGCCTCCACGTGAAGTGAAGTTGTCTTGCCCAAGGTGCCGTGGGATTCGGTAATAAAAATGTGATGGATTAGGTTGTCATCCTTTTCGCTATTCACAACGTACTATCTGGGATGGAAAAATAGCGTAAAAGAAGAAAAGTGTCCCGAAACTAATGAAAACGTTCGATTTTGGGCTCCAAAAATAGACACAGCAAGCAAGTTGGCTGCCCACGTCGTAGAGCTCTCGGAGAGCTTTCCAACTGTATGCTGTGCGCCACGTAACTCCTTACGGATCAAAAGTTATAGGCACTGGAGCGACAGATACTTGGTCACAAGCCTCACGCCCTAGGTTTGCGGGCCCTGCTTCTATGTGAAGTGAAGTTGTCTTGCCCAAGGTGCCATGGGATTCGTTAATAGAAATGTGATGGAATAGGTTGTCGTCCTTTTCGCGGCTCACGACGTACAATCCGGGACGAAAAAATATCGCAAAAGAAGAAAAGTCTCCCAAAATTGATGAAAACGTTCAATTTTGGGCTCTGAAAATTGGCGCAGCTGAGCAGTATTGCTACCCACATCGTAGAGCTATCAGAGAGCTTTCCAACGGTATGTTGTGCACCACGTAACTCCTTACGGATCAAAAGTTAAGGGTACCGGAACGACGGATACCTGGTCACAAGCCCCACGCCCTCGGTTTGCGGGCCCAGCCTCTACATGAAGTGAAGTTGTCTTGCCCAAGGTGCCGTGGGATTCGGTAATAGAAAAGTGATGGATTAGGTTGTCATGCTTTTCGCGGCTGACGACGTACAATCCGGGACGGAAAACAGCGCAGAAGAAGAAAAGTGTCCCGAAACAGATGAAAAAGTTCAATTTTGGGCTCCGAAAATAGGCACAGCCGAGCAGGCTTGCTGCCTCCGTCGTAGAGCTCTCAGAGAGCTTTCCAACGGCATGCTGTGCGCCGCATACTTCTTTACGGATCAAAAGTTATGGGCACTCAAGCGACGGATACCTGGTCACAAGCCCCATGCCCTCTGTTTGCGGGCCCAACCTCTATGTGAAGTGAAGTTGTCTTGCCTAAGGTGCTGTGGGATTCGGTAATAAAAATGTGAAAGATTAGGTTGTCGTCCTTTTCGCTGCTCATGACGTACGATCCGGGATGGAAAAACAGCGCAAAAGAAGAAAAGTGCCCTAAAACTGATGAAAATGTTCGATTTTGGGCTATAAAAATAGGCGCAGCCGAGCAGGCTTGCTAACCACGTCGTAGAGCTCTCAGAGTGCTTTCCAACGGTATGCTTTGCACCGCGTAACTCCTTACAGATCAAAAGTTGTGGGCACCGGAGCGACAGATACCTGGTCACAAGCCCCATGCCCTTGGTTTGCGGGCCTTGCCTCAACATGAAGTGAAGTTGTCTGGCCCATGTTGCCATGAGATTTGGTAATAGAAATGTGATGGATTAGGTTGTCGTCCTTTTCGTGGCTCACGACTTATGATCCGGGATGGAGAAACTGTGCAAAAGGAGAAAATTATCCCGAAACTGATGAAAACATTCGATTTTAGGATTTGAAAACAGGCGCAGTTGAGCAGGCTTGTTGCCCACGTTGTAGAACTCTCGGAGGGCTTTCCAACGGTATGTTGTGCGCCGTGTAACTCCTTACAGATAAAAAATTATGGGCAACAGAGGGACGAATACCTGGTCATAAGCCCGAGGCCCTCGGGTTACGGGCCCAGCCTCCACGTGAAGTGAAGTTGTCTTCCCCAAAGTGCCGTGGGATTCGGTAATAAAAATGTTATGGATTAGGTTGTCATCCTTGTCACGCCCCAACTCGACCCCACCTACAATCAGTCAGGACGCAACGAAATTTCGGCAGTATAACGACAGTAATAAAGACCCCGAGGCTCTAAACCAACCTCTCAGAACATCATACAATCAAACTCCTCAACCAAACAACATTCTATTCCTCAATACTATTAACAACATACAACATAATCATATTATACAACAATCATTCTTAGACGATACATTCATAGTTATACGCGTCCGTTCCAACATAACCTTAACTTTAACATACATATCAAAATAGATTATAAACCAACTTAGCAACCTAGATCATAACAAAAGAAAGACTACTAAGTTAGCATCATTTAGTTCCTTATCCTTACTACAACTTATACATCATAATTACAAGGAAAATAAAAGACAACTAGTTTAATATACAAGATAATAGAGTATACAATATCTCAAGCATCAAGGACAAGACTTTGGCACATAGGACTCGTCCACATACCGGACATTATCCCCTTCTGGAGGCACGTACCCGTAATCTTGCGAAAGGACACCTGTATGCATGCAATAATAGAGAGTGAGCTTATATAAAACAAGCTCAGCGAGGATCCGATAGATCTCTAACAGTATTCACTATACTCCTTGGAAATGATCCTTTGAGCAAGTAAACACACAAATAAACATCAATACAATATAAACACATAACTATAATGACCAATCAATAAAGGATACTCAATTTGGTGCAGCTCCATACGCCATCACGATCTCAACCATTCTTCTTATAACTCCCCATTACTCACGCAATCGAGGTACCTCACTAGCCTCTCCCTCCATGACACCTCCGTCATGCGAGCTGGAGGTAGTCTCTGGTAGTCATGCTGTTATCAACCCGACAGCACGACGCTACCCGAGAGGTGGCACACACATACCAAGACTCAACAATAATAATAAACATAATTCACAGGAGGACAGTCTAGCAGAACTGCCAATCTCCCGGTTCATCAATCATCAATCAATAATCATCCATTTCCATCAATGTAACATCAATAATCATCAATATAACATCAATATAACATCAAGTAATCAATTAAACAACAAATAATTAAGTTAGATGACAAAGTAGGCCATCCAACTTAACATGCATTAAACACGTAATCTAACCCTAGTCTAACCATCAACAACTCACAATTCAGTCACTGAAATACCACCCAATCATCTAAAGGCTCAATTCAGCAATTTAAAGAAAGACAACCTAAACTTCAAATAATCATATCTTACATTCTACTAATCCAAACAACTCCAAATTAGTTTCAAACACTACCCATTCAATCAACTACATTAGCCCTCTCGGAAACCAACCAAGACACATCAAAATCAAGCCCAACAACCCTAAAACCTCAATGCACCTAGGCTGAAATTTCTGGATTTTTACCCAAACATCGCAATCAAAAATTCGGCATTATAATGGCGTTACCACGTAATTAACAAACTTTTAAAAATCGACGGCAATTGATTCCAACCAAAACAACTCAAGTTAATACTCAAATATCCACTCTATCAACTTTAAATACCCGAAAATAAATAATTTCGGTAGAACGACGGATACGTAGTCACAAGGCTCGCGCAGCCGAGCAGGCTTGCCGCCCACATTGTAGACCTCTCGCAGAGCTTTCCAACGGTATGTTGTGCATCACGTAACTCCTTACGGATCAAAAGTTAAGGGCACTAGAACGACGGATACGTAGTCACAAGGCTCGCGCCCTCGGTTTGTGGGCCCAGCCTCCTCGTGAAGTGAAGTTGTCTTGCCCAAGGTATCGTGGGATTCGGTAACAAAAATGTGATGGATTAGGTTGTCGTCCTTTTCGCGGCTCACGACGTACGATCCGGGATGGAAAAACTGCGCAGAAGAAGAAAAGTGTCCCGAAATATATGAAAACGTTTGATTATGCCCTACAAAAATAGGCACAGCCGAGCAGGCTTGCTGCCCACGTCGTAGAGCTCCCGGACAGATTTCCAACAGTAGGTTGTACGCCGCGTAACTCCTTACAGATCAAAAGTTACGGGCACCAAAACGACTGATACCTGGCCACAAGCCCTTCGCCCGCGGTTTGTGGGCCCTGCCTCCTCATGAAGTGAAGTTGTCTTGTCCAAGGTGTCGTGGGATTCAGTAATAGAAATTTGATGGAGTAGGTTGTCATCCTTTTCGCGGCTCACGACGTAAGATACGAGACGGAAAAATAGCGAAAAAGAATGAAAGTATCCCGAAACTGATGAAAATGTTCAATTTTGGGCTCTGAAATAGGCACAGTCGAGTAGGCTTGCTGCCCACGTCGTAGAGCTCTCCGAGAGCTTTCCAACGGTATATTGTGCGCCGCGTAACTCTATACAGATACCTGGTCACAAGCCCCCTGCCCTCGGTTTTCGGGCCCTGCCTCCGCGTGAAGTGAATTTGTCTTGCCCAAGGTGCCATGGGATTCGGCAATAGAAAAGTGATAGATTAGGTTGTCATCTGTTTCGCGGCTAACGACGTACGATACAGGACGAAAAAATAGTGTAAAAGAAGAAAAGTGGCCTGAAACCGAAGAAAACATTTGATTTTGGGTTTCGAAAAATGGCGCAACTGAGCAAGCTTACTGCCCACGTCGTAGAGCTCTCAGAGAGCTTTGCAACGGTATGTTATGCGCCGCGTAACTCCTTACAGATCAAAAGTTATGCCCACCGGAGTGATGGATACCTGGTCATGAGCACCACACCCTCGGTTTGCGGGCCCTGCCTCTATGTGAAGTGAAGTTGTCTTGCCCAAAGTGCCATGGGATTCGGTAATAAAAATGTGATGGATTAGGTTGTCGTACTTTTCGCGGCTCACGACGTACGATACAAGATGGAAAAATAGCTCAAAAAAAGGAAAGTGCCCCAAAACTAATGAAAATGTTCAATTTTGGCCTCTAAAAATAGGCGCAGCCTAGCAAGCTTGCTGCCCATGTCGTAGAGCTCTCGGAGAGCTTTCTAAAGGTATGCTGTGCGCCACATAACTCCTTACGGATCAAACGTTATGGGCACCGGAGCGACGGATACCTTGTCACAAGCCCCACGCCCTCGGTTTGCGGGCCTTACCTCTACGTGAAGTGAATTTGTCTTGCCCAAGGTTCCGTGGTATTCGGTAATAGAAATGTGATGAATTTGGTTGTCGTCCATTTCACGGCTCACGACGTACGATACGGGACGAAAAAATAGTGCAAAGGAAGGAAAGTGTCCCAAAACTGATGAAAACGTTCGATTTTGGGCTCTGGAAATAGGTAGAGATGAGCAGGCCTGCTGCCTACGTCGTAGAGCTCTCGGAGAGCTTTCCAACGGTATGCTGTGTGTCGCGTAACTCCTTACAGATCAACAGTTAACGGCACCTGAACGACGGATACCTGGTCACAAGCCCCACGCCCTCGGTTTGTGGGCCCAGCCTCCACGTGAAGTGAAGTTGTCTTGCCCAATGTGCTGTGGGATTCGGTAATAAAAATGTGATGGATTAGGTTGTCGTCCTTTTCTAGGCTCACGACGTATGATCTGGGAAGGAAAAACATAGCAAAAGAAGAAAAGTGTCCCAAAACAAATGAAAGCATTCGATTTTGGACTCCAAAAACAGGTACAGCCGAGCAGGCTTGCTACCCATGTCGTAGAGCTCTCGGAGAGCTTTCCAACGGTATGTTGTGCGCCGCGTAACTCCTAACGGATCAAAAGTTATGGGCACCGGAGCAACGGATACCTGGTCACAAGCCCCACGCCCTCGGTTTGCGGTCCTTGCCTCTACGTGAAGGGAAGTTGTCTTGCCCAAGGTGCCATGGGATTCAGTAATAGAAATGTGATGGATTAAGTTGTCATCATTTTTGCGGCTCACGAAGGACGATACGGGACAGAAAAATAGTGGAAAAGAATGAAAGCTCCCTAAAATTGATGAAAACATTCGATTTTGGGCTCTGAAAACTGGCGCAGCCGAGTAGGCTTGCGGCCCACGTGGTAGAGCTCTCGTAGAGCTTTCCAACGGTATGTTGTGCGCCACATAACTCCTTACGAATCACAAGTTATGGGCCCCGGACCGACGGATACCTGGTCATAAACCCCTTGCCCTCAGTTTGTGGGCCCTGCCTCCACGTGAAGTGAAGTTGTCTTGCCCAAGGTGCCATGGGGTTTAGTAATAGAAATGTGATGGATTAGGTTGTCATCCTTTTCGCGGCTCACAACATATGATACGAGACGGAAAAATAGCGAAAAAGAAGAAAGTATCCCAAAATTGATGAAAACGTTCGATTTTGTGCTCTGAAAACAGGAGCAGTCCAGCAGGCTTGCTGCCCATGTCATAGAGCTCTCGGAGAGCTTTCTAACGGTAAGCTGTGCACCACGTAACTCATACCGATCAAAAGTTACGGGCACCGGAACGACGGATACTTGGTCACAAGCCCTATGCCCTCGGTTTTCGGGCCCAGCCTCCACGTGAAGTGAAGTTGTCTAGCACAAGGTGCCATGGGATTCGATAATATAAAAGTGATAGATTAGGTTGTCATCCGTTTCGCAACTAACGACGTACGATACGGGACAAAAAAACAACAGAAAAGAAGAAAAGTGGCCTGAAACTAAAGAGAACGTTCAATTTTGGGCTTTGAAAAAAGGCGTAGCCGAGTAGGCTTGCTGACCACAACATAGAGCTCTCGGAGAGCTTTCCAACGGTATGCTGTGCGTCCCGTAACTCCTTACAATGGCTCAAATCTCGTAGTAATACACATAAACGATCCCTAGCACGCACTGATCAGTAGTATAACTTCAAATTAACATTCTAACGGTTCAAAATGCAGTTATGAGCAAAAACAAAAAAAAATGAGTTTTGAGATATAGAATTTTTCTCTCACCTTTGATGTGATATAAGCCTAGATATGCGTGCAATGCGTGGCCAACAAGCGGAATCCAACTCAGCACGAAGTTCTACGGACAAAAATTAGGTTTTTCTATGAAAATTTGCTTTGAAAACTTGAAGAAAACCTTGGCTTATTCTCCCATGGATGTCTCGGCCATGTAGGTGTTTTTGAGTGTGTTTTTGTGCTAATGTAATGTGTGTTGATGCTTATAAGTAGAAGTCAAACAATTAAAATGCAAAGTCAAAGTTAATTTTTAATCTTTTAATTCTATTTCTTGAGTATTTCTTGCTCAACTAACAAATTAACACTTAAATTAATTCTAGAAATTATATTTTAGGTGACAAAGAAGGTTACATTAAAATAGTTTCACCCGAATCGGCTTAAAACTCCTTTTCTTGCAAAAGAAAGTGTAAAAATCTTTAAAATTCCAAAACCGATTCCAAATCCGTTTTAATCAAACACAGGTCTATTAATACTTGAGGACTAGGTTTTAAAATGTTTAAAACACCCCTGTAAAAATTTTAGCAGACAGGTGTTCAAAAATACTATTATCCAAAACCGACGATAAAATTTCGTATTCCGTTTTTGACAAAAATTTCATGAATGCACACTTAGCATGTATTAGAAGTATTAATCACATAATTATCACATTCTAAGTCATATAGCACATAAACATGTCAATTCACGCAAATTGAGGTAAAGCACGCAAAATGAGATAAAGCAAAATATGGGGTCTCACAATTCTTTTCGCCGCTCACGACGTACTATCCGGGATGAAAAACAACGTAAAAGAAGAAAAGTGTCCCGAAACTAATGAAAACGTTCGATTTTGGGCCCTGAAAATGCACGCAGCGGTGCAGGCCTACTGCCCACGTCGTAGAGCTCTCGGAGTGCTTTCTAACGGTATGCTTTGCGTTGCGTAACTTCTTATAGATCAAAAGTTATGGGCATTAGAGCGAAGGATACCTGGTCACAAGGCCCATGCCCTCAGTTTGCGGGCCCTGCCTCTACGTGAAGTGAAGTTGTCTGGCCCATGTTGCCATGGGATTCGGTAATAGAAATGTGATGGATTAGGTTGTCGTCCTTTTTGCGGCTCACGACGTACGATCCGGGATGAAAAAACTGCACAAAAGAAGAAAATTGTCCCGAAATTGATGAAAACATTCGATTTTAGGCTCTGAAAACAGGCGCAGTTGAGTAGGCTTGTTGCCCACGTCGTAGAACTCTCGGAGGGCTTTCCAACGGTATGTTGTGCGCCGCGTAACTCCTTACGGATCAAAAATTATGGGCACCGGAACGACAGATACCTGGTCACAAGCCCCAGGCCCTCGGTTTGCGGGCCTATCCTCCACGTCAAGTGAAGTTGTCTTGCCCAAGGTGCCGTGGGATTCGGTAATAAAAATGTGATGGATTAGGTTGTCGTCCTTTTTGCGGGTCACGACGTACGATCCGTGATGGAAAAACATCACAGAAGAAGAAAAGTGTCCCGAAACAGATGAAAATGTTTGATTTTGGCCTACAAAAATAGGCGCAGCTGAGCAAGCTTGCTGCCCACGTTGTAGTGCTCTCGGAGTGCTTTCCAATGGTATGCTGTGCATAGTGTAACTCATTACCGATCAAAAGTTATGGGCACCGGAACAACGGATACCTGGTCAAAAGCCCCACGCCCTCGGTTTGCTAGCCCTGACTCTACGTGAAGTGACGTTGTCTTCCCCAAGATGCCATGGGATTCAGTAAAATAAGTGTGATGGATTAGGTTGTCGTCCTTTTTGCGGCTCACGACGTAAAATACGGGACGGAAAAATAGTGCAAAAGACATAAAGTGTCCCCAAATTGATGAAAATATTCAATTTTGGGCTCCGAAAATAGGCATTGCTGAGCAGGCTTGCTAGCCCCGTCGTAGAGCTCTCGGAGAGCTTTCCAATGGATTGCTGTGCGCCGTTTAACTCCTTACGGATCAAAAGTTTTGGGCACCGTAGCGATGGATACCTGGTCACAAGCCCCACGCCCTCGTTTTACGGGCCCTGCCTCTACGTGAAGTGAAGTTGTCTTACCCAAGGTGCCATAGGATTCAGTAATAGAAATGTGATGGATTATGGTGTTGTCCTTTTCGCGGCTCACGACGTATGATCAGGGACGGAAAAAATGTGAAAAAGTAGAAAAGTGTCTCGAAACTAATGAAAACGTCTGATTTTGGGCTCCAAAAATAGGCGCAACTGAGCAGACTTGTTGCCCCCGTCCTAGAGCTCTTAGAGAGCTTTCCAACGGTATGCTGTGCGCTGCGTAACTCCTTACGGATCAAAAGTTAAGGGCACCGAAACGACGGATACCTGGTCACAAGCCCTATGCCCTCGGTTAGCGGGCCCAGCCTCCACATGAAGTGAAGTTGTCTTGCCCAAGGTGCCATGGGATTCGGTAATAAAATGTGATGGATTAGGTTGTCGTCCTTTTCGCGGCTCACGACGTACGATCCAGGATGGAAAAGCAGCACAGAAGAAGAAAAGTGTCCCGAAATAGATGAAAATATTCGATTTTGGCTCTAAAAATAGGCTTAGCCGAGATGGCTTGCTTCCCATGTCGTAGAGCTCTCGGAGAGCTTTCCAACAGTATGTTGTGCACCGCGTAACTCAGTACGGATCAAAAGTTATGGGCACCGGAATGACTGATACCTAGTCACAAGCCCCACGTCCTCGATTTACGAGCCCAGCCTCTACGTGAAGCGAAGTTGTCTTACCCAAGGTGCCATGGGATTCGGTAATAAAAATGTGATGGATTAGGTTGTCGTCCTTTACGTGGCTCACGACGTACGATCCGGAAAGAAAAAGCAGCGCAGAAGAAGAAAAGTGTCCCGAAGCAGATGAAAATGTTAAATTTTGGGCTCCAAAAATAGGCACAACCAAACAAACTTGCTGCCCTCGTTGTAGAGCTCTCGGAGAGCTTTCCAACGGATGTTGTGTGGCGCGTAACTCATTATGGATCAAAAGTTACTGGCACCGGAACGACAGATACCTGGTCACAAGCCCCACGCCCTCGGTTTGCAGGCCCAACCTCCACGTGAAGTGAAGTTGTCTAGCCCAAGGTGCCATGGGATTCGGTAATAAAAATGTGATGGAGTAGGTTGTTGTCCTTTTCGCGGCTCGCGACGTATGATCCGTGATGAAAAACAGCGCATAAGAAGAAAAGTGTCCCGAAATAGATGAAAACGTTCGATTTTGGGCTCCTAAAATAGGCGTAGCCAAGCAGGCTTGCTGCCCACGTTGTAGAGCTCTCGGAGAGCTTTCCAACGGTATATTGTGCGCCACGTAACTCCTTACTGTGAGACCCCATATTTTTTTATCTTGATTTGCGTGCTTAACCTCGTATTGCGTGAATTAACTTGTTTATGTACTATACGACGTAGAATGTGATAAATATGTGATTAATACTCCTAATACATGCTAAGTGTGCATCATGAAATTTTTATCAAAAATAGAATCAGAAATTTTATCGTGAGTTTTGGTGAATAGTATTTTTAAACACCTGTCCGCTAAAATTTTTACAGGGGTGTTTAAACATTTTAAAACCTAGTCCTCGAGTATTAATACACCCGTGTTTGATAAAAATAGATTTGGAATCGATTTTGGAATTTTAAAGATTTTTACACTTTCTTTTGTAAGAAAACGAGTTTTAAGCCGACTCGGGTGAAATTGTTTTAATGTAAAATTCTTTGTCACCTAAAATATATTGTCTAGAATTAATTTAAGTGTTAATTTGTTAGTTGAGCAAGAAATACTCAAGAAATGAATTAAAATACTAGAAAAATAATTAAAGGACTAAAAACTAACTTTGACTTTCTTTTATTTTATTTGACCAAGCCTTATATGCATAATATATCATCAACACACATAAAACATACTCAAAAAACACATACAAGGCCGAAAGCCATAGAGGAAAAAAACAAAGCTTTTCTTCAAGTTTTCAAAGTAATTTTCATAGAAAAACCTAGTTTTTGTCCGTAGAATTTCGTGCTGAGTTGGATTCCGCTTGTTGGGCACACATTGCACGCATATCTAAGCTTATTTCGCATCAAAGCTGAGAGAAAAATTCTAGATCTCAAAAGTCATATTTTATGTTTTTGCTTATAATTGCGTTTTAAACCGTTAGAATGTTAATTTGAAGTTATATTATTGCTCAGCGCATGCTAGGGATCGTTTATGTGTATTACTACGAGATTTGAACAATTGTAGTGAAATTATTTATTTTCGGGTATTTAAAGTTGAAAGATTGGCCATTTGATGAATATCTTGAGTTGTTGTGGTTAAAATCGATTGCCGTTGATTTTTAAAAGTTTGTTAATTACGTGGTAGCGCTGTTATAATTCCGAATTTTCGATTGCGATGTTTGGGTAAAAATGCAGAAATTTCAGCCTAGATGCATTGAGGTTTTAGGGTTGTTGGGCTTGATTTTGATGTGTCTTGGTTGGTTTCCGAGAGGGCTAATGTAGTTGATTGAATGGGTGAGTGTTTGAAACTGATTTGGAGTTGTTTGGATTAGTAGAATGTAAGATATGATTATTTGAAGTTTAGGTTGTCTTTCTTTAAATTGTTGAATTGAGCCTTAGTTGATTGGGTGGTATTTGAGTGATTGAATTGTGAGTTGTTGATGGTTAGACTAGGGTTAGATTACGTGTTTCACGCATGTTAAGTTGGATGGCCTACTTTGTCATCTAACTTAGTTGTTTGTTGTTTAATTGATTACTTGATGTTATATTGATGCTATATAGATGTTATATTGATGATTATTGATTGATGATTGATGAACCGAGAGATAGGCAATTATGCTAGATTGTCCTCCTGTGAATGATGTTTATTATTATTGTTGAGTCTTGGTATGTGTGTGCCACCTCTCGGGCAGCACCGGGCTGTCGGGTTGATAACGGCATGTCTAGAGACTAACCCCAGCTCGCATGATGGAGGTGTCATGGAGGGAGGGGCTAGTGAGGTACCTCAGGTGCGTGAGTAATAGGGAGTTACAAGAAGAATGGTTGAGATCGTGATGGCATTTGGAGCTTCACCAAATAGAGTATCCTTTATTGATTGGTCATTATAGTTATTTGTTTATATTGTTATTGATGTTTATTTGTGTGTCTACTTGCTCAAAGGATCATTTCCAAGGAGTATAGTAAATACTGTTAAAGATCTATAGGATCCTTACTGAGCTTGTTTTATATAAGCTCACTCTCTAATATTGCATGCATACAGGTGTTATGGAGCAAGATTACGGGTATGTGCCTCCAGAAGAGGATAATGTGTCGTATGTGGATGAGTCCTATGTGCCAGAGTCTTGTCCTTGATGTTGAGATGCTGTATACTCTATTATCTTGTATATTAAACTAGTTGTCTTTCATTTACTTTGTAGTTTATGATGTATAAGTTGTAGTAAAGATAATGAACTAAATGATGCTAACTTAGTAGTCTTTCTTTTGTTATGATCTAGGTTGCTAAGTTGGTTTAGAATCTATTTTGATATGTATGTCAAAGTTCAAGTAATATGTTGGAATAGAGGCGTATAACTATGAATGGATCGTCTAAGAATGATTATTGTATAATATGGTTATGTTGTATGTTGTTAATAGTATTGAGGAATTGATTGTTGTTTGGTTGAGGAGTTTGATCGTATGATGTTCTAAGAGGTTGGTTTAGATCCTCGGTGTCCTAATTACTATCGTTATACTGCCGAAATTCCGTTGCGTCCTGACTGATTATAGGTGGGGTCGAGTTGGAGCGTGACATTTAAGTGGTTTCAGAGCGCATGTTAGTTGTCAGCCGGGGTATTCTCGGAATGTGGGTAATGGTCTTAGCATGAAAGTATGTATGAAGTGAAAGAAAAGTGAACTATGTGTTAATATGGTTGAATGAATAAGTGATTATGTGATTTAGTGCTTGTGTGATTATGTGACTAATTTGTTTATGTGATTGATACTTAAGTGATTTATGTGCTTTATATGAGTTTGTTGCTTATGTGTTAATAGTTGTTCATAGTTTGTTTACGTGCTATAACATGTGCTAACTCTTTGATTAGTAGAATGACGGGTAGACCGAGGACCAGAGGTAGGCCTGAGATGACTGATGAGGTTCCGAGATATGTGGCACCAGGCCAAGTTAGGGATGATGATCGTATAGGTGCAGCTTTTGATAGGATGAACGAGATCATGGCTAGTCAGGCGCAGTTACTGGCAGGGCAGGCTGCCCAAAATCAGGCATTGTAGAATTAGTTGTTGAATGCACAAGGTGGGTACCACGGTCGTGGTACACTGAAAGAGTTTATAAGGTATTATCCACCACGGTTTCAGGGGGAGCCAGATGATTGGAAAGCTGAGGCGTGGATTAGTAAGGTGGAGAAGATTTTTGACCCTCTTGATTATACCGATGAGCAGAAGGTCACTTTTGTCGTGTACTTGCTGGATGATGAGGCAAAGGAATGGTGGCACATGGTGAAAACTAGCTGGGAGACTCAGGGTATTCCGTATGTTTGGGATACCTTTCTGTTAGCTTTCCGGGCGAAGTATGTCCAGAGGATCGCGAGGGAGCGGAGAGAGGCAGAGTTTCTAGCCTTAGTGCAGGGAGATGCTTCAGTGGCTCAGTATGAGGCCACTTTCACTAAGTTGTCCCGGTATGTACCAGAGTATGTGGCTGACGAGGAACGTAAGACTCGTAGGTTCATGTTGGGGTTGAGACCCAAGATTCAGGATGTGATGGCCCTGAATCGGTATGATATACTTACGGAGGCCTTTGATGCAGCTTCTAGACTGGAGAAGAGAAAGGGGGAACATATTGTATCTAGCCAGCCTAGCAAGAGGCCATTTCAGCCTCAGGGTCAGTAGGGAGTGTATAGGCCTCCCGTACAGCAGGGTGCGTACAGGCCACCAGCTCAGTAGGGTTTTTACAGACTGCAGGGTCAGCAGAGTTATTATCGACTGCAGTTTCAACAGGAGTCTTATAAGGCTCAGTCCCAGTACAGGCCAGCCCAGTCTCAGGGCCAATACAGGCCTAGTTTTGTTAGACCTCAACAGCAGGCTGGTATAGCTAGTTCTTCAGCTTCTGGTTCTTCCAGGGGCAGTGTCAGTGTATCATCACCGCAGTGTACTTACTGCAAGCGCCAGGGCCATGTGGAGGCCGACTGCAGGGTGAAGTCAGGGGCTTGTTTAGGTTGCGGTAGCTATCAGCATAGGGCGAGGGATTGCCCTAGATATCAGAGGACTGAGGGTCGGGCAGCGACTCAGGGTTATCAGGGTCGACCTGCGGGCAGTGCACCACAGCAGCAACGGGTTCAGGCTCGGGCCTACGCAGGTGAGTTGGAAGAGATGCATGAGGAGACTACAGTTGTGGAAGGTAACTTCCCTATACTTGAGGAACTTGTTAAAGGGTTGATTGATTGTGGTGCTACCCATTCTTTCATTACTCTTGCTTGTGTGCAACGTGTTAATGTGCAACGTGAAAGACTACCTTATGTGGTTGAAATTAGTACCTCTTTGACTGATAAGTATATTACAGGCCTAGTATGTAAGGATTGTATAATACATGTTAAAGGGTATAATTTTCCTTCGGACCTTATCTTATTTCCTATCCGGGGGTACGATGTTATCTTGGGTATGGATTGGCTATCTAAGTATGATGCCTAGTTAAACTGTAGAACAAAGGTAGTACAGTTTCATTTGCCAGATCAGCCAGTAGTTGAGGTAGTAGGGAATCAGGGTGCTAAGACGAGCTTTGTTATCTCAGCAACTAAGGCTGTTAAGTTGATGAGTAAGGGGTGTTCGGGTTATCTAGCTTATTTGATCAACAAGCCATCTAAAAAGCTACAGCTAGAGGAAGTTCCTATTATTCGGAAATATCCTAATGTATTTCTGAGGAGTTGCCAGGGTTACCGCCAGAGAGAGATGTGGTGTGATAACCCGAGCCCGGCATGTATTCAATGGCATTTAATTGCATTTAATTAAATGTTATCTTAAATGTTAGCATTGAATTTTGTGTTTATTTTTAGTTAAACATTCATTTGTAGCTTTATTTTCATATTTATTTTAATCGGTTTTATTTTTCTTGCACCTTAATGCTCGGTTTTCAATTAAATGAAAAGTAGCTCCGAGCCGGAGTAAATTTTGAACTATGTTACTTTCCGAAAATTATATTTTCTTAAATTCTTTGAGATTTAATTGTTATTCTTTTATTGTCGCAAAATGCATAACATATCGAGAGCGATAGTTAGGAAATGATTTCTAGTCCTCAGCAAATAGTGAAAACTATGTTTAGTGTTTTAATTTTAGTATTTTAGTTGTTATTAACTGGAATTGGATTTATGTTAGTTGTTTTAGCCTTAAAATGCCAAAAATTAAGCTTATTTGACCAACTTAGGTTAGCTTTGACCAAGGCTTGACCAATTGACTTGTTGCCATCTTATTTAAAGCATAGAATAGCACAAAATAAAAAAAAAAGAAAGTTGAAAACAGAAAGAGGGCAGGCCGAAACAAGAGGGAGAAAAAAAAAAGAGATTTCAAATTTCAAATCCTTAAATCTTCGCGTGAGCTTGCACGGGGTGGTTTCCGAGGCACCCAACGAGGTTTGCCTAGCGTCTAGGAGCGTCTAAGGTGAGGGTTTCATTGTTATTTGCGCATTTGAAAATATTATGTCTAAATATTAATTTTTGGGTTTTATCCGTATATTGTTATTTTGATCATTTTGTTGCTTAAAGAATGTTCCCTAGCAATCGTAGAACATGTATTTATAGCTTTTTAGCATTTTCTGCGGTTGAATATCGAAATTTAAATTTAAATTGATAATTAAATAGTAAATTGTGAATAGTAAACCCCCGTTTCGATGAAGTTGCTCCGTTATGCGTTATGTTGATGTAGGAAGGTGCTAGATATGCTAGAATGTCTAAATGTGTGGTTTAACTGGATTGTGTAATGGAAAAACAGAGAAAAATGGCTTAGTGAAAGTTGGTGACGTTTAGGTGAAGGTTGGCATTTTATCGTTTTGCATGAAGGCATTGTCTCGGGAGGCCATGGAAGCACTTTTGGTGTGATTATGATGTTGGTTGGGTGTTTGGTTAGGGTAGCGGTAGTTCAAACGAGCAAAGGGGGAAATTGGGCTTTTGCGTGAATTCTATGGTTAAGTAGGGTTTCGGGGTCTTTAGACGTGCCTTATGGTGATCTAGGAGGAGTGGAGAAGTCGGTTGCCAAAACTCATGGGTCGTTTGCAAGTAGCAGTGTTTTGAAAGTTGGGGTTAGCTTGTGATTTTGTGTGTTTTCTTAGTATAATGCCTATAGAATGCTAAATAATGCTTGTTATGCTTGTTAAAGTTGATTATGAATGAATTGTATATCAATTGTTGATAATGCTTGTTGGTGTTGTTCTTGTTACTTATTTGATTGTAAATGCTTGTTATCTCGTTTATCACCACTAATCTGTGTTGTGGTGCTATCGCTTGTTTATTGCTTGTATCTTGTATTGCATTGCATAGTGTTAGGCGCGTGAGTGATGGGCCTCTCTGGGTAGCTTCGGGTTGCCAGTGTTGGTTGCTCTAGCTCCGTGTCCTATTCCCTTTCTCACTTGGGTTGCCACCCAGGGAGTTTTGGGTCGTAGAATTGACAGAGTATGTCCGGAGTACTCTAAACGGAAGTTATAAGGTGGGTGAGCCGGCGCGTCATTGTTAAAGTCATCGAAGTCATGATCGGTACATTTCTCGCTCGAGTGAACCATAGCCTTCAGAGTGTGGTATAGCTTTGAATGGTTGTGTTAATGCTTTTATTAATTGGTTATTGTATTGATTGTTTATATTGAATGCCTGCTTGCCAGTTATATTGCTTAACTGCCTTATTTGCATTGCACGACTTTCTTTCTCTCAACCTCGATATCTGTCTCGCCCTCACTGAGTATACGTGTTGAGTATACTCATTCCTCACCACCACATTTCAAGAAATGCCTTGTTAGCTGGAAAGTTCGTGGATATGTGAAAGATCATGCTTGAAGATTTGTCTTGCGTGCTATGTGGCTTGAGTTGTCAAGATGCAAACATGTATGTTCATGTGTTGTATGTATTTGTTGTTAAAAGGAATGTAATTTAAATTCAACTAGGTAATTGAGGTAGAATGAAAAACTAGTTTATGTATTCAGATAGAATAGTTTAACTTTAATGTATGTTTGTAATGCCCAAGGGAAAAGAGTTAGAATGGTATAATAGTCTATTTTATGTAATGGGTTAGTGTAGTTTAATTGCCTAGCATGAATGTTCTTGTCAAAGATGAAAAGAGATAGGTTAGCTTTTAAATTGGAATTGGATATTTGGTTGTGTTCGTTTGTTGAGAACCAAGGCTCGGATGGCCTCGAGGTGTTGTATGGTTGGACACGGTGCTAGTCCACTTATATGCTATTACAGGTTTTACATTTTGCCTAGAAACAGGGGAGACTCCATCCGTCTTTCCCTAAAATTTTGCCCGGGTTTGGAATTGGATTGTGATTAGATTGATAGATAGAACTCCCAGTCTCGAGAGGGATCGGGGTGTTACATGTGGAGTTTGTGATTAATCTTGTTCCCGGTACTCAACCTATTTCTAAATCAACGTACCAGATGGCACCAACTGACTTGAAGGAGTTGAAAACTCAGTTGGAGGAGTTAATAGAGAAGGGTTTCATTTAGCAGAGTTCTTCACCTTGGGGAGCTCCTATTTTATTTGTGAAGAAGAAGGATAGTACCTTGAGATTGTGCATTGATTATCGTGGTTTGAATCAGGTGACTATCAAGAACAAGTATCCTTTCCCATTGATTGACGAGTTGTTGATCAACTTTAGGGAGCCAAAGTCTACTCTAAGTTTGACTTGAGGTAGAGGTATTATCAGCTTCAGATTCGCATGGAGGATGTTCCGAAGTCTGCCTTTAGGACTCGGTACGGGAATTATGAGTTTGTAGTTATGCCATTTGGATTAACTAATGCATCGGCAGCATTTATGGATCTTATGCATCGGGTTTTTCAGCCATACTTAGACCAGTTCATGGTGATCTTTATTGACGATATCTTGGTCTATTCTAAATCTGAATTGGAGCATGAGCAACATCTACAGCTTGTCTTATAGAAGCTGCAGGAGCATTAGTTATTTGCCAAGTTCAGCAAATGTGAATTTTGGCTGCAACGCATATCTTTTCTTGGTCATGTTATCACACAGAGCTGTATATCTATAGATCCTACTAAGATTGAATTGGTGATGTCTTGGAAACGTCTGGAGAATGTTTCAGAGGTTCGTAGATTTCTTGGCTTGGCGGGTTATTACCGTAGGTTTGTCAAGGACTTTTCTAAGATTGCAGGGCCACTTTCTAGGTTAACTCAGAAACATGACTAGCTTTGTTTGGGATGAGAAATGTGAGAGTGGGTTTCAGGAGTTGAAAAAGAGATTGACTACTGCTCCAGTACTTGCTCTACCAGAGGGGACCGATAATATGGTCATTTACAGCGATGCATCCAAGGAGGGCTTGGGATGTGTTCTTATGCAGAATGGCCGGGTTATTGCCTATGCTTCTAGAAAGTTGAAGCCTTATGAGGTGAATTATCCGACTCATGATCTTGAGTTGGCAGCTGTTGTTTTCTCACTGAAAAAGTGGCGTCATTATCTGTGGGGCAGTAAGTTCGAGATTTTCACTGATCATAAGAGTCTTAAGTATTTATTCTCACAGAAGGAGTTGAATATGCGTCAGCGGAGGTGGATGGAACTTCTTGGAGATTATAATTGTTCTATCAGCTATCTGTCTGGGAAGGCAAATGTTGTGGCAGACGCTCTTAGCCATAAGGCGAGTGTTTCTTGTTTGGCTGTCAAGAAATGGGAGGTTCTTGAGGAATTCACTTATTGAAGACCAGAGTTGACTCAGGTTGGGGTGATGTGTTCACATCTCCGTATTCAGCCTTTATTGTTGTCTCAGATCAGAGAAGCTCAGCAACTTGATGTTAAACTTCAGAAGATCAAGGATCAGATCATGGATGATCAGACTGACTTCAAAGTGCACGAGGATGGTATTCTTCAGTTTCAGAACGGGGTTTGTTTAATACCCGAGCCCGGAATGTGAATTTTCTTTGTTTATTATTTTGAAAATTATATTTCCTTAAATTCTTTGTGAATTAACTGTTACTTTCTCGCCGACGCAACGTGCATTGCATTTAAGGAGCGATAGCTAGATAACGATTTCTAGTCCTCAACAAATAGTGAAACTAGTGTTTAGATGACTTAAATTTTATATTTTAAATGTTGCTAGCTTTAATTGATCTTATCTTAGCTGAAACGGCTTTAAAACGCTCAAAATAGAGGCCTTTGACCCAATTTTTTTTAGTTGTTGACCTTGACCTTTGACCTTTGACCATTTGTTACTTAAATAAGCTAAAACTAAGCAAAAAAAAAAAAAAAAAAGACATCAGCAAAACAATAGCAGGCCGTGAGCTTCCTTAGAGAAAAAAAAAACCTTTCACCTACCAAACGATCAATCTTCGCGTGTGCTCGTGCGAGGTGATTTCCGAGGCAACCAACGTTGTTTTCCTAGCGACTAGGAGTACCTAAGGTGAGGGAAGCATGTTATTTGCGCATTTATACGTTGTGTTTGTTAACTTTGACAATTTTTAGATTTATCCGTAGATCGTTATTTAAAGCGATTTGATGCTTCTAGAATGTTCCTTAGCATTTGTAGAACATGTATTTATAGCTTTGTAACATTTTCTGCGGTTAAATGTTGTGATTGGAACTTGAATTGTAAAATGAATAGTGTTTTGTGAATAGTAAAACCTTGAAACGTTGAAATTGCACTGTTATGCTTTCTGTTGATGTAGAAACGTGCTAGGTATGCTAGAATGATAAAATGTGTGGTTTGTTTGGGTTGCGTAGAGGAAAAAACGAGAGTTAAGCCTTTGGGAAAGTCGGGGTCGTTTAGGTCGACTTTGGCGTTTTCTCGTTTTACGTGTTGGCATTGCTTCGGGAAGCCATGGAAGCACTTTTGGTGCGATTATGGCATTGGTTGGGTGTTTGGTTGATGTAGCTGTAGTTCAAACGAGAAAGGGGAAAATCGGGGCTTTGCGCGAGTTCTAGGGTAAAGTAAGGTTTCGGGGTCTTTAGACGTGCCTTATGGTGACCTAGGAGGGTTGGCGAAGTCGGTTTCCAGAACCCGTGGCTCGTTTGGAAATGGTAATGCTTTGATAGTTGGGGCCGATTTGTGTTTTTGTGTGTTTTCTTGTCTTTATGCTTATAGAATTACTTGAATTACTTGTTTGAGTTGTTTTGGATTGAATTGCTTATCAAATTGCTGCTATTGCGTGCGAGAGTAACCTACTTTGTTATTCTCCCACGTGTGGCTTTATCGCTTGTTTATCGTCTTGTATTGAGTCTTGCATTGCATAGTGTCTCGCGCGTGAGTGATGGGCCTCTCTGGGTAGCCTTGGGTTGCCAGTGTTGGTTGCTCTAGCTCCGCTGCTATTCCCTTTCTCGCTTGGGTTGCCTCCCAGGGAGATTTGGGTTGTAGGATTGATGGATACTTCCGGGGTATTCCAAACTGGTGTTATAAGGTTGTTTGGGCCGGCGCGTCGTCATTGAATTCGCATTTGAAAGTTGTTCGTGAAAAGAGTATCGTATCCTTTGAATGAGTGTTTGCAGCTTTAAATACTTGCCTTGTTTTATTGTTGGCTTTGGTTGTATCTTTATATGATTTGTATGTATTGCTTGGCTAATTGCATTGCATACTCCTCTCATCTCCGTCCTTGAGACCAATTGCCCTCGCTGAGCAATAGTTTTTGCTCATTCCTTTCTATACCATGTTTTTACAGGAGTAGTTGAAGCAGACCCTCTCGAGGTAATTGAGGAGGAGGAGCAGGTGGAGGTGTTTCCGTGATAGCACTTCTCTGCTTTGGCTGGTGGTTGGTTACCAGTTTTTGTGCGAACCTTGCTTGCTATGTATATTGCGTGAAGGTCGCTTAATTTTGAGGCTTGTAGCCTTGTATATATATTTTCTAGTTGAGACCTTTAATGGTCTTATGTTGTAATGGATTAAAGTTTGTAATGTTGTAACTTGTACTCTGAGGACTAGTGAAGAAATGCATGCTAATGGCTAATGGTTTAGTGGCATAAGTACTTGTGTAGGGGGCATGGCATTTTTGGTTTGGAAAGTTGGATAATAAGAAATGTATGTTTTATAGAAAGTTGGGTTGTTTTGATTACTTTATGGCTTTCGCAAGTATTATATTGTTTTTAGGGTTTTCGGATCGTCCGCGGTACAGAGGAGACTCCGTCCGTGTGTCGGGTCCGGGCTTGGCCTTTTGCGGGGTCAGGTCGGGGCGTGACATCTTTAGGTGGTATCAGAGCATGATAGTCGTGCATGAGCTGGGATATGATTCTTGGTCTGTGGGGTAAAGGTCTAAAATTCTAAAGTGTTTATGTATGAATGCTAAGTGAAAAGAAATGTTCTAGCATGACTTTGTGAACTTGGAATGTTTATGTGTTTAAGTGAAATGGTTTGGCAAGTAGAACTTGTCTTATGTGAATTGTGTGATAGAATGTTGGATTGTTATTGACTTGAGTGTTATCTAATCTTATGTGCTATATTTCTGTCTATAAACTGCTTTTAAATGTTGCCAGCTATTGTGAGTTGCTACTATGCCGCCACGTCGTGGTACTCAAGGTATAGGATCAGATGAAGAGGCAGCAGAACAGGGTCAGCAGCCGTTGCCTGAGCAGTTTATGGCTACCATGACTACTGCAGTAGACCGGATCACACAGGTACTACATGAGCAGAGGCAGGACCGGATTAATCCCCAGGGTAATCAAGCTAATCCTGGTGGACAGGGGTACAGAGTTGAGAATAACCAGCTAGAGAAATTTCTGAGGCACGAGCCGAGAAAGTTTTTCGGAGAGCCAGATGATGAGGCGGCCGAGAGATGGATTAACCGTGTCGAGAAAATTTTCACTGCTTTGAGGTATACTGATGAGGCAAGAATAGATTATGCATCATTTTTATTTGAGGGTGATGCAGAGCAGTGGTGGAATACTATTAGATTGAGGTGGGATTGTGAGGATGTTCCACACTTATGGGATGATTTTGTAAGTGAGTTCCGGGACAAATATATTCCCGAGATGGCAATGGAAAGACGGGAAGATGAGTTTGTGGCCCTGAAGCAGGGAAATATGACTGTTGCACAGTACGAGGCTAGGTTTGTTAGCCTGTCGAGGTATATGCCCGAGTTGGTACGGCCAGCTAGGAGGATGATACATAGGTTTGTCCGTGGGCTGAGAATGGACATACAGTTGCATTTGACTGGGCAGACCTACACTACTTTTCCCGAGGCATTTCAGGCAGCCTCGAAGTTTGAGAAACGGAAGGCTGAGATGTTAGCCGAGAGCAGTCAGCCGAGTAAGAAGCAATATTTGGGCCAGAGTAGCCAGAGTCAGCCGAGGCAGTTTCAGGCTTCTGCACAGGGTCCTCAGCAACGTCCGTATCAGCCACAGCAGCAGATTCAGGCTAGGCCAGCTGTGACCAGACCTCAGCAAGGAGCTACAGTTCCTACCCTTGCCAGAGCCCCAGCACCTACGGGAAACACAGCAGTTAGGCAAAATCAGCTGTGTAATTATTGTAATCGGCCAGGACATATTGAGGCTAACTGCTGGAGGAATAGTGGTAAATGTACGGGTTATGGCACTGATGATCACAGGGTGAGAGATTGCCCTAAGTATAATAATGTTCAGGGCCGTGGTGGAGGCCAAGGTGTTCAGAATAGAGCAGCAGGTGCACGACTAGCACAGAGAGTTCAGGCTAGGGTATTTGCACTAGATGCAGAGGAGCTGCCCGATACTACAGCTATAGTGGAAGGTACCTTTCTTCTCAATACTCAGCCAGTTAACGTTTTGATTGATCCCGGAGCTACACATTCGTTTATAACTCCTGCATGTGCACGATCTGTGAATGTTTGCATTGATAATTTGCCTCATGAAGTTGAAGTTAGTACTCATTTGGGTGAAAAATTTGTTACTGAGTCTATTTGCAAATCTTGTGATATATGTATTGAGAATCGTAAATTTCCTGCTGATCTAATTATATTACCATTCCGTGACTTTGAAATCATTTTGGGAATGGACTGGTTGGGAAAGTATTATGCTCAGTTGGATTGTAGAACAAAGGTCGTTTATCTTAAGGTTCCTGACCTACCAGTACTAGAGATTGTTGGGAACTGCAGGGCTGCCCGCATTCCACTTTTATCAGCCATCAAGACTTCTAAGTTGTTGAATAGGGGTTGTGAAGCTTACTTAGCCTATTTGATCAATCAGCCTGCTGATAAGTTGAGTTTGAATGAGGTTCCAATTGTTAGAGACTTCCCTGGTGTATTTCCCGAGGAATTACCGGGTTTACCACCGGATAGGGAGATTGAGTTCGTGATTGATCTTGTACCAGGCACTGCGCCGATTTCTAGGAGTCCTTATAGAATGGCCTCGGCCGAACTTCAGGAGTTAAAAATTCAGCTTCAGAACTTACTTGAGAAAGGGTTTATACAACCTAGTTCTTCGCCGTGGGGTGCACCTGTGTTGTTTGTGAGAAAGAAAGACGGCACGCTACGATTATGCATTGATTACAGGGGACTTAATCAAGTCACAATTAAGAACAAATACCCCTTGCCGTTGATTGAAGAATTGTTTGACCAGTTGCAAGGTGCGAGTGTTTACTCCAAATTTGACTTGAGGCAGGGCTACTATCAACTTAGAATTCGGAGTGACGATATACCAAAGACGGCATTCAGGACTAGATATGGCCACTATGAGTTTGTTGTTTTGCCGTTTGGATTGACGAATGCACCAGCCGCATTCATGGACTTGATGCAGAGGGTTTTTCGGCCTTACCTTGATCAGTTTGTCGAGATCTTCATTGACGACATTTTAGTGTATTCGAAGAACGAGACTGAACATGAGCAACACTTAAGGATTGTGCTTCAGACTTTGCAGGAAAACAAGCTTTTTACTAAATTCACCAAGTGTCAGTTCTGGTTGAACCAGATATCTTTTCTAGGCCATGTCATTTCAGATCGAGGAATTTCAGTGGATCCAGCTAAGATTGAAGTTGTTTGGGCTTGGAAGAGACCTGAGACGGTGCCAGAGATTCGGAGTTTTCTTGGATTGGCAGGTTACTACCGGAGATTTGTTAAAGACTTTTCTAAAATTTCTGGGCCTTTGAGCCAGTTGACTCGGAAGAAAGTTGCTTACAACTGGGATGCTAAATGTGAATCCAGTTTCCAAGAATTGAAGAAGAGACTAACTACAGCTCCTATACTAGCTTTACCTGAGGGAACAGAGAACTTTATTGTCTACAGTGATGCATCTAAAGAAGGATTGGGCTGTGTTCTAATGCAGAATGGTAAGGTGATTGCCTATGCTTCTAGGAAATTGAAACCTTATGAATTCAATTACCCTACACATGATCTTGAGTTAGCTGCGGTTGTGTTTGCATTGAAGAAGTGGCGTCATTACTTGTGCGGTTGCAGATTTGAAATATTTACTGACCACAAGAGTCTCAAGTATTTGTTTTCACAGAAGGATCTAAATATGAGGCAGCGGAGATGGCTAAAGCTATTGGGTGGTTATAACTGTTCTATTAACTATGTGCCAGGTAAGGCAAATGTTGTTGCTGATGCTTTGAGCCGAAAGGCTACTGTTGCAAGCTTGATTATCAAGGACTGAGAGACTTTGGAAGAAATTTGTTCATGGAAACCAGAAGCTACTGAGGTAGGGATTCGGTTTGCTAGTTTACAGATTCAGTCAGGATTGCTAGCTCAGATCAAAGAGGCTCAGAAGACTGATCCTCACATCTTGAAGATCCAAGAAAAAGCTAAAGGGGGAGAGTCGGAGTTTAAATTACATGCAGATGGCATCTTCAGATTCAGGGACAGAGTATGTGTTCCTAGTGATCCGACTTTGAAGAATGAGATCCTGTCCGAGGCACATAATTCGAGGTATACGATTCACCCGGGCAGTACTAAGATGTATAGAGATTTAAAGAAACACTTCTGGTGGAACAATATGAAGAGGGAGATTGCTGGGTATGTATCCAGATGTTTGACTTGTCAGAGGGTTAAAGTTGAGCATCAGAGGCAAGCCGGACTTCTACAGCCGTTGTCGATTCCGCAATGGAAGTGGGTACATATAACAATGGACCTTGTGACCGATCTTCCTAGATCTCCGAGAGGATGTGATTCTGTTTGGGTTGTTGTGGACCGCTTGACTAAAGTTAAACATTTTATTCCCGTGAACAAACAGGATAGCCTTGATAAGCTAGCTGAGCTTTATGTTGCTAATATTGTGAAATTGCATGGTGTACCACAGAGTATAGTGTCAGATAGGGATCCCAGATTCAGATCTCGTTTTTGGCAGAAGTTGCAAGAGGCCTTGAGAACTAAGTTAAGCTTCAGTACTGCATATCATCCGCAAACTGATAGCCAGTCGAAGAGAACCATCAGGATCTTAGAGGACATGCTTCGAGCATGTGTGCTTGACTTTGGGAAGAACTGGGAGAAGTTTTTGCCTTTAGCGGAGTTCGCCTACAATAATAATTATCAATCTTCTATAGGTATGGCTCCCTACGAGGTGTTGTATGGTCGGAAATGCAGATCCCCATTATATTGGGAAGAGGTTGGAGAGATGAGAACAGTTGATTCGACTGTGTTACCTGAGATGATTAAGATGGTAGATAATGTTCACCTTATTTGCCAGCGTATGCTTATAGCTCAGAGTCGTCAGAAGAGTTATACGGATAAGCACCGTCGAGATCTTAAGTTTGATTTGGGAGATTGGGTGTTTCTTAAGATTTCTCCACAGAAGGGATTGATTCGGCACGGTAAGAGTGGGAAGCTTAGTCCCAGGTATGTGGGTCCGTATGAGATCACCGAAAAGGTAGGTCCTTTGGCTTATCGATTAGCTTTGCCTCCAAGCTTGTCGAGACTGCACGATGTGTTCCACGTGTCTATGTTGAAGAAATACCATCCAGACCCTTCACATGTACTTGAACCAGAGCCTTTGCAGATTGAAGAGAAGTTGTCTTACGAAGAGAAACCGATTAGAATTGTGGATCGGAAGATTCAGGAGCTTCGCAGAAAGAGTATTCCGTTAGTGAAGGTTCTGTGGAATCATCATGGGTTTGAGGAAGCGACTTGGGAAAGAGAGGACCAAGTTCGGGATCAGTATCCGAAGTTGTTTGTTGACCAGGTAAGAATTACGTGGGCGCAATTGTTTTAAGGGGGAGAGGGTGTAATACCCGAGCCCGGAATGTGAATTTTCTTTGTTTATTATTTTGAAAATTATATTTCCTTAAATTCTTTGTGAATTAACTGTTACTTTCTCGCCGACGCAACGTGCATTGCATTTAAGGAGTGATAGCTAGATAACGATTGCTAGTCCTCAGCAAATAGTGAAACTAGTATTTAGATGACTTAAATTTTATATTTTAAATGTTGCTAGCTTTAATTGATCTTACCTTAGCTGAAACGGCTTTAAAACGCTCAAAATAGGGGCCTTTGACCAAGTTTTTTTAAGTTGTTGACCTTGACCTTTGACCTTTGACCATTTGTTACTTAAATAAGCTAAAAACTAAGCGAAATAAAAAAAAAAAGACAGCAGCAAAACCAGCAGCAGGCCGTGAGCTTCCTTAGAGAAAAAAAAAAAACCTTTCACCTACCAAACGATCAATCTTCGCGTGTGCTCGTGCGGGGTGATTTGCGAGGCAACCAACGTTGGTTTCCTAGCGACTAGGAGGACCTAAGGTGAGGGAAGCATGTTATTTGCGCATTTATACGTTGTGTTTGTTAACTTTGTCAATTTTTAGATTTATCCGTAGATCGTTATTTAAAGCGATTTGATGCTTCTAGAATGTTCCTTAGCATTTGTAGAACATGTATTTATAGCTTTGTAACATTTTCTGCGGTTAAATGTTGTGATTGCAACTTGAATTGTGAAATGAATAGTGTTTTATGAATAGTAAAACCTCAAAACGTTGAAATTGCGCTGTTATGCTTTCCGTTGATGTAGAAACGTGCTAGGTATGCTAGAATGTTAAAATGTGTGGTTTGTTTGGGTTGCGTAGAGGAAAAAACGAGAATTAAGCCATTGGGAAAGTCGGGATCGTTTAGGTCGACTTTAGCGTTTTCTCGTTTTGCGTGTTGGCATTGCTTCGGGATGCCATGGAAGCACTTTTGGTGCGATTATGGCATTGGTTGGCTGTTTGGTTGATGTAGCTATAGTTCAAACGAGAAAGGGGGAAATCGGGGCTTTGCGCGAGTTCTAGGGTAAAGTAAGGTTTTGGGGTCTTTAGACGTGCCTTATGGTGACCTAGGAGGGTTGGCGAAGTCGGTTTCCAGAACCCGTGGCTCGTTTGGAAATGGTAGTGCTTTGATAGTTGGGGCCGATTTGTGTTTTTGTGTGTTTTCTTGTCTTTATGCTTATAGAATGCTTAGAATTACTTGAATTACTTGTTTGAGTTGTTTTGGATTGAATTGCTTATCAAATTGCTGCTATTGCGTGCGAGAGTAACCTACTTTGTTATTCTCCCACGTGTGGCTTTATCGCTTGTTTATCGTCTTGTATCGAGTCTTGCATTGCATAGTGTCTCGCGCGTGAGTGATGGGCCTCTCTGGGTAGCCTTGGGTTGCCAGTGTTGGTTGCTCTAGCTCCGCTGCTATTCCCTTTCTCGCTTGGGTTGCCTCCCAGGGAGATTTGGGTCGTAGGATTGATGGATACTTCCGGGGTATTCCAAACTGGTGTTATAAGGTTGTTTGGGCCGGCGCGTCGTCATCGAATTCGTGTTTGAAAGTTGCTCGTGAAAAGAGTATCGTATCCTTTGAATGAGTGTTTGCAGCTTTAAATACTTGCCTTGTTTTATTGTTGGCTTTGGTTGTATCTTTATATGATTTGTATGTATTGCTTGGCTAATTGCATTGCATACTCCTCTCATCTCCGTCCTTGAGACCAATTGCCCTCGCTGAGCAATAGTTTTTGCTCATTCCTTTCTATACCATGTTTTTACAGGAGTAGTTGAAGCAGACCCTCTCGAGGTAATTGAGGAGGAGGAGCAGGTGGAGGTGTTTCCGTGATAGCACTTCTCTGCTTTGGCTGGTGGTTGGTTACCAGTTTTTGTGCGAACCTTGCTTGCTATGTATATTGCGTGAAGGTCGCTTAATTTTGAGGCTTGTAGCCTTGTATATATGTTCTAGTTGAGACCTTTAATGGTCTTATGTTGTCATGGATTTAGTTTGTAATGTTCTAACTTGTACACTGATGACTAGTGAAGAAATGCATGCTAATGGCTAATGGTTTAGTGGCATAAGTACTTGTGTAGTGGGCATGGCATTTTTGGTTTGGAAAGTTGGATAATAAGAAATGTATGTTTTATAGAAAGTTGGCTTGTTTTGATTACTTTATGGCTTTCGCAAGTATTATATTGTTTTTAGGGTTTTCGGATCGTCCGCGGTACAGAGGAGACTCCGTCCGTGTGTCGGGTCCGGGCTTGGCCTTTTGCGGGGTCAGGTCGGGGCGTGACATCTTTAGGTGGTATCAGAGCATGATAGTCTTGCATGAGCCGGGATATGATTCTCGGTCTGTGGGGTAAAGGTCTAAAATGCTAAAGTGTTTATGTATGATTGCTAAGTGAAAAGAAAATGTTCTAGCATGACTTTGTGAACTTGGAATGGTTGTGTGGTTGAGTGGAGTAGTTTGGCAAGTTGAACTTGTCTTATGTGAATTGTGTGATAGAGTGTTGGATTGTTATTGACTTGAGTGTTATCTAATCTTATGTGTTATATTTCTGTCTATAAACTGCTTTTAAATGTTGCCAGCTATTGTGAGTTGCTACTATGCCGCCACGTCGTGGTACTCAAGGTATAGGATCAGATGAAGAGGCAGCAGAACAGGGTCAGCAGCCGTTGCCTGAGCAGTTTATGGCTACCATGACTACTGCAGTAGACCGGATCACACAGGTACTACATGAGCAGAGGCAGGACCGGATTAATCCCCAGGGTAATCAAGCTAATCCTGGTGGACAGGGGTACAGAGTTGAGAATAACCAGCTAGAGAAATTTCTGAGGCACGAGCCGGGAAAGTTCTTCGGAGAGCCTGATGATGAGACGGCCGAGAGATGGATTAATCGTGTCTAGAAAATTTTCACTGCTTTGAGGTACACCGATGAGGCAAGAATAGACTATGCATCATTTTTATTTGAGGGTGATGCAGAGCAGTGGTGGAATACTGTTAGACTGAGGTGGGATTGTGAGGATGTTACACATTTATGGGATGATTTTGTAAGTGAGTTCCGGGACAAATATATTCCCGAGATGGCAATGGAAAGACGGGAAGATGAGTTTGTGGCCCTGAAACAGGGAAATATGACTGTTGCACAGTACGAGGCTAGGTTTGTTAGCCTGTCGAGGTATATGCCCGAGTTGGTACGGCCAGCTAGGAGGATGATACATAGGTTTGTCCGTGGGCTGAGAATGGACATACAGTTGCATTTGACTGGGCAGACCTACACTACTTTTCCCGAGGCATTTCAGGCAGCCTCGAAGTTTGAGAAACGGAAGGCTGAGATGTTAGCCGAGAGCAGTCAGCCGAGTAAGAAGCAATATTTGGGCCAGAGTAGCCAGAGTCAGCCGAGGCAGTTTCAGGCTTCTGCACAGGGTCCTCAGCAATGTCCGTATCAGCCACAGCAGCAGATTCAGGCTAGGCCAGCTGTGACCAGACCTCAGCAGGGAGCTACAGTTCCTACCCTTGCCAGAGCCCCAGCACCTACGGGAAACACAGCAGTTAGGCAAAATCAGCTGTGTAATTATTGTAATCGGCCAGGGCATATTGAGGCTAACTGCTGGAGGAAGAGTGGTAAATGTACAGGTTGTGGCAGTGATGATCACAGGGTGAGAGATTGCCCTAAGTATAATAATGTTCAGGGCCGTGGTGGAGGCCAAGATGTTCAGAATAGAGCAGCAGGTGCACGACCAGCACAGAGAGTTCAGGCTAGGGTATTTGCACTAGATGCAGAGGAGCTGCCCGATACTACAGCTATAGTGGAAGGTACCTTTCTTCTCAATACTCAGCCAGTTAACGTTTTGATTGATCCCGGAGCTACGCATTCGTTTATAACTCCTGCATGTGCACGATCTGTGAATGTTTGCATTGATAATTTGCCTCATGAAGTTGAAGTTAGTACTCATTTGGGTGAAAATTTTGTTACTGAGTCTATTTGCAAATCTTGTGATATATGTATTGATAACCGTAAATTTCCTGCTGATCTAATTATATTGCCATTCCGTGACTTTGAAATCATTTTGGGAATGGACTGGTTGGGAAAGTATTATGCTCAGTTGGATTGTAGAACAAAGGTCGTTTATCTTAAGGTTCCTGACCTACCGGTACTAGAGATTGTTGGGAACTGCAGGGCTGCCCGCATTCCACTTTTATCAGCGACCAAGACTTCTAAGTTGTTGAATAGGGGTTGTGAAGCTTACTTAGCCTATTTGATCAATCAGCCTGCAGATAAGTTGAGTTTGAATGAGGTTCCAATTGTTAGAGACTTCCCTGGTGTATTTCCCGAGGAATTACCGGGTTTACCACCGGATAGGGAGATTGAGTTCGTGATTGATGTTGTGCCAGGCACTACGCCGATTTCTAGGAGTCCTTATAGAATGGCATCGGCTGAACTTCAGGAGTTAAAAATTCAGCTTCAGAACTTGCTTGAGAAAGGGTTTATACAACCTAGTTCTTCGCCGTGGGGTGCACCTGTGTTGTTTGTGAGAAAGAAAGACGGCACGCTACGGTTATGCATTGATTATAGGGGACTTAATCAAGTCACAATTAAGAATAAATACCCCTTGCCGTTGATTGAAGAATTGTTTGACCAGTTGCAGGGTGCGAGTGTTTACTCCAAATTTGACTTGAGGCAGGGCTACTATCAACTTAGAATTCGGAGTGACGATATACCAAAGACGGCATTCAGGACTAGATATGGCCACTATGAGTTTTTTGTTTTGCCGTTTGGTTTGACGAATGCACCAGCCGCATTCATGGACTTGATGCAGAGGGTTTTTCGGCCTTACCTTGATCAGTTTGTCGTGATCTTCATTGACGACATTTTAGTGTATTCGAAGAACGAGGCTGAACATGAGCAACACTTGAGGATTGTGCTTCAGACTTTGCAGGAAAACAAGCTTTTTGCTAAATTCAGCAAGTGTGAGTTCTGGTTGAACCAGATATCTTTTCTAGGCCATATCATTTCAGATCGAGGAATTTCAGTGGATCCAGCTAAGATTGAAGTTGTTTCAGCTTGGAAGAGACCTGAGACGGTGCCAGAGATTCGGAGTTTTCTTGGATTGGCAGGTTACTACCGGAGATTTGTTAAAGACTTTTCTAAAATTTGTGGGCCTTTGAGGCAGTTGACTCGGAAGAAAGTTGCTTACAACTGGGATGCTAAATGTGAATCCAGTTTCCAAAAATTGAAGAAGAGACTAACTACAGCTCCTATACTAGCTTTACCTGAGGGAACAGAGAACTTTATTGTCTACAGTGATGCATCTAAAGAAGGATTGGGCTGTGTTCTAATGCAGAATGGTAAGGTGATTGCCTATGCTTCTAGGAAATTGAAACCTTATGAAGTCAATTACCCTACACATGATCTTGAGTTAGCTGCGGTTGTGTTTGCATTGAAGAAGTGGCGTCATTACTTGTGGGGTTGCAGATTCGAAATATTTACTGACCACAAGAGTCTCAAGTATTTGTTTTCACAGAAGGATCTAAATATGAGGCAGCCGAGATGGCTAGAGCTATTGGGTGGTTATAACTGTTCTATTAACTATGTGCCAGGTAAGGCAAGTGTTGTTGCTGATGGTTTGGGCCGGAAGGCTACTGGTGCAAGCTTTATTATCAAGGACTGGGAGACTTTGGTAGAAATTTGTTCATGGAAACCAGAAGCTACTGAGGTAGGGATTCGGTTTGCTAGTTTACAGATTCAGTCAGGATTGCAAGCTCAGATCAAAGAGGCTCAGAAGACTAATCCTCACATCTTGAAGATCCAAGAAAAAGCTAAAGGGGGAGAGTCGGAGTTTAAATTACATGCAGATGGCATCTTCAGATTGAGGGACAGAGTATGTGTTCCTAGTGATCCGACTTTGAAGAATGAGATCCTGTCCGAGGCACATAATTCGAGGTATACGATTCACCCGGGCAGTACTAAGATGTATAGAGATTTGAAGCAACACTTCTGGTGGAACAATATGAAGAGGGAGATTGCTGGGTTTGTATCCAGATGTTTGACTTGTCAGAGGGTTAAAGTTGAGCATCAGAGGCCAGCCGGACTTCTACAGCCGTTGTCGATTCCGCAATGGAAGTGGGTACATATAACAATGGACCTTGTGACCGATCTTCCTAGATCTCCGAGAGGATGTGATTCTGTTTGGGTTGTTATGGACCGCTTGACTAAAGTTACACATTTTATTCCCGTGAACAAACAGGATTGCCTTGATAAGCTAGCTGAGCTTTATGTTGCTAATATTGTGAGATTGCAAGGAGTACCACAGAGTATAGTGTCAGATAGGGATCCCAGATTCAGATCTCGTTTTTGGCAGAAGTTGCAAGAGGCCATGGGAACTAAGTTGAGCTTCAGTACTGCATATCATCCGCAAACTGATGGCCAGTCTGAGAGAACCATCAGGATCTTGGAAGACATGCTTCGGGCATGTGTGCTTGACTTTCGGAACAACTGGGAGAAGTTTTTGCCTTTAGCGGAGTTCGCTTACAACAATAGTTATCAATCTTCTATAGGTATGGCTCCCTACGAGGCGTTGTATGGTCGGAAATGCAGATCCCCATTATATTGGGAGGAGGTTGGAGAGATGAGAACATTTGATCCGACTGTGTTACCTGAGATGATTAAGATGGTAGATAATGTTCACCTTATTCGCCAGTGTATGCTTATAGCTCAGAGTCGTCAGAAGAGTTATGCGGATAAGCACCGTCAGGATCTTGAGTTTGATTTGGGAGATTGGGTGTTTCTTAAGATTTCTCCACGGAAGGGATTGATTCGGCACGGTAAGAGCGGGAAGCTTAGTCCCAGGTATGTGGGTCCGTATGAGATCACCGAAAAGGTAGGTCCTTTGGCTTATCGATTAGCTTTGCCTCCAAGCTTGTCGAGACTGCACGATGTGTTCCACTTGTCTATGTTGAAGAAGTACCATCCAGACCCTTCACATGTACTTGAACCAGAGCCTTTCCAGATTGAAGAGAAGTTGTCTTATGAAGAGAAACCGATTCGAATTGTGGATTGGAAGATTCAGGAGATTCGCAGAAAGAGTATTCCGTTAGTAAAGGTTCTGTGGAATCATCATGGGTTTGAGGAAGCGACTTGGGAAAGAGAGGACCAAGTTCGGGATCAGTATCCGGAGTTGTTTGTTGACCAGGTAAGAATTGCGTGGGCGCAATTGTTTTAAGGGGGAGAGGGTGTAATACCCGAGCCCAGAATGTGAATTTTCTTTGTTTATTATTTTGAAAATTATATTTCCTTAAATTCTTTGTGAATTAATTGTTACTTTCTCGCCGACGCAACGTGCATTGCATTTAAGGAGCGATAGCTAGATAACGATTTCTAGTCCTCAGCAAATAGTGAAACTAGTATTTTGATGACTTAAATTGTATATTTTAAATGTTGCTAGCTTTAATTGACCTTACCTTAGCTAAAACGGCTTTAAAACGCTCAAAATAGGGGCCTTTGGCCAAGTTTTTTTAAGTTGTTGACCTTGACCTTTGACCTTTGACCATTTTTTTACTTAAATAAGCTAAAACTAAGCAAAATAAAAAAAAAAGACAGCAGCAAAACCAGCAGCAGGCCGTGAGCTTCCTTAGAGAAAAAAAAAACCTTTCACCTACCAAACGATTAATCTTCGCGTGTGCTCGTGAGGGGTGATTTCCGAGGCAACCAACGTTGTTTTCCTAGTGACTAGGAGTACCTAAGGTGAGGGAAGCATGTTATTTGCGCATTTATACGTTGTGTTAGTTAACTTTGTCAATTTTTATATTTATCCGTAGATCGTTATTTAAAGCGATTTGATGCTTCTAGAATGTTCCTTAGCATTTGTAGAACATGTATTTATAGCTTTGTAACATTTTCTGCGGTTAAATGTTGTGATTGCAACTTGAATTGTGAAATCAATAGTGTTTTATGAATAGTAAAACCTTGAAACGTTGAAATTGCGCTGTTATGCTTTCCGTTGATGTAGAAACGTGCTAGGTATGCTAGAATGTTAAAATGTGTGGTTTGTTTGGGTTGCGTAGAGGAAAAAACGAGAATTAAGCCTTTGGGAAAGTCGGGGTCGTTTAGGTCGACTTTCGCGTTTTCTCATTTTGCGTGTTGGCATTGCTTCGGGAAGCCATGGAAGCACTTTTGGTGCGATTATGGCATTGGTTGGGTGTTTGGTTGATGTAGTTGTAGTTCAAACGAGAAAGGGAGAAATCGGGGCTTTGCACGAGTTCTAGGGTAAAGTAAGGTTTCGGGGTCTTTAGACGTGCCTTATGGTGACCTAGGAGGGTTGGCGAAGTCGGTTTCCAGAACCCGTGGCTCGTTTGGAAATGGTAGTGTTTTGATAGTTGGGGCTGATTTGAGTTTTTGTGTGTTTTCTTGTCTTTATGCTTATAGAATGCTTAGAATTACTTGAATTACTTGTTTGAGTTGTTTTGGACTGAATTGCTTATCAAATTGCTGCTATTGCGTGCGAGAGTAACCTACTTTGTTATTCTCCCACGTGTGGCTTTATCGCTTGTTTATCGCCTTGTATCGAGTCTTGCATTGCATAGTGTCTCGCGCGTGAGTGATGGGCCTCTCTGGGTAGCCTTGGGTTGCCAGTGTTGGTTGCTCTAGCTCCGCTGCTATTCCCTTTCTCGCTTGGGTTGCCTCCCAGGGAGATTTGGGTCGTAGGATTGATGGATACTTCCGGGGTATTCCAAACTGGTGTTATAAGGTTGTTTGGGCCGGCGCGTCGTCATCGAATTCGTGTTTGAAAGTTGCTCGTGAAAAGAGTATCGTATCCTTTGAATGAGTGTTTGCAGCTTTAAATACTTGCCTTGTTTTATTGTTGGTTTTGGTTGTATCTTTATATGATTTGTATGGATTGCTTGGCTAATTGCATTGCATACTCCTCTCATCTCCGTCCTTGAGACCAATTGCCCTCGCTGAGCAATAGTTTTTGTTCATTCCTTTCTATACCATGTTTTTACAGGAGTAGTTGAAGCAGACCCTCTCGAGGTAATTGAGGAGGAGGAGCAGGTGGAGGTGTTTCCGTGATAGCACTTCTCTGCTTTGGCTGGTGGTTGTTTACCAGTTTTTGTGCGAACCTTGCTTGCTATGTATATTGCGTGAAGGTCGCTTAATTTTGAGGCTTGTAGCCTTGTATATATTTTCTAGTTGAGACCTTTAATGGTCTTATGTTGTAATGGATTAAGTTTGTAATGTTGTAACTTGTACTCTGATGACTAGTGAAGAAATGCATGCTAATGGCTAATGGTTTAGTGGCATAAGTACTTGTGTAGTATGCATGGCATTTTTGGTTTGGAAAGTTGGATAATAAGAAATGTATGTTTTATAGGAAGGTGGCTTTTTTTGATTATTTTATGGCTTTTGGAAGTATTATATTGTTTTTAGGGTTTTCGGATCGTCCGCGGTATAGAGGAGACTCCATCCGTGTGTCGGGTCCGGGCTTGGCCTTTTACGGGGTTGGGTCGGGGCGTGACAATTTGTGTTCTCGATGAACCGGGTTTGAGGCGAGGTATTCTGGAGGAGGCTCATAATTCTAAGTATACCATTCATCCTGGTGGAACAAGATGTATTGGGACTTGAAGCAACACTATTGGTGGAATAATATGAAGAGAGAAGTTGCTCAGTTCGTGTCTAGATGTTTGACTTGTCAGCGAGTGAAAGCCGAGCATCAACGACCTGCAAGTTTGCTTCAGCCGTTGGCTATACCATAGTGGAAATAGGAGCATATTACGATAGACTTCGTCACTGGTTTGCCTAGAACACCGAGAGGTAATGATGCAGTTTGGGTTGTCGTGGATTGTTTGATGAAGACAACTCACTTTATTTCGATGCAGATGTTAGATGAAGTTGCAAAGTTGACGAATCTTTATTTGGATTAGATTGGTAGACTTCACGGGATTCCATCTAGTATTGTCTCAGATCGAGATCCTCGATTTACTTCTCGTTTGTGGGAGAAACTTCAGGAGACTTTGGGAACTTAGCTTAACTTCAATACAGCGTATCATCCACAGACCGACAGTCAGTCTAAGAGGACTATTCAGATTCTGGAAGATATGCTCAGGACTTGTGTTCTGGACTTCGGGAAGAACTGGGAGAAACATCTACCACTTGTCGAGTTTGCCTATAACATCAAGCTACTATTGGGATGGCACCTTTTGCAGCTCTTTACGGTCGTAAGTGCCGTTCACCTTTGTATTGGGATGAAGTAGGGGAGATGAAGACTATTGATTCGACTTTTATGCCAGAGCTTCTAGAGAAGATTGAGAATGTTCAGTTGATCAGGCAGAGAATGCTTACAGTACAGAGTAGATTCAAGAGTTATGCTGATAAGCGTCATCGGGATTTAGAGTTTGCAGTCGGAGATCGGGTTTTCTTGAGATTGTCTCCTCGTAAGGGATTTGGTTGTTATGGTAAAGGTAGTAAGCTGAGTCTGAGGTTTGTGGGGTCGTTTGAGATTACTGGTAGAGTGGGCAAGTTGGCATATCGGTTGGCTTTACCGGAGAATTTCTCTAATGTCCATGATGTATTTCACGTGTCTAATTTGTCAAAATATAATCCGAACCCTTCTCATATTCTTGAGCCAGAGCCGTTACAGCTTCGTGAGAATCTGACTTATGATGAGCGGCCGATTCATATTCTTGATCAGATGGAACGAGAGTTAAGGTCAAAGAAGATTCCGATGGTCAAGGTATTGTGGTAGCATCACGGTATTGAGGAAGCTACTTGGGAGATGTGAGATCAGATGCAGCAGCAGTATCCTAATCTTTTCTATTCAACAAGTAAGAATTTCGGGGATAAAATTTCTTTAAGGGGGAGAGAATGTGAGACCCCATATTTTGCTTTATCTCGATTTGCGTGTTTTACCTCGTTTTGCATGAATTAACCTGTTTATGTGCTATATGACTTAGAATGTGATAAATATGTGATTAATACTCCTAATACATGCTAAGTGTGCATTCAAGAAATTTTCATCAAAAACGGAATCAAAAATTTTATCGTCAGTTTTGGTGAATAATGTTTTTGAACACCTGTCCGCTAAAATTTTTACGGGGGTGTTTTAAACATTTTAAAACCTAGTCCTCGAGTATTAATACACCCGTGTTTGATAAAAACGGATTTGGAATCGATTTTGAAATTTTAAAGATTTTTACACTTTCTTTTGCAAGAAAACGAGTTTTAAGCCGACTCGGGTGAAACTGTTTTAATGTAAAATTCTTTGTCACCTAAAATATATTGTCTAGAATTAATTTAAGTGTTAATTTGTTAGTTGAGCAAGAAATACTCAAGAAATGAATTAAAAGACTAGAAAAACAATTAAAGGACTAAAAACTAACTTTGACTTTCTTTTATTTTATTTGACCAAGCCTTATGTGCATAATATATCATCATCACACACAAAACACACTCAAAAAACACACACATGGCCGAGAGCCATAGAGGAAAAAAACAAAGCTTTTCTTCAAATTTTCAAAGCACTTTTTCATAGGAAAAATCTAGTTTTTATCCGTAGAATTTCATGCTGAGTTGGATTCCGCTTGTTGGGCACGCATTGCACGAATATCTAGGCTTATATCGTATCAAAGGTGAGAGAAAAATTCAAGATCTCAAAAGTCATATTTTATGTTTTTGCTCATAACTGGATTTTGAACCTTTAGAATGTTAATTTGAAGTTATATTATTGCTCAGCGCATGCTAGGGATCGTTTATGTGTATTACTACGAGATTTGAACCATTGTAGGGAAATTATTTATTTTCAGGTATTTAAAGTTGACAGATTGGCAATTTGATGAATATCTTGAGTTGTTGTGGTTGGAATCGATTGCCGTTGATTTCTAAAAGTTTGTAAATTACGTGGTAACGCCGTTATAATGCCGAATTTTCGATTGCGATGTTTGGGTGAAAATCCAGAAATTTCAGCCTAGGTGCATTGAGGTTTTAGGGTTGTTGGGCTTGATTTTGATGTGTCTTGGTTGGTTTCCGAGAGGGATAATGTAGTTGATTGAATGGGTGAGTGTTTGAAACTGATTTGGAGTTGTTTGGATTAGTAGAATGTAAGATATGATTATTTGAAGTTTAGGTTGTCTTTCTTTAAATTGTTGAATTGAGCCTTAGTTGATTGGGTGGTATTTGAGCGATTGAATTGTGAGTTGTTGATGGTTAGACTAGGGTGAGATTACATGTTTCACGCTTGTTAAGTTGGATGACCTACTTTGTCATCTAACTTAGTTGTTTGTTGTTTAATTGATTACTTGGTGTTATATTGATGCTATATAGATGTTATATTTATGATTATTGATTGATGATTGATGACCCGGGAGATAGGCAATTCTGCTAAATTGTCCTCCTGTGAACGATGTTTATTATTATTGTTGAGTCTTGGTATGTGTGTGCCACCTCTCAGGCAGCGTTGGGTTGTCGGGTTGATAACGGCATGACTACCAGAGACTACCTCCAGCTCGCATGACGGAGGTGTCATGGAGGGCGAGGCTAGTGAGGTACCTCAGGTGCGTGAGTAATGTGAAGTTACAAGAAGAATGGTTGAGATTGTAACGCCCCGATCCCTCACGAGACCGGAGGCTCTAATAACCATGCTATTCTCAACCCAATACCAAACCCGGTCACAAAATTTTTGGGAAAAACGGACAGAGTTTCCTCTGTACCGCGGACATTTTTCAAACCTGTAAATGCTCAAAATAGACACAATATACTAAAACAAGCTTTTATAATTAAAATTCAAAGGTTCAAGGCCATCCAAGCCAGGAGACAAACAACAGCTCCAAATCACACACGCATGCACCCAACTTAGCTTTTCATTAAACCTTTTTAACATGCCATCCTATGATAACATTAGAGCAATTTTAGAAGTTGAAATCAACACCTCTAAACATACACCCCCAAGCATGCAAGAACTAAAAGGAGAATTAAAAGTTATTAGAAAGCATAATATCTCAAAGCTAACATTACAACCAACAGCTTTCAACTTGCAACTACAAGAATATACATAGCCTTAAGGCCACAAAATAGATCATGCTATAGCAATACAAGTACACCATGTAACAACAAGAAGGCAAATCCACCTTAGACAACAAACACACAACAACTAGGGCAAAGGTTCAACCTGAACTTCTTCCTCTTCCACTAGCACCTCAACTAGTTGGGGTTCACCCTCAGCACTTCCTGAAACATGTTTAGCGAGGTATGAGCAATGACAATTGCTCAGTGAGGGATAAGGTCTACCGAGGACGTGCAATGCAGCAGTTAGTACAAATAAAGCATTTTACAACCAAAGAACAATTAAAACAACAAGTTACTACACATTAAAAAGGATACGATACACTTTGACTTCTGTAACGTCCCGGCTAAGCGAATACCCCGAAGGGCAGAGGCACACCAGCGACGCCACGAACTGAAATCTCGATGTAATAATGACACTGATATCGATAAGCCGGCATCCCCTTATAACTCCAAAATAGGTGTACTCCGGATGTACCCCGAAATCCTACGACCCAACTCTCCCTGGGCAGCATCCCAAACGAGAGAGAGACTGGGCAACCATGGTAGCCGAGGTGGACCGGCAAGCCCGATGCCGCCCGGTTTCCCCGACACTACCATGCCCGAATGGTTGCGCAACCACGATGCAATGCACTAAAAATGATAACAATAGTATAAATCAATAAACACATGGTTGAGGGACAACAAAGTAGGTTGCCCTCACACACAATATATAGACAATAAGTACACATAATCTAAGTACAAGTAAATAAACTATTATGCACATAAGGATGAAGTCTCCCTCACCTCTACTGAGCTCCAAGATGTAAGTTTGAATCACATCATTTCCAGTCACCTTGAACCTATGAGCAAACATTACTTCAATTACTCTTTAACTACAACATTCATTCTAAGTTAGCTAACTTATAACTTCGCTTATTTAGCGTATATACAATATCTATTAGAATTCTATTTTTAACAAAACACCACTTTTATATACCTTAACTTGACATATATTCCATATTTTCAATAGTCTACAAGTTAATTAAGAAGATAGTTCAACATTAGCACATAGGGAAAGAAATGCATTTATCAACTAATAGAAAAGTTAACTATCAACCATTTAATAACTAACATACTATTTTAGTAAAATAACTATACTTCAAGCTAAGATTCTAACATATCACTAGTAGTATTAACTTAAGTTAATTACATTTAACATATAATAGACAACTATCAACTTACAATTAACCTTACATGTAGTTTCAAAAAGCATTAAACACATTCTTCCACATAGTTTACTTGACCTTTCTAAGTGTTCACTAGTTGCACATTGATAACAACAACTAATTCTAACAGTTGAATTGTTTAGCATATATAGAAACATTACCTATGTCTAAAGGTGGTGACCATCACAACTCTACTAGCATTTCTCATTCACAGTCGAATAGAATAGCTTTCAATTTAAATTAACTTTACTAGCAATTAGATTTCAATTACAATTCATGAAAACAACATAACTATAAGAGCCCCATTACGTTATTAATCATCCAAGGACACTACACAATAAGGTCTTGATCGAATACATCCAATTAGAACTGAATTATATCATTACTATAGCAAAATAACAACAAAATTCAGATTCTCGTGTAACAGGGTATTTCTGACACATTTCACCAAAATGATCATAACTTGCTCTAGACAACTCCGATTAATGCACCGTAAAAAGCTGTAGAAACTAGACTAGTAAGGCTTTCTAATGTTATATAATTCAACTCCTAATCCTTCTCCAATTAATACAGTTTTAAGCTCAGAGTTGCCTCAATGCAGTTAGAATAGAAGCAGTTTATACATGCAAATAAGCAGTTTTACAAAAGGACATATACAAGATATAATTAGAATTACATCAAAAGTTCCACACCAACTTGAAACTACATTTAAACATTCAAGAAGTCATGCCAAGGTCTTAGAAGCGCGAGACAACCGAAATTGCACCTAAACCCCTTTGTTATTCAAGCTATTTCTCCTCCAAACCAAAGTTAATGATTCAAATTTAAAGGGAAACTCTACCAACCTTCTAACTAACCCTCAAGGAACCCTTTCAACCCTCTAACTCATTCAAACGCCCGCAATAACCTCGAAAGCCCCAAATTCCCTCTTATAGCTTTACACTATACCTACCTCATCCGGGCTTCAAACAAGGATTAACAAAGCTTCTATAGCACCTAGGTAGCTTAAGGATACCAAAAGTAGAGCCCGAATCCACCCGGATTCGTCTTAACCCGAAACCCCTTTATTAAAGTCGACTATTTTACGTTTTATGCGATTTTAGAGCAATTCAAGTGCACGGGGCTATTAGACTACCTTCATTAGCACCTAAGGCATCTATTAGGAATGTTGAATCAAGCTAATTCGAGCAATTACACAAAACCCTAGAAAAACGTCACTATTCACCTCATGAATTAAACTAACGATTCCAACCGTTTAAAAAGCGAAACAATGGTTCAAATATGTTCTCTAGCACTCATATACAAGGTATAATAGCATAGATAATCAATACAATAGCATTTGAACACATTTTCAACAAATCAAGAAAATAGCAACTATTTTAAAATGAGAAAATAAGCCGTGAAATCCCTCACCAATGCGCGTAGGAGCTCCTAGGAGGCTAGTAGACACCCTAAACCACTTGCACCTAGCTTGGCTTGGCTTGGAATGAGGATTTGTTGAGCAAAAAAACTCTATTTCTTCTCCTATGCAATTCTCGAATTTGCTACAGTGTTTTCAGCATGCTCTCTTTTTTTTTTTTTTTTTTTGCTAAGTTCTGAGCTAATGTGTGTGTTGTGTGAGTTATATATTAAATGGGGCTAAGTTGCTTGCTTAAATGGTTCACTAAATGCGCTTAGTTAGCTTAAAACAAGCCTAGATAGTAAAATGAATACTAGCTAATTCATTCCCTAAGTTATGTTACGTAACACTATTTATACAACTACAAAAATTATTTTCTAAACGAGCTCTCCTATCGCCTCTAGCTCAAATGCACATTTTTCCTACTACTCTAACAATTAATATGATTTAATAAAAATGTTAATTCGCTAATAGCATGAAGTTAAAAACGGAGTGAATAGTAATTTAAGAAGACAGTTAATAATGCACAGAAGGAAATGCGCAAACAAGGGATGCAACAGTAATTGAATGCATGGCTAAAACTCAGGCGTCACAGTGATGGCGTTTGGAGCTACACCAAATAGAGTATCCTTTATTGATTGGTCATTATAGTTATGTGATTATATTGTTATTAATGTTTATTTGTGTGTTTACTTGCTCAAAGGATAATTTCCAAGGAGTATAGTAAATACTATTAGAGATCTATCGAATCCTCACTGACCTTGGTTTATATAAACTCACTCTTTATTATTGCATGCATACAAGTGTTATTGAGCAAGATTACGGGTACGTGTCTCCAGAAGGGGATAATGTGCCATATGTGGATGAGTCCTATGTGCCAGAGTCTTGTCCTTGATGTTGAGATGTTGTATACTCTATTATCTTGTATATTAAACTAGTTGTCTTTCATTTACTTTGTAGTTTATGATGTATAAGTTGTAGTAAAGATAATGAACTAAATGATGCTAACTTAGTAGTCTTTTTTTGTTATGATCTTGGTTGCTAAGTTGGTTTAGAATCTATTTTGATATGTATGTCAAAGTTAAAGTAATATGTTGGAATGGAGGCGTATAACTATGAATGGATCGTCTAAGAATGATTATTGTATAATATAGTTATATTGTATGTTGTTAATGGTATTGAGGAATTGATTTTTGTTTGGTTGAGGAGTTTGATTGTATGATGTTTTGAGAGGTTGCTTTAGAGCCTCGGTGTCTTAATTACTGTCGTTATACTGTCGAAATTCCGTTGCGTCCTGACTGGTTGTAGGTGGGGTCGAGGTGGGGCTTGACACTTACGAATCAAACGTTATGGGCACTGGAGCGACGGATACCTGGTCACAAGCCCCACACCCTCGGCTTGCGGGCCCTGTGTCTATGTGAAGTGAAGTTGTCTTGCCCAAGGTGCCGTGGGATTCGGTAATAGAAATGTGATGGATTAGGTTGTAGTCCTTTTCGTAGCTCACGACGTACGATACCGGATGAAAAAACAGCGCAAAAGAAGGAAAATGTCCCGAAACTGATGAAAACGTTCGATTTTGGGCTCCGAAAACAGGTGCAGCCGAGCAAGCTTGTTACCCATGTCGTAGAGCTCTCAGAGAGCTTTCCAACAGTATGTTGTGCGCCGTGTAACTCCTTACAGATCAAAAGTTATGGGCACCGGAGCGACGGATATATTGTGAAAAGCCCCACGCCCTCGGTTTGCGGGCCGTGCCTCTATGTGAAGTAAAGTTGTCTTACCCAAGGTGCCGTGGAATTCGGTAAAAGAAATGTGATTGATTAGGTTGTCGTCCTTTTCGCGGCTCACGACGTACGATACGGGATGAAAATATAGCGCAAAAGAAAGAAATTGTCCCAAAACAAATGAAAACGTTCGATTTTGGGCTCCGAAAACAGGTGCAGCCGAGCAAGCTTGTTACCCATGTCGTAGAGCTCTCAGAGAGCTTTCCAACAGTATGCTGTGCACCGCATAACTCCTTACAGATAAAAAGTTATGGGCACCGGAGCGACGGATACCTGGTCACAAGCCCCACGTCCTCGGTTAGGTGGCCCAGCCTCCACGTGAAGTGAAGTTGTCTTGCCCAAGGTGTTGTGGGATTCAGTAATAAAAATGTGATTTATTAGGTTGCCTTCCTTTTCGCGACTCACGACGTACGATCCGGGAAGGAAAAACAGCGCAGAAGAAGAAAAGTATCCCAAAATAGATGAAAACGTTCGATTTTTGCCTCCGAAAATAGACACAGCCTAGCAGGCTTGCTTCCCACATCGTAGAGCTCTCGGAGAACTTTCCAACGGTTTGTTGTGCGCCGTGTAACGCCTTACAGATCAAATGTTAAAGGCACCAGAACGACGGATACATGGTCACAAGCCCCACGCCCTCGGTTTGCGGGCCCTGCCTTGACGTGAAGTGAAGTTCTCTTGCCCAAGGTGTGGTGTGATTGGTAATAAAAATGTGATGGATTAGGTTATCGTCCTTTTCGTGGCTCACGACGTACGATCCGGGATAGAAAAACAGCTCAGAAGAAGAAAAGTGTCCCAAAACAGATGAAAACGTTTGATTATGGCCTCCAAAAATAGGTGCAGCCGAGCAGGCTTGCTGCTCACATCGTAGAGCTCTTGGAGAGCTTTCCAACGGTATGATGTGCGCCGCGTAACTCCTTGCGGATCAAAAGTTATGGGCACCGGAGCGACGGATACCTGGTCACAAGCCCCACGCTCTTAGTTTGCGGGCCCTGCCTCTAAGTGAAGTGAAGTTGTCTTCCCCAAGGTGCCGTGGGATTCAGTAATAGAAATATGATGGATTAGGTTGTCATCCTTTTCGCGGCTCACGATGTACGATACGGGACAGAAAAATAGTGGAAAAGAAGGAAAGTATCCCGAAACTAAAGAAAACGCTCTATTTTGGGCTCCGAAAATAGGCGTAGCCGAGCTAGCTGCTGCCCACGTCGTAGAGCTCTCAGGGAGCTTTTCAACGGTATGTTGTGCGCGGCATAACTCCTTATGGATCAAAAGTTACGGGCACCGGAACGATAGATACCTGGTCACAAGCCCCTCCCCCTCGGTTTATGGGCCCTGCCTCCACGTGAAGTGAAGTTGTCTTGTCCAAGGTGCCGTGGGATTCAGTACTAGAAATTTGATTGATTAGGTTGTTATCCTTTTCACGGCTCACGACGTAAGATACGAGACGGAAAAATTGTGAAAAAGAAGGAAAGTATCCCGAAATTGATGAAAAAGTTCGATTTTGGGCTCTGAAAATAGGCGCAGTTGAGCAGCCTTGCTGCCCACGTCGTAGAGCTCTCGGAGAGCTTTCCAACGGTATGTTGTGCACTGCGTAACTCCTTACGGATTAAAAGTTATGGGCACTAGAGCGACGGATACCTAGTCACGAGCTCCACGCACTCGATTTACGGGCCCTGCCTCTACGTGAAGTGAAGTTGTCTTGCCCAAAGTACCGTGGGATTCAGTAATATAAATGTGATGGATGAGGTTGTCGTCCTATTTGCGACTCACGAAGTACGATACGGGATGAAAAAATTGCGCAACAAAAGTAAAGTGTCCCAAAACTGATAAAAACATTCGATTTTGGCTCCGAAAATAGGTGCAGCTGAGCAGGCTTGCTGCCCACGTGATAGAGCTCTCGGAGAGCTTTCTAACGGTATGCTGTACGTCGCGCAACTCCTTACGGATCAAAAGTTATGGGCACCGGAGTGACAGTTAGCTGGTCACAAGCCCTACGCCCTCGGTTTGCCGGCCCAACCTCTACGTGAAGTGAAGTCGTGTTACCCAATGTACCATGGGATTGGGTAATAGAAATGTGATGGATTAGGGTGTCGTCATTTTCGCGGCTCACAACATACGATCCGGGATGGAAAGACAGCAAAAAAGAAGAAAAGTTTCCTGAAACTAATGAAATCGTTCAATTTTTGTCGTTGAAAATAGGCGCAGCCGAGCAAGCTTGCTGCCCCCGTCGTAGAGCTCTTGGAGAGCTTTCCAACGGTATACTATGCACCACGTAACTCCTTGTGGATCAAAAGTTAAGGGCACCAGAACGACGGATACCTGGTCATATGCCCCACTCCCTCGGTTTGCTGGCCCAGCCTCCACGTGAAGTGAAGTTGTCTTGCCCAAGGTGCAGTGGGATTCAGTAATAAAAATGTGATTGATTAAGTTGTCATCCTTTTTGCGGCTCACGACATACGATCTGGGATGGAAAAACAGCGCAGAAGAATAAAAATTTTTCGGAACAGATGAAAACATTTGATTTTTGAGTATGAAAATAGGCGCAGCCGAGTAGGCTTGCTACCCACGTCGTAGAGCTCTCAGAGAGCTTTCCAACGGTATGCTGTACACTACGTAACTCATTAAGGATCAAAAGTTATGGGCACCGGAGCGACGGAGACTTGATCTCAAGCCCCACGCCCTTGGTTTGCAGGCCCCGCCTCTACGTGAAGTGAAGTTGTCCTGTCCAAGGTACTGTGGGATTCGATAATAAAAATGTGATGGATTAGGTTGTCGTCCTTTTCGTGGCTCACGTCGTACGATCCGGGATGAAAAAATAGCGCAGAAGAAGAAAAGTGTCCCAAAATAGATGAAAACATTTGATTTTTGGCGCTGAAAATAGTAGCAGCTGACCAAGCTTGCGGCCCACGTCGTAGAGCACTCGGAGAGCTTTCCAACGGTATTCTGTGCGCCACGTAACTCCTTACTGATCAAAAGTTATGAGTACTGGAGGGACAAATACCTGGTCATAAGCCCCACGCCCTCGGTTTGCGGGCCTGCCTCTACGTGAAGTGAAGTTATCTTGCCCAAGGTGCCTTGTGATTCTGTAATAGAAATGTGATGGATTAGGTTGTCGTTCTTTCGCGGCTCATGACGTACGATCCGGGACGAAAAAACAGCGCAAAAGAAGAAAAGTGTCCTAAAACAGCGCAGAAGAAGAAAAGTGTCCTGAAACTGATGAAAACGTTCGATTTTGGGCTCCAAAAATAGGCGCAGCCGAGCAGGATTGCTTCCCACGTCGTAGAAATTTCAGAGAGCTTTCCAACGGTATGCTTTGCGCCGCGTAACCCCTTACGGATCAAAAGTTATGGGCACCGGAGCGATGGATACCTGGTCACAAGCCCCACGTCCTCGGTTTGCGGGCCCAGCCTCTACATGAAGTGAAGTTGTCTTGCCCAAGGTTCCGTGGGATTCGGTAATAAAAATGTGATGGATTATGTTGTCGTCCACTTCGCTGCTCACGACGTACTATTAGGGGCGGAAAAATAGCACAAAAGAAGAAAAGTGTCCCAAAATTGATGAAAACGTTCGATTTTGGGCTCTAAAAACTGCCGCAGCTGAGAAGGCTTACTGCCCACGTCGTAGAGCTCTTGGAGAACTTTCCAACGGTATGCTGTGCGCCCCGTAACTCCTTACGGATCAAAAGTTATGGGCACCAGAGCGACGGATACCTGGCCACGAGTCCCATGCCCTTGATTTGTGGGCCTTGCTTCTACGTGAAGTGAAGTTGTCTTGCCTAAGGTGCCATGGGATTCGGTAATAGAAATGTGATGGATTAGGTTGTCGTCCTTTCGCGGCTCACAACGTACAATACGGGATGGAAAAACAGTGCAAAGGAAGAAAAGTATCTCAAAACTGATGAAAACATTCGATTTTGGGCTTCGAAAATAGGAGCAGCCGAGCAGGTTTGCTGCCACGTTATGGAGCTCTCGGAGAGCTTTCCAACGGTATGCTGTGCGCCGTGTAACTCCTTATGGATCAAAAGTTATGGGCACCGGAGCGACGAATATCTGGTCACAAGCCCCACGCCATCGGTTGGCGGGCCCTGCCTCTACATGAAGTGAAGTTGTCTTGCCCAAGGTGCCATGGCATTCGGTAACATAAATGTGATGGATTAGGGTGTCGTCCTTTTCGCGGCTCATGACATACGATTCGGGACGGAAAAACTGCGAAAAGGAAGAAAAGTTTCCCAAAACTGATGAAAATTTTCAATTTTGGTCTCTGAAAATTGGCGCAGCTGAGCAGGTTTGCTGCCCTCATCGTAGAACTCTTGGAGAACTTTCCAACGGTATGCTGTACACCGCGTAACTCCTTACGGATCAAAAGTTAAGGGCACCGGAACGACGGATACTTGGTCACATGCCCCATGCCCTCGGTTTGCTGGCCCTGCCTCCACGTGAAGTGAAGTTGTCTTGCCCAAGGTACCGTGGGATTCGGTAATGAAAATGTGATTGATTAGGTTGTCGTCCTTTTTGCAGCTCACGTCGTACGATCCGGGATAGAAAAACAGTGCAGAAGAAGAAAAGTGTCCCGAAACAGATGAAAACGTTTGATTTTTGGTTTAAAAAATAGGCGCAGCTGAGCAGGCTTGCTGCCCATGTCATAGAGCTCTCAGAGAACTTTCCAACGGTATGTTGTACGCCACGTACCTCCTTACGGATCAAAAGTTATGGGCACCAGAACGACGGATACCTGGCCACAAGCCCTACGCCTTCGGTTTGCGGGCCCAGCCTCCACGTGAAGTGAAGTTTTCTTGACCAAGGTGTCGTGGGATTCGATAATAAAAATGTGATGGATTAGGTTGTCATCCTATTTGCGGCTCACGACGTACGATCTAGGATGGAAAAACAGCGTAGAATAAGAAAAGTATCCTGAAACATATGAAAACATTTGATTTTGGGGTCCAAAAATAGATGCAGCCGAGCAAACTTGCTGCCCTCGTCGTAAAGCTCTCGGAGAGCTTTCCAACGGTATACTATGCGCCGCATAACTTCTTACAGATCAAAAGTTATGGGTACCAGAGCGACGAATACCTGGTCACAAGCCCCACGCCCTCGATTTGCAGGTCCAGCCTCTACATGAAGTGAAGTTGTCTTGCCTAAGGTGCTGTGGGATTTGGTAATAGAAATGTGATGGATTAGGTTGTCATCCTTTTCGCGTCTCACGACGTACGATACGGGACGAAAAAATAGCAAAAAAGAAGGAAAGTGTCCCAAAACTGATGAAAACGTTTGAATTTGAGCTCCGAAAATAGGCACAACCAAGTAGGATTGCTGCCCACGTCGTAGAGCTCTCAGAGAGCTTTCCAACGGTATGCTGTCCCCCCCGTACCTCCTTATGGATCAAAAGTTACGAGCACCGGAACCACGGATACCTGCTCACAAGCCCCACGCCCTCGGTTTGCGGGCCCTGCCTCCACGTGAAGTCAAGTTGTCTTGACCAAGGTGCCGTTGGATTTGGTGATAAAAATGTGATAGATTAGGTTGTCGACCTTTTCGCAGCTCACGACGTACGATCCGGGACGAAAAAATTGTGCAAAAGAAGAAAAGTGTCCTGAAACTGATGAAGACATTCGATTTTGGGCACCAAAAATAGTCGCAGCCTAGCAAGCTTGCTGCCCATTGCGAAGAGCTCTCAGAGAGCTTTCCAACGGTATGTTGTGCACCGCGTAACTCCTTACGGATCAAAAGTTATGAGCGCCGGGGCGACGGATACCTGGTCACAAGCCCCACACCCTCAGTTTTCGGGCCCTGCCTCTAAGTGAAGTGAAGTTGTCTTGCCCAAGGTGCCGTGGGATTCGGTAATAAAAATGTGATGGATTAAGTTGTCGTCCTATTTGCGGCTCACGACGTACAATCTGGGATGGAAAAATAGCGTAGAATAAGAAAAGTATCCCGAAACATATGAAAACATTTGATTTTGGGGTCCAAAAATAGATGCAGCCGAGCAAGCTTGCTGCCCACATCGTAGAGCTCTCAGAAAGCTTCCCAACAGTATGTTGTGCGCCTCGTAACTCCTTATGGATCAAAAGTTATGGGTACCAGAGCGACGGATACCTGATCACAAGCCCGACGCCCTAAATTTGCCGGCCCAGCCTCTACGTGAAGTGATGTTGTCTCGCCCAAGGTGCCGTGGTATTTGGTAATAGCAATGTGATAGATTAGGTTGTCATCCTTTTCGCGTCTCACGACATACGATACGAGACGAAAAATTAGCAAAAAAGAAGAAAAGAGTCCCGAAACTGATAAAAATGTTTGATCTTGGGCTCCGAAAAGAGGTACAGCCAAGCAGGCTTGCTGCCCATATCGTAGACCTCTCGGAGAGCTTTTCAACGGTATGTTGTGCGCCGCGTAACTCCTTACAGATCAAAAGTTACGGGCATCAGAACGATGGATACCTGGTCACAAGCCCCACGCCCTCGGTTTGTAGGCCCAGCCTCTATGTGAAGCGAAGTTGTCTTGCCCAAGGTGCCGTGGAATTCGATAATAAAAATGTGGTGGATTAGGTTGTCGTCCTTTTCGCCGCTCACGACGTACGATCCGCGATGGAAAAACATTGCAAAAGAAGAAAAGTGTCTTCAAATTGATGAAGACATTCGATTTTGGGCACCAAAAATAGTTGCAGCCTAGCAGGCTTGCTGCCCATGTCGAAGAGCTCTTGGAGAGCTTTCCAACGGTATGCTGTATGTCGAGTAACTCCTTACGGATCAAAAGTTATGGGCACCGGAGCGACGGATACCTGGTCACAAGCTCCACGCCCTCGGTTTGCGGGCACAGCCTCTACATGAAGTGAAGTTGTCTTGCCCAAGGTGTTGTGGGATTCGGTAATAAAAATGTGATGGAATAGGTTGTCGTCCTTTTCGCGGCTCACTACGTACGGTCCGGGACGAAAAAACAAAGAAAATGAAGAAAAATATCCTGAAACTGATGAAAACGTTCGATTTTAGCCTCCGAAGACAGGTGTAACCGAGCAGGCTTGCTGCCCACGTCGTAGAGCTCTCGGAGAGCTTTCCAACAGTATACGGTGCGCCCTGTAACTCCTTACGGATCAAAAGTTATGGGCACCAGAGCGACGGATACTTGGTTACAAGCCCCACGCCCTCAGTTTGCGGGCCCAGCCACTACGTGAATTGAAGTTATCTTGCCCAAGGTGCCATAGGATTCGGTTACAAAAATGTGATGGATTAGGTTGTCGTCCTTTTTGCGGCTCACGACGTACGATACGAGACGAAGAAACAGCGCAAAAGAAGGAAAGTGTCCCAAAACTGATGAAAATGTTCTATTTTGGGCTCCAAAAATAGGCGCTGCTATGCAAGCTTGCTGCTCATATTGTAGAGCTCTGGGAGAGCTTTCCAACGGTATGCTGTGCGACACGTAACGCCTTACAGATCAAATGTTAAAGGCACCAGAACGACGGATACATGGTCACAAGCCCCACGCCCTCGGTTTGCGGGCCCTGCCTTGACGTGAAGTGAAGTTCTCTTGCCCAAGGTGCTATGGGATTCGGTAATAAAAATGTGATGGATTAGGTTGTCGTCCATTTCTCGGTTCACGACGTACGATCTGGGATGGAAAAACAGCGCAGAAGAAGAATTGTGTCCCGAAACAGATGAAAACGTTTGATTTTGGCCTCCAAAAATAGACGCAGCCGAATAGGTTTGCTGCCCACGTCATAGAACTCTCGGAGAGCTTTCCAACCGTATGCTGCGCGCCGTGTAACTCCTTACGGATCAAAAGTTATGGGCACCGGAGCGACAGATACCCGGTCATGAGCCCAACGCCCTCGGATTGCCGGCCCTGCCTCTACGTGATGTGAAGTTGTCTTGCCCAAGGTACCATGGGATTCGGTAATAAAAATGTGATGGATTAGGTCGTCGTTCTTTTCGCGGCTCATGACTTACGATTCGGGATGGAAAAAAGGCGCAAAAAAAGAAAAGTGTCCCAAAACTGATGAAAACGTTCGATCTTGGGCTCTAAAAAACGGCGCAGCCAAGCAGGCTTGCTGCCCATGTCGTAGTGCTCTCGGAGAGCTTTCCAACGGTATGTTGTGCGCCTCGTAACTCCTTACGGATCAAAAGTTATGGGCACCAGAACGACGGATACCTGGTCACAAGCCCCACGCCCTCGATTTGCGGGCCCAGCCTCTACGTGAAGTGAAGTTGTCTTGCCCAAGGTGCCATGGGATTCGGTAATAGAAATGTGATGGATTAGGTTGTCGTCCTTTTCGCGGCTCACGACGTACGATCCGGGACAGAAAAATAGCGCAAAAGATGGAAAATGTCCTAAAACTGATGAAAACATTCGATTTTGTGCTCCAAAAATAGGCGCAACCGAGCAGGCTTGCTGCCCACGTTATAGAGCTCTCGGAGAGCTTTCCAACGGTATGCTTTGCGTCGCGTAACTCCATACGGATCAAAAGTTATGGGCATTAGAGCGATGGATATCTGGTCACAAGCCCTATGCCCTCGGTTTGCGGGCCCTGCCTCTACATGAATTGAAGTTGTCCTGCCCAAGGTGTCATGGGATTCGGTAATAGAAATGTGATTGATTAGGGTGTCGTGCTTTTCGCGGCTTACGACGTACGATCTGGGATAAAAAAACAGTGAAAAGAAGAAAAGTTTCCTAAAAATGATGAAAACATTCGATTTTGGTCTCCGAAAGCAGGCGCAACCGGGCAGGCTTGCTGCCCACATTGTAGAGCTCTCGGAGAGCTTTTCAATGGTATGCTGTGCCCCGCGTACCTCCTTATGGATCAAAAGTTACGAGCACCGGAACGACGGATACCTGGTCACAAGCCCCACGCCCTCGGTTTGCGGGCCCTGCCTCCACGTGAAGTGAAGTTGTCTTGACCAAGGTGCCGTTGGATTCGGTAATAAAAATGTGATGGATTAGGTTGTCATCCTATCGCGACTCACGACGTACGATCCGGGATGGAAAAACAGCGCAGAAGAAGAAAAGTGTCCCGAAATAGATGAAAACATTTGATTTTGGGCTCCAAAAATAGGTGAAGCCAAGCAAGCTTGCTTCCCACGTCGTAGAGCTCTCGGAGAGCTTTCCAACCGTATACTTTGAGCCGCGTAACTCCTTACGGATCAAAAGTTATGGGCACCGGAGCGATAAAAACCTAGACACAAGCCCCACGCCCTCGGTTTGCGGGCCCTGCCTCTACATGAAGTGAAGTTGTCTTACCCAAGGTGCTATGGGATTCGGTAATAGAAATGTGATGGATTAGGTTGTCATCCTTTTAGTGTCTCACGACGTACGATACGGGATGAAAAAATAGCGAAAAAGAAGGAAAGTGTCTCAAAACTGATGAAAACGTTTGAATTTGGGCTCCGAAAACAAGCACAACCAAGCAGGCTTGCTGCCCATGTCGTAGAGCTCTCGGAGAGCTTTCCAACGGTATACTGTGCGCCGCGTAACTCCTTACAGATCAAAAGTTACGGGCACCGGAACGACAGATACCTGGTCACAAGCCCCACGCCCTCGGTTTGCGGGCCTTGCCTCCACGTGAAGTGAAGTTGTCTTGCCCAAGGTGCCGTGTGATTCGGTAATAAAAATGGGATAGATTAGGTTGTTGTCCTTTTCGAGGCTCACGACGTATGATCAGGGACAGAAAAACAGCGCAAAAGAAGAAAAGTGTCCCAAACCTGATGAAAACGTTCAATTTTGGACTCCAAAAATAGGCACAGTTGAGTAGGCTTGCTGCCTAAGTCGTAGAGCTCTCGGAGAGCTTTCCAACAGTACGCTGTGCGCTGCGTAACTCCTTACGGATCAAAAGTTATGGGCACCGGAGCGACGGATACCTGGTTACAAACCCCACGCCCTGGGTTTGTTGGCCCAGCCTCTACGCGTAGTGAAGTTGTGTTGCCCAAGGTGGCATGGGATTCGGTAATAAACATGTGATGGATTAGGTTGTCGTCATTTTCGTGACTTACGACGTACGATCCGGGACGGAAAAACAGCGCAAAAGAAGAAAAATATCCCGACACTGATGAAAACGTTCAATTTTGGGCTCTAAAAATTGGCGCAGCAGAGCAGGCTTGCTGCGCATGTCGTAGAGCTCTTGGAGAACTTTCCAATGGTATGCTGTGCGCCGCGTAACTCCTTAAGGATCAAAAGTCATGGGCACCGGTGCGACGGATACCTGGTCACAAGCCCCACCTCCTCGGTTTGCGGGCCCAGCCTCTACGTGAAGTGAAGTTGTCTTGCCCAAGGTGCCATGGGATTTGGTAATAGAAATGTGATGGATTAGGTTGTCGTCCTTTTCGCAGCTCATGACGTACGATACAAGATGGAAAAACATTGCAAAAGAATGAAAGTGTCCCGAAACTAATGAAAACGTTCTATTTTGGGCTCCAAAAATAGGCGCATTGTGAGGCCCGACCCCGAATAATGTGTGTTACCTCGATTTGCGTATCTTAGACCTAGAATTATATGACTGGCCTTGGATTATGTGCCATGTCTTGGTTTTCTTGCATGCCTCGTCATTCGTGCTTTGACCTAGAATTATGTTTCCTAATCCTCGACTTACGTGCCCCGACTTCGATTTGTGTGCGATATCACGTTTCGTGTGCCCTAACCTAGATTTGCATGCCTTGACTTAGGTTTAAGAGTCGTGTTTCGTTCCGTGTGCCTTGCATTGAATTACGTGCATTCATTTAGGGCTGCGTGCATTTACTTGAGAAACGTGCATTCGTCTCGTAGTTCAAGCCTTATCTCGTAGTGCGTGCCCTAGACCTAAGTAAGCGTGCCCACACGCTAATCAAGAAAGCATCTTACACGAAGCACTAGATCATTAATTAATCATACAAACTCCACTAACTAATATTAAAATGCTAATTCAACTCACTAGAAGACGAAATTGCACCAGAAGCTAAGCATTCTTTATTCTTTATTCCTTATTCTTTTGCACATCCCAAACACACAATATTATATTGCTCAACCAAGACAAAAATTCAGAATCTTGCACAAGCTTGGCCGACCACATGGAACATTTAAACAAGCATTGCAATTTCAAAATTACACCTAGACATTCTATGACAAGTTATGACACAAAGCATAAAAAAATGGCTTAAAACCCTACCCAATGCACCCCATTCTCGACCCACACACTTGCCCATGCTAGACAATTCAAAAACATGCTCCTTGAAGACACAAATTCTGAATTTTCAAGGCCCTATGCCGATACATGCATCAACTCTTCAAGCTTTTCATTTTCTTTCATTCTTTTCTCTTTCTCTCATTTTTTTCTCTCACTCTCTCATTTCTTCTCTCTCTCTCTCAGCCTTGGCTGAAATTCTACTCTCCATAGCTTGAGTTCATCATCCTAAGGTTCTTCAAGACATGCAAGCCACCAAGGAACTCGACCAAGCAAGCTAGAAGCAAAGAAACATTCATGCTAGCTCTTAGAATCTTCATTCGGCCCGTAGGTATGTTGTTAGCTTCCATTTCATTTTCTTTGTGTTCTAACCACATGCACTTACTAAGGACTTGGTAACTAAGCTAGGAATTAGAGAATCTCAAGTTGTCTATCGGCTAAGCAAGGAGAAAAGTCGATCTTGTGCATCATCAAGAGTTTGTGCATCTTCATTGTTGTCTTGCTAAGGTGAGGGCTAAAACTCTTTTGAAAAGCTTTCAAAAACCACATGCATGCCTTTAAATGTCTATTTTTACCTCTGTACTTGTGATATATGTGTGTACATGAGCTTTTGTAAACATGCATGGCAATATATTTGGCTAGAATGTGAAGATAGGTGAAATCGCATAAATGGATAGTCTTCTGACTTCTTGGAGCGAAGTGATTTTGACCATGTAAATGATATTGAAAATTTGTGAAATTTGGTAGGTGAATAGTTTTGCCAGTTCTGAGCATTTTTCTTAGAAATAGGCCAAAGCTAATTTTGACTCTAAGGTACCCAAAATGGCAAAACATCGAAAGGTGGCTAAATCTGGAAAATCTGGAAAATGAAGCAGGTTTTGGCAGATTCACTATCCTTGTAGAACGGACCAGTTTTGACTTAGTAAATGATACCCAAAACCCAAGAAATTTGGTATGCTGGTATATGTTTCAGTCCTGGTAAATGACATCTTGTTCACTGGAATTGGAGATTGTTTGCTTGTCTCAATGTTTGTGAGAAAACAGACCATTGCAGTGAGGTTTTCATCTAGTGATATGCTTTGAAAATTATTGTAACTTCTCTTGTTGTATTAAATGCTTGGGATTATGGCACTTGGATGTGGTGTAGACTGTTTTGAATGCTTGAGGGTGTTTTAATTAATTGATGCATGGCTTGAGTTTAATTACGTGACAACTTAGGGCTTAATCGCATGGGTAAACATGAATTGAAACCCTAGTGACTAGGAAAACTCGCTAAGTGTTGATCCTATGGATATCGTGTTTAATTATATGATTAGTAGGCTGCCCGTAGTTGCCCTTATAGCCCTAAATGTGATTCCAATGATTACATGTTGACAAGTAGGCCTTTCTTGCACCCAGTCCCACGTAGATGTCGTTGCACGTTTTATAATCTTATTATTTGATTACCTGAACTTTGAAATGAGTTATATGACTTGATTTACATGCGTTACATGACTGCCCGTTTAATATTCATATAACTCCATGTGCTTTACAAGTGAAATTACCTGTCACATCGTGCCTCTCGTGTTTACTTGTCAATGTGAAATCTTATGACTGCTCGGAGGTAACCTACTTTGTTGTCCTCTTAATGTGATATATTAAATGTCATAAATGTGCATTGCGTACAAGGTTGCAATCTTTCATTCTGGCGTGGTAGTGTTTCACGCACACCGGGCGGCATCGGGCTTGCCGGTGCAATCGTGACAACCATTGTCCAATTCCCTCTCTCGCTTGGGGGCTAGACTTCCTCGGAGAGTTGGATCGTGGGATTTTGGGGTACATCCGGAGTACACCCATTTGGCGTGATTAGGGGATAATTTGAAGTCGGCCGCAACAATTGATACTGGAAATGAACTGAGAGCAAAAGCTCACTGTATCCTTTTCACAATGTGTATAAGTACTCTCGCTTGGTTCCTAGAGGACCTCGGGGAAGAAAGACGCGTAATTGTGTTTCTTTACTTTTATATTACATTATGAACTTACTTGTGATATATGTCATGCTTGAACCGAAAAAAGGAATTTCAAAGCTTATTTCTCGTTCCCCTTCGCTGAGTTCATAAGGACTCACTCTCTTTTATCATCTCAGGTGAAGAAGACCAGGAACAGGTACGCAAGGACAACATGCCTAATGATGATTCATTGGAATGATTGCTTGTCCTACGTGCCTTACTTGACTATGGCCATTTTGTGAACGATATGTTGCTTGAAGACTATTTCGTATGTTGCTTGTTATTGTATTGTAAATGACCCCTGTTGTAATTTGGGGTCTAATTTTGGCTTATACTGATCATAACTAGTTAGACACTCTTTTGGTCGTTTTTGCTATCGCTACTGGCTAGTATCTATCATAGGCTTATGAAGTATCAGGTAAGGATTAAGTAAAATGAATCTATCCAATCTTAAGCAAGTACTCATTGGTAGGCTAAGATCAACAGGTACTTTTGTAACAAGGATCAACAAACAAACGAGACATAGTATCATGCTCGGTTGTTAATCAAACGATATTCGAGATAACTAGTAGGCGTTTCGACTAGTGATAAATAGTAATCTTAGTTGGAAATGAATTTGAGATTGAAAGTTTGGAGGCCTTTAGAAAATTAGGTCAAACTAAAGAGTCCAATTACAGCCGTTATGCTGTCGATTTTCTGTAGAATTTGTGGAGTTTAGCTAAATGTTAAGTGTCAAACTTCCATGAACGATTAAATACGTGATATGACTTGAATGTTTAGATCCCACCCTAGTCTAACCTTTATAGGTCGGGTTGGGGCGCGACACCTTATCTTAATGGTATCAGTGCTTAGATTGCTTAAGCCGGGTTTAACTCTCGGACCATAGGTAGAAGCCCTTAGGTTATTAGGATGACTTGTTAATGTGTGATAATGTTAATTATGCCTTCTATGTTCTATGTGCTTATGTGATTAACATGTCTTAACTGTTTCGAAAGTTGTGTGTTTATGTAAAATTTTATGTTGCATATCTTATGCATTAAATTCCTGGTTGTCGTATTCCAATAAATTGTGCATCGTAATCTGTGCCTATAGATGGCTGGCCCTAGTACCCGCACTACTAATAGGAGCGGTGAGTCCCAAGAGACCAGAGATGCTCATCAAACTAATCCCGGCATGGCTATGTTTAATATGATGGCGAATGCCATGGATCGCGTGTCACAAGTGATGTAACGTCAAGATCCACGTGAAGCAAACCACAACAATAACAACAGGAATGATGGTAACCATGGGAGAAATAATAGAATGCGGGAGTTCCTTGACATTCGCCCGTCCAAATTCCACGGGGAAGCTGATGATGAAAAAGCAGAGGCTTGGCTGTCTGAGATCGAGAGGATTTTCAGGCCACTTGACTATACTGATGAAGAAAAGATGGAGTTCGTTGTGTTTCTGTTGCACGGGGATGCTGAGCATTGGTGGTACACTGTGGAGGCACTTTGGGAAACTGATCATACACCTCGCTTGTGGGGTAATTTCATTAAGGCATTCAAGGAGAAATATGTACCTGCAGTTTCCAGGCAGAGGCGGATTGAGGAATTCATGCACTTGAACCAGGGTAACATGACGGTGGCCCAGTATGAGGCTCGTTTAGACCGATTGTCCCGTTTTGCACAATACATGGTCAGTACCCCTGAGGCGAATATGTGAAAATTTACGAATGGATTGAGGCCGGAAATTCAGGACCAGTTGGCTTTGCATGACTTCACTACCTATTCTGCTCTCCTTGCTGCTGCTTCCCGAGTTGAGAAGAGGAAACTTGATAAAGCCGGTTTGAGCCAGCCGAACAAGAAACCATATCAGCCTCCAGGTCAACAGAGGAAAGTTCAGAGCTAGAGTTGTAGTCAAGGCCAGAGCCGGAACAGACCAGTTAATAATCGTGGCCCGACTAAAGCACCATCAGCCTCTTCCACCCGCGAATCCATAAGTAGTTCACCTGCTACTCAGTCTATCAACTGTTCTTACTGTGACAAGAAGGGTCACACCGAGGCCCAGTGCTGGAAGAAGTCAGGACGATGTGTGCGGTGTGGCAGTGATCAACATCAGATCAAGGATTGCCCTAAATGGAAAGGAGGACAAAATCAGGTTAAACCAGCTGGTAGAGGCAAGACTCCAGTTCCTAGAGTTCAGGCCTGAGCTTATGCTATTGAGTGCGAGGAGCTTCCAGAGGAGACCGTTGTTGTTGAAGGTACATTCTTGATACTGAATCAACCTGTTAGGGTGCTAATTGATCTAGGTACTACTCATTCATTTATTACTCCCTTATGTGTGCAATGTGTAAAACTGAGAGTTGTATGTTTGCCTTACGAAGTAGAAGTTGGTACTCCGATGCGTTCTAAACTTATTACTCGCTTAGCTTGTAAAGCATGTAAAATTCAAATTAAAGATAGGGAATTCTCAGCCAATCTTATTGTATTACCCTTTCAAGGCTATGAAGTCATCTTAGGGATGGACTGGTTGGCAAAGCATCATGCCCAACTAGATTGTCGGACGAAGATTGTAACATTCCAGATACCTGGTCAACCAATATTGGAGGTAATGGGTCGAAGAGACTTTACCGGGAGTTCCATCATTTTATCTACGAAGGCAGTGAAGTCCTTGAGAAAAGGATGTAGTGGATACTTAGCTTACCTCATCAACAAGCCGTCAGACAAAGCTAAGTTGGAAGAGATGCCAGTGATTAAAGATTACGTGGATGTGTTTCCAGAAGAATTGCCTGGTTTGCCCCCAAATCAGGAGATCGAGTTCATTATAGAATTAATGCCTGGCACCCAGCTGATATCTAAAGCTCCCTATCGTATGGCACCAGCCGAGCTACAAGAACTGAAGGACCAATTGCAAGGATTGTTGAAGAAGGGGTTTGTTCAACCAAGCTCTTCTTCATGGGGCGCGCCAGTCCTATTTGTAAAGAAGAAAGACGGAACATTGAGGCTATGCATCGATTACCGAGGATTGAACCAAGTAACCGTCAAGAATAAATACCCACTTCCACTGATCGATGAGTTGCTTGATCAACTTCAGGGAGCCAAAGTGTATTCGAAGCTCGATTTGAGGCAAGGGTACTACCAGTTATGGATCAAAAAGGATGATGTGCCTAAAACGGTTTTCAGGACGAGATATGGGCATTATGAATATGTGGTGATGCCATTTGGGCTAACTCACGCCCCTACAGCTTTTATGGACTTGATGCATAGGGTGTTTCAACCCTACTTGGACCAATTTGTGGTGATCTTTATTGATGATATTTTGGTATACTCGAAATTCGAGGCTGAGCATGAACAACATCTGCAATTGGTATTGCAGAAACTTCGAGAGCATCAATTGTACGCGAAGTTTAGCAAATGCGAATTTTGTGCAGCAGATTGCATTTTTGGGGCACATCATATCCCAAGAGGGAATAGTGGTAGATCCAGCAAAGATAGAAGCAGTGATGTCTTGTAAGAAGCCGGAAAACGTTACGGAGGTTCGGATTTTTCTTGGTCTAGCCGACTATTATCGGAGGTTCGTGAAGGATTTCTCAAAGATTGCAGGACCGCTTACAAAGCACACTCAAAAGAAAACGAAGTTCGCGTGGGATGACAAGTGTGAGAACAGCTTCCAAGAATTGAAGAAGAGATTGGCTACTACACCTGTTCTTGCATTGCTTGAAGGGAGTCAAGGTTTTGTAATCTATAGCGATGCTTCGAAGGAAGGACTAGGTTGTGTGTTGATGAAAAACGGTAGAGTGATTGCGTATGCTTCTAGAAAACCGAAGCCGTATGAATGGAACTACCCGACGCATGATTTTGGAGTTATAGTTATATGGTTAGAATACCGATGCAGCTTTGGTGACTACGTATAGAGATTCTAACCTTATTTAATGAACTTGACCTTAAGATCAAATGAAAGGAATAGAGCCGTTCAAAGGAACAAACTATAAATGTAGAGGTCACACCGAATTAAATGATTGGAGAAAGCTAGGAAGTGAATTCGTTGTGGTAAGAGAGATCACAGAGCGAAGGACGACCTGGAGTTGGAAAATAACAATGGTCGGAATCTGTCTAAATGACCTCAACAAGTAAGAATAAATTTCGGGACGAAATTCTTTTAAAGAGGGGAGGATGTGAGGCCTGACCCCGAATAACATATGTTACCTCGATTTGCGTGCCTTAGACCTTGAATTATATGACTGACCTTGGATTATGTGCCATGTCATGATTTTCATGCATGTCTCGTCATTCATGCTTTGACCTAGAATTATGTGCCATAATCCTCGACTTACGTGCCCTGACTTCGATTTGCATGTGATACCTCATTTCGTGTGCCCTAACCTAGATTTGCGTGCCTTGACTTAGGTTTAAGAGTCGTGTTTCGTTCTTTGTGCCTTGCATTGAATTACGTGCATTCATTTATGGTTGCGTGCATTTACTTGGAAAACGTGCATTCGTCTCGTAGATCGTGCCTTAACTTGTAGTGCGTGCCCTAAACTTAGGAAAGCGTGCCCGCATGTTAATCAAGAAAGAATCTTACACGAAGCACTAGATCATTAATTAATCCTACAAACTCCACTAACCAATATTAAATTGCTAATTCAACTCACTAGAAGACGAAATTGCACCAAAAGCAAAGTATTCTTTATTCTTTATTCCTTATTTTTGTGCACATCCCAAACACGCAATATTATATTGCTCAACCAAGACAAAAATTCAGAATATTGCACAAGCTTGGTCGACCACAAGGAGCATTTGAGCAAGCTTTGCAATTTCAAAATTTATTCCTAGACATTCTATGAAAAGTTATGACACAAAGCATAAAAAACAAATGGCTTAAAACCCTACCCAGTGCACCCCATTCTCGACCCACACACTTGCTCATGCTAGACAATTCAAAAACGTGCTCCTTGAAACACAAATTCTGAATTTTCAAGGCCCTACGCCGACACATGCATCAACTCGTCAAGCTTTTCATGTTCTTTCATTCTTTTCTCTTTCTCTCATTTTTTCTCTCACTCTCTCATTCCTTCTCTCTCTCTCTCGGCCTTGGCTGAAATTCTACTCTCCATAGCTTGAGTTCATCATCCTAAGGTTCTTCAAGACATGCAAGCCACCCAGGAACTCGACCAAGCAAGCTAGAAGCAAAGAAACATGCATGCTAGCTCTTAGAATCTTCATTCGGCCCTTAGGTATGTTGTTAGCTTCCATTTCATTTTCTTTGTGTTCTAACCACATGCTGTAATACCCGAGCCTGGAATGTGAAAATTCCTTGTTTATTATTTTGAAAATTATATTTCCTTAAATTCTTTGGGAATTAATTGTTACTTTCTTGCTGTCGCAACGTGCATTGCATTTAGGGAGCGATAGCTAGAGAATGGTTTCTAGTCCTCAGCTAATAGTGAAACTAGTATTTAGATTACTTAAATTTTATATTTTAATTGTTGCTAGCTGAAAATTTAATTGGTGATAGTTATTTTAGCTTAAAATGCATCAAAATAAGGCCTTTTGACCAAGTTTTAAGTAGTTGACCAAGGCTTGACCTTTGACCATTTGACTTAGCACTTAAATAAGCTTAAAACAAAGGAAAATAAAAAAAAAACCCAGCTGAAAACAGAACCTTGTTCTGGCCGAAAATATTGAAGAGAAAAAAAATTATTTTCAACTTTCAAAACTTCCAATCTTCGCGTGAGCTTGTGCGGGGTTGTTACCGAGCCATCCAGCATTGTTTTCCTAGTGACTAGGAGTTCCTAAGGTGAGGGAATCATGTTATTTGCGCATTTAAATGTTTAGTGTATCAACTTTATGATTTTTAGATTTTATCTGTAGATTGTTGTTTAAATCGTTTTGATGCTTCTAGAATGTTCCTTGGCAATTGTAGAACGTGTATTTATAGCTTTTTAACATTTTCTGTAGTTAAATGTTGAGATTGTAGTTTAAACTAGTTGTTGAATAGTGTTTTGTGAATAGTAAACCCTTGGAACGATAAAGTTGTTCCGTTAATTGTGCTGGGTGTGCTAGAATGCCTAAATGCTCGGTTTGTTTGGGTTGTGTAATGGAAAAAGCGGGAATTAAGCCTTGTTGAAAGTCGGGGTCATTTAGGTCGAGTTTATCATTTTCTCGTTTTGCGTGTTGGCATTGTTTCGGGAGGCCATGGAAGCACTTTTGGTGCGATTATGGCGTTGGTTGGGTGTTTGGTTGGTATAGTTGTAGTTCAAACGAGAAAGGGGAAAATCGGGGCTTTGCGCGAGTTCTAGGGTAAAGTAAGGTTTCGGGGTCTTTAGACGTGCCTTATGGTGACCTAGGAGGATTGGCGAAGTCGGTTTCCAGAACTCGTGGCTCGTTTGGAAATGGTAGGGTTTTGATAGTTGGGGCCGATTTGTGTTTTTGCTTGTTTTCTTGATTTTATGCCTATAGAATGCTTAGGGTTGCTTGAAATACTTGTTTGAAATGCTTATCAATTGTTGCTATTGCGTGCGAGAGTAACCTACTTTGTTATTCTCCCACGTGTGGCTTTATCGCTTGTTTATTGCCTTGTATCGAGTCTTGCATTGCATAGTGTCTCGCGCGTGAGTGATGGGCCTCTCTGGGTAGCCTCGGGTTGCCAGTGTTGGTTGCTCTAGCTCCGCTGCTATTCCCTTTCTCGCTTGGGTTGCCTCCCAGGGAGTTTTGGGTCGTAGGTTGATGGATACTTCCGGGGTATTCCAAACTGGTGTTATAAGGTGGTTTGGGCCGACACGTCGTCATCGAATTATTGAATGAAAGTCGCTCGTGAAAAGAGTACCGTATCCTTTGAATGAATGTTTATAGTCTTTAATGCTTGCCTTGTTATAATATTGACTTGTTTGTATCTTTAAATGATAATTGTATGCATTGCTTGGCTAATTGCATTGCATACTCCTCTCATCTCCGTCCTTGAGGCCAATTGCCCTCGCTGAGCAATAGTTTTTGCTCATTCCTCTCTATACTATATTTTTACAGGAGTAGTTGAAGCAGACCCTATCAAGGTAATAGAGGAGGAGCAGCAGGTGGTGGTGTTTCCGTGATAGAACTTCTCTGCTTTGCTGGTAGTTGGTTACCAGATTTTGTGCGAGACTTGCTTGTTATGTATATTGCTTGGATGTCGCTTAATTTTGAGGCTTGTAGCCTTGTATGTATTTTCTAGTTTGAGGCCTCTACGGTCTTATGTTGTATAAGTTGGAAGAATGTAAAGTTATAAACTTATACCCTTGTGACTAGTAAGGAAATGCATGCTAATGGAATTGATTAGTGGCATAAATACTTGTGTAGTATGCATATCATTTTTGGGTTGCAAAGTTGGTTAATAAGAAATGTATGTTTTAAAGAAAGTCGGCTTGTTTTGATTATTTTATGGCTTTCGCAAGTATTATATTGATTTTAGGGTTTTCAGATCGTCCGCGGTACAGAGGAGACTCCGTCCGTGTGTCGGGTCCGGGCTTGTCCTTTTGCGGGGTCGGGTCGGGGCGTCACACATGCACTTACTAAGGACTTGGTAACTAAGCTAGGAATTAGAAAATCTCAAGTTGTCTCTCGGCTGAGCAAGGAAAAAAGTCGATCTTGTGTATCATCAAGAGTTTGTGCATTTTCATTGTTGTCTTGCTAAGGTGAGGGCTAAAACTCTTTTGAAAAGCTTTCAAAAACCACATGCATGCCTTTAAATGTCTATTTTTACCTCTGTACTTGTGATATATGTGTGTACATGAGCTTTTGTGAGCATGCACGGCAAGATATTTGGCTAGAATGTGAAGATAGGTGAAATCGCGTAAAGGACAGTCTTCTGACTTGTTGGTGGGAAGTGATTTTGACCAGGTAAATGATGTTGAAAATGCATGCAATTTGGTAGGTGACTAGTTTTGCCAGTTCTGCGAATTTTTCATAGAAATAGGCCAAAGCTAATTTTGAGTCTAAGGTCCCCAAAATGGCAAAACATCGAAAGGTGTCTAAATCTGGAAAATCTGGAAAATGAAGCAGGTTTTGGCAGATTCACTGTCCTTGTAGAACGAACCAGTTTTGACTTAGTAAATGATATCCAAAATCCATGAAATTTGGTATGCTGCTATATGTTTCAGTTCTGGACATTTTTTTCAGAAATAGACTAAGGCTAAATCTGACCCTAAAGTTCTCAAAAATGACAAGTATTGAAATGTGTGCAAATCTGGACAGTTTTGCGTAGCCTCACGGTTTTGGCTATAACTCTTGAACTCGAACTCCAAATGATGCGAGGTTTGTTTCTGAATTTAGTTCACTCCTTAAGCTTTAATTTGACATTTTTTTCACTAGAATTGGGAATTGTTTGCTTGTCTCAATGATTGTGAGAAAACAGTCCATTGCAGAGAGGTCTTCATCTATTGATATGCTTTGAAAATTATTATAACTTCTCTTGTTGTATTAAGTGCTTGGGATTGTGGCACTTGGATGTGGTGTGGACTGTTTTGAATGCTTGAGGGTGTTTTAATTAATCGATGCATGGCTTGAGTTTAATTACGTGACAACTTAGGGCATAATCGCACGGGTGAGCACGAATTGAAACCCTAATAACTAGGAAAACTCGCTAAGTGTTGATCCTATGGATATCGTGTTTAATTATATGATTAGTAGGCTGCCCGTAGTTGCCATATAGTCCTAAATGTGATTCTGATGATTACATGTTGACAAGTAGGCATTTCTTGCACCCGGTCCCACGTAGATGCCGTTGCACGTTGTATAATCTTATTATTTGATTACGTGAACTTCGAAATGAGTTATATGACTTGATTTACATGCGTTACATGGCTGCCCATTTAATATTCATATAACTCCTTGTGCTTTACAAGTGAAATTACCTGTTGTATCGTGCCTCGCGTGTTTACTTGTCAATGTGAAATCTTATGACTGCTCGGAGGCAACCTACTTTGTTGTCCTCCTAATGTGATATATTAAATGTCATAAATGTGCATTGCATACAAGGTTGCAACCTTTCATTTTGGCGTGGTAGTGTTCACGCATACCGGGCGGCATCGGGCTTGTCGGTGCAACCGTGACTACCATTGTCCAATTCCCTCTCTTGCTTGGGGGCTAGACTTCCTCGAAGAGTTGGGTCGTAGGATTTCGGGGTACATCCGGAGTATACCCATTTGGCGTGATAAGGGGATGATTTGAAGTCGGCCGCAACAACTGATACTGGAAATGAACTGAGAGCAAAAGCTCACCGTATCCTTTTCACTATGTGTATAAGTACTCTCGCTTGGTTCCTAGAAGACCTCGGGGAAGAAAGACGAGTAATTGTATTTCTTTACTTTTATATTACATTATGAACTTACTTGTGATATATGTCATGCTTGCAAAAAGGGTTTTCATAAGTTGAACCGGAAAAATGAATTTCAATACTTATTTCTCGTTCCCCCTTGCTGAGTTCATAAGGACTCACCCTCTTTTATCATCTCAGGTGAAGAAGACCAGGAACAGGTACCCGAGGACAACGTGTCTAACGATGATTCCTTGGAATGATTGCTTGCCCTACGTGCCTTACTTGACTATGGCCATTTTGTGAAAGATATGTTGCCTGAAGACTATTTCTTATGTTGTTTGTTGTTGTATTGTAAATGACCCCCGTTGTAATTTGGGGTCTAATTTTGGCTTGTACTGATCATAACTAGTTAGACACTCTTGTGGTCGTTTTTGCTATCGCTACTGGCTAGTATCTATCACAGGCTTATGAAGTATCGGTAAAGGATTAAGTAAAATGAATCTATCCAATCTTAAGCAGGTACTCATTGGTAGGCTAAGATTAACAGGTACTTTTGTAACAAGGATCAACAAACAAACGAGTCATAGTATCATGCTAGGTTGCTAATCAAATGATATTCGAGATAACTAGTAGGCATTTCGACTAGTGATAAATAGTAATCTTAGTTGGGAATGAATTTGAGATTGAATTTGAGAATTTGTGGAGTTTAGGCTAAACGTTAAGTGTTAAACTTTCATGAACGATTAAGTACGTGATATGACTTGAATGTTTAGATCACACCCTAGTCCAACCCTTATAGGTCGGGTTGGGGCGTGACACGCAACCAAGCAAGCTTGCTGCCCATGTCGTAGAGCTCTCAGAGAGCTTTCCAACGGTATGCTGTGCTCCGTGTAACACCTTACGGATCAAAAGTTACGGGCACCGGAACGACGGATACCTGATCATAAGCCCCACGCCCTCGGTTTGCGGGCCCTGCCTCCACGTGAAGTTAAGTTGTCTTGCCCAAGGTACCATGGGATTCGGTAATAAAAATGTGATGGATTAGGTTGTCGTATTTTTCGCGGCTCATGACGTACGATCCGGGATGGAAAAACAGCGCAAAAGAAGAAAAGTATCCAAAAACAGATGAAAACGTTCAATTTTGGGATCCAAAAACAAGCGCAACCAAGCAAGCTTGCTGCCAATGTAGTAGAGCTCTCGGAGAGCTTTCCAACGGTATACTGTGCGTCGCATAACTTTTTACGGATCAAAAGTTATGGTTACCGGAGCGATGGATACCTGGTCAAAAGCCCCACGCCCTCAGTTTGCAGGCTATGCCTCTACGTGAATTGAAATTGTCTTGCCCAAGGTACCGCAGGATTCGGTAATAGAAATGTGATGGATTAGGCTATCGTCCTTTTCGTGGCTCACGACGTACGATACGGGACAAAAAACCAGTGCAAAAGAAGGAAAGTGTCTCAAAAATGATGAAAACGTTCAATTTTGGCTCCGAAAATAGGCCCAGCCGAGCAGGTTTGCTGCCCACATCGTAGAGCTCTCGGAGAGCTTTCCAACAGTATGCTGTGCGCTGCATAACTTCTTATGGATCAAAAGTTATGGGCACCGGAGCGACAGATACCTAGTCACAAGCCCCATGCCCTCGGTTTGCGAGCCCTGCCTCTACGTGAAGTGAAGTTGTCTTGCCCAAGGTGTCGTGGGATTCGGTAATAAAAATGTGATGGATTAGATTGTCGTCCTTTTCGTGACGCACGGCGTACGATCCGGGACGAAAAAAATGCACAAAAGAAGAAAAGTGACTTGAAACTGATGAAAACGTTCGATTTTGGGCTCCGAAAACAGGCACAACCCCCTTTTCGTTTTGTTTTTTTGCCCTGTTGCGGCTTGCCAAGATGCTTTATCCATCATATTTCTATTATCGAGTACCACGGCATCTTGGGCAAGACAACTTCGCTTCTCGTAGAGGCTGGGCCCACAAATCGAGGGTGTAGGGCTTATAACCAGGTCTCTGTCGCTCTAGTGCCCATAACTTTTGATATGTAAGGAGTTATGCGGTGCACAGCATACCGTTGGAAAGCTCTCTGAGAGTTCTATGACAAGGCAATAAACTTGCTCGGTTGTGTTAGTTTTTGGAGACCGAAAGCAAACATTTTCATGAGTTTCTGGCCACTTTTCTTCTTTTTGCATTGTTTCTTCATCCCAGATCGTTCGTCGTAAGTCTCAAAAAGAACGACACATAAGGGCTTTGCGCCCTCAACAAGACAAGTGCGATCATACTAGCCCTAATACACTGCATCCCATCCGAAGTCCGAAGTTAAGCGTGATTGGGCCAGAGTAGTACTAGGATAGGTGACCCCCAAGGAAGTCCTAGTGTTGGACCCCCTTTTTCGTTTTGTTTTTTTGCCCCGTTCATTCTTGCCAAGATTCTTTATCAGTCACATTTCTATTATTGAGTCCCACGGCATCTTGGGCAAGACAACTTCGCTTCGCGTAGAGGCTGAGCCCGCAAACTGAGGGCGTTAGGCCTTTGACCAGGTCTCTATCGCTCCAGTACCCATAACTTTTGATTCGTAAGGAGCTATGCGGCGCATAACATACCGTTGGAAAGCTCTCTGAGAGCTCTACGACGCGGGCAGCAAGCCTACTCAACTGCGCCTGTTTTCGGAGCCCAAGAGCAAATATTTTTATCAGTTTTGGGCCACTTTTCTTCTTTTTGTGCTGTTTTTTCATCCCAGATCGTTCGAAGTGAGCCGCGAAAAGGATGACACATAAGGGAATTGCTCCAACAACATGACGGGTGTGATTATACCTGCACTAATGTACCAGATACCATCAAAACTCTGAAGTTAAGCGTGCTTGGGCGAGAGTAGCACTAGGATGGGTGACCCCCTGGGATGTCCTCGTGTTGCACCCCCATTTTCGTTTTGTTTTTTTGGCTCGTTCAGGCTTGCCAATATGCTTTATCCGTCAGATTTCTATTATCAAATCCCACAACATCTTGGGCTAGACAACTTCGCTTCGCGTAGAGGCTTGGCCTGCAAACTGAGGGCGTCGGGCCTCTGACCAGGTCTCCATCGCTCCATTGCCCATAACTTTTGATCCGGAAGTAGTTATGTAGAGCACTCCACACCGTTGGAAGGCTCTCCAAGAGCTCTAGGACAGAGGGAGCAAGCTTGCTCTGCTATGCTTGTTTTCGGGTCCCAAAAGCAAAAGTTTTCATTAGTTTCGAGCCACTTTTCTTCTTTTTGCACTATTTCTTTGTCCCGGATTGTTCGTCGTGAGCCGCAAAAAGGACGACTCATAAGGGTGCGATCATACTAGCACTAATGCATCGCATCCCATATGAACTACGAAGTTAAGCATGCTTGGACGAGAGTAGTACTAGGATGGGGGACCCCCTTAGAAGTCCTTGTGTTGCCCCCCCCCCCATTTTGTTTTGATTTTTTGCCTCGTTCAGGCTTGCCAAGATGCTTTATGTGTCACATTTATATTATCAAGTCCCACGGTATCTTGGGCAAGACAACTTCGCTTCGCGTAGAGTCTGGGCCCGTAAACCGAGGGGGTCGGGCTTGTCACCAGATCTTCGTCACTCTAGTGCCCATAACTTTTGATCCGTAAGGAGTTATACGGCGCACATCATACCGTTGGAAAGCTCTCCAAGAGCTCTGTGACGGGGGCTTTAAGCCTACTCGGCTGTGCTAGTTTTTGAGCCCAAAAACAAATGTTTCATGAGTTTCTGGCCACTTTTCTTCTTTTTGCGTTGTTTCTTCATCCTGGATCATTCACCGTGAGCAACCAAAAGGATGACACATAAGGGCTTTGTGCCTTCAACAAGATGGGTGCGATCATACCAACACTAATGCACCGCATCCCATCAGAACTATGAAGTTAAGCGTGCTTGGACGAGAGTAGTACTAGGATGGGTGACCCCCTAGGAAGTTCTCGTGTTGCACCCCTCTTTCGTTTTGTTTTCTTGCCATGTTTAGGCTTGCCAAGACGATTTATCTATCACATTTCTATTATCGAATCCCACAGCATCTTGGGCAAGACAACTTCTCTTCGCGTAGAGGCTGGGCTCACAAACCGAGGGCATCGGGCCTGTGACCAGGTCTCCATCGCTCCAGTGCCCATAACTTTTGATCTGTAAGGAGTTATGTAGCGCATAACATACAGTTGGAAAGCTTTCTGAGAGCTCTACGATGCGGGAAATAAGCCTGCTCAGCTGTGCCAGTTTTCAGAGCCAAAAAGCAAACGTTTTCATGAGTTTCTGGCCACCTTTCTTCTTTTAGTGACGTTTCTTCAACCCAGATCGTTCCTCGTGAGCCGCAAAATGGACAACACATAAGGGCTTTGTGCCTTGAACATAACGGGTGCAATCATACTAGCACTAGTGTACCTTATCCCATAAGAACTCCGAAGTTAAGCGTGCTTGGGTGATAGTAGTACTAGGATGGGTTACCCCCTTGGAAGTTCTCGTATTGCACTCCCCTTTTTGTTTTGTTTTTTTGCCCCGTTCAGGCTTGCCAAGATGCTTTATCCGTTACATTTCAATTATCGAGTCCCATGGTATCTTGGGCAAGACAACTTCACTTCGCGTAGAGGCTGGGCTAGCAAACCGAGGGCGTGGGGCCTGTGACCAGGTTTCCGTCGTTCCGGTGCCCATAACTTTTGATCCGTAAGGAGTTATGCGGTGCACAGCATACCGTTGGAAAGGTCTCTGAGAGCTTTACGACGGGGGCAGTAAACCTACTCGGCTGCGTCAGTTTTTGGAGCCCAAAAGCTAACGTTTTCATCAGTTTCAGGCCACCTTTCCTCTTTTTGCGCTATTTCTCTATCTCGGATCGTTCGTCGTGAGCCGCAAAAATGACGACACATAAGGGCTTTGCGCCCTCAACATGACGGGTGCGATCATACCAGCACTAATACACCGGATCCCATCCGAACATCGAAGTTAAGCATGCTTGGGTGAGAGTAGTACTAGGATGTGTGACCCACATTTTTCTATTTATTTTTTAGCCCCGTTCAGGCTTGCCAAGATGCTTTATCTGTTACATTTGTAATATCGAGTCCCACGACATGTTGGGCAAGAAACCTTCGCTGCGCGTAGAGGCTGGGCCCGCAAACCGAGGGCATCGGGCCTATGACCAGGTCTCCGTCGCTCTAGTGCCCATAACTTTTGATCCGTAAGGAGTTATATGGCACACAGTATACAGTTGGAAAGCTCTCCGAGAGCTTTACGATGGGGGCAGTAAACCTGCTCGGCTGCGCCAGTTTTCGGAGCCCAAAAGCTAACGTTTTCATCAGTTTCGGGCTACTTGTCTTCTTTTTGCACTGTTTCTTTGTCCAGGATCGTTCGTCGTGAGCCGCGAAAATGACGATACATAAGGGCTTTGCGCCCTCAACATGATGGGTGTGATCATACCAGCACTAATGCGCCGCATCCCATCAGAACTACGAAGTTAAGCATGCTTGAGTGAGAGTAGTACTAGGATGGGTGACCCACCTTTTTCTATTTATTTTTTTGCCCCGTTCAGGCTTGCCAAGATGCTTTATCCATCACATTTCTATTATCGAGTCCCAAAGCATCTTGGGAAAGACAACTTCGCTTTGCGTAGAGGCTGGGCCCGCAAACCGAGGGCGTCGGGCCTGTGACCAAGTCTCCATCTCTCCAATGCCCATAACTTTTGATCTATAAGAAGTTATGAGGCGCACAACATACCGTTGGAAAACTCTCCAATCTGCGCCTATTTTCGGAGACCAAAACCAAATGTTTTCATTAGTTTCGGGCAACTTTTCTTCTCTTTACGCTGTTTCTTCATCCCGGATCGTTCGTCGTGAGCCACAAAAAGGATGACACATAAGCGCTTTACGCCCTCAATATGACGGGTGTGATCATACCAGCATTAATGCACCGTATCCCATCAGAACTACGAAGTTAAGCATGCTTAGGCGAGAGTAGAACTAGGATGGGGGACCCACTATGAAGTCCTCGTGTTGCACCCCCCTTTTCGTTTTGTTTTTTGCCTCGTTGAGGCTTGCTAAGATGCTTTATCCGTCACATTTCTATTATCAAGTCCCATGGCATCTTGGGCAAGACAACTTCATTTCCCGTAGAGACTGGGCCCGAAAACCGAGGGTGTCGGGCCTGTGACTAGGTCTTCGTCGCTCCAGTGCCCATAAATTTTGATCCGTAAGGAGTTATGCATCGTACAGCATACCGTTGGAAAGCTCTCCAAGAGCTCTACGACATGGGCAACAAGCCTGCTTGGCTGCGCCTATTTTTGGAGCCCAAAATCAAACGTTTTCATCTGTTTTGGGCTACTTTTCTTCTCTCTATGCTGTTTCTTCGTCCCGAATCGTTCATCGTGAGCCACAAAAAGGATGACACGTAAGCGCTTTGCGCCCTCAATATGACGGGTATGATTATACCAGCATTAATGCACCACATCCCATTAGAACTACGAAGTTAAGCATGCTTAGGCGAGAGTAGAACTAGGATGGGGGACCCACTGGGAAGTCCTCGTGTTGCACCCCCCTTTTCGTTTTGTTTTTTTGCCTCGTTGAGGCTTGGCAAGATGCTTTATCCGTCACATTTTTGTTATCAAGTCCCACGCCATCTTGGGCAAGACAACTTCGTTTCCTGTAGAGACTGGGCCCGAAAACCGAGGGCGTCAGGCCTGTGACCAGGTCTCCGTCGCTTTAGTACCCATAACTTTTGATTTGTAAGGAGTTATGCATCGTACAACATACCGTTGGAAAGCTCTCCGAGAGCTCTACGATGGGGGTAGCAAGCCTTCTTGGCTGCGCCTATTTTTGGAGCCCAAAAGCAAACGTTTTCATTAGTTTCGGGCCACTTTTCTTCTTTTTGTGCTGTTTCTTCATCCCGGATCGTTCATCGTGAGCCACGTAAAGGATGACACATAAGGGCTTTGTGCCCTCAACATGACGGTTGCAATCATATCCGCACTAATGCACTGAATCCCATCAGAACTACAAAGTTAATCGTGCTTGGGCGAGAGTAGTACTAGGATGGGTGACCCCTTAGGAAGTCCTCATGCTGTACCCCTCTTTTCATTTTGTTTTTTTGCCTTGTTCCTGCTTGCCAAGATGCTTTATCTATCACATTTCTATTATCGAATCCCATGGCCTCTTGGGCAAAATAACTTCGCTTTGCGTAGGGGCTTGGCCCGTAAACCGAGGGCGTGGGGCCTGTGACCAGGTCTCTGTCGCTCCAATGCCCATAACTGTGATCCGTAAGGAGTTATGTGGCGCACAACATACTGTTGGAAAGCTCTCCGAGAGCTCTACGACGGAGGTAGCAAGCCCGCTTGGCTGCGCCAATTTTCGGAGCCCAAAAACAAACGTTTTCATCAATTTCGAGCCACTTTTCTTCTTTTTGTGCTGTTTTATTATCCCGGATCATTTGTCGTGAGCCGCGAAAAGGACGACACATAAAGGCATTACACCCTCAATATAACGGGTGTGATCATACCAGCACTAATGCACCGGATCCCATCAGAACTCTAAAGTTAAGCGTGCTTGGGCAAGAGTAGTACTAGGACGGGTGTACCCCTAGGAAGTCCTCAGGTTGCACCGCCGTTTTTGTTTTGTTTTTTTGCGCCGTTCAGGCTTGCCAAGATGCTTTATCCGTCATATTTCTATTATTGTGTCCCACGACATCTTGGGGAAGACAACTTCACTTCGCAGAGAAGCTGGACCCGCAAACTGAGGGCGTAGCGCTTGTGACCAGGTATCTATCTTGGGCACAGGTTATAGCATGTAAACAAGTTATAGACAATTATTAGCAAATAAGCAACAATTCACATAAATACATAAATGACTTAAGTATCAATCACATAAACAAGTTAATCACATAATCACATAAGCACTAAATCACATAATCACTTAAGCACTTACCCATTTTAACCCATAGTTCACTTTTCTTTCACTTCATACATACTTTCATATTAAGACCATTACCCATATTTCGAGAATACCCCGATTGACAGCTAACATGCGCTCTGATACTACTTAAATGTCATGCCCTAACTCGACCCCATCTACGATCTGTCAGGACGCAACGGAATTTCGGCAGTATAACGACAGTAATTGGGACACTGAGGCTCTAAACCAACCTATCAAAACATCATACAATCAAACTCCTCAACCAAACAACAATCAATTCCTGAATATCCTTAGCAACATACAACATAACCATATTATACAATAATCATTCTTAGTTATACGCCTCCGTTCCAACATAACGTTAACTTTAACATACATATCAAAATAGATTATAAACCAACTTAGCAACCCGATCATAGTCAAAAAAGAGACTACTAAGTTAGCAACAACTAGTTCATTATCTCTACTACAACTTGTACATCATAAACTATGAAGTAAATAAAAGACAACTAGAATAATTTACAAGACTATAAGGTATACAACATCTCTAACATCAAGGACAAGACTTTGGCACATAGGACTCCTCCACATATGGCACATTCTCTGCAACTTAAGGCACGTACCCATAATCTTGCTCAATAACACCTGTATGCATTCAATAATAGAGAGTGAGCTTATATAAAACAAGCTCAGTGAGAATCCGATAGATCTCTAACAGTATTTACTATACTCCTTGGAAATGATCATTTGAGCAGTAAACACGTGATAAAACATCAATAATAATATAAACACATAACTATAATGACCAATCAATAAAGGATACTCTAGTTGGTGTAGCTCCAACTGCCATCACGATCTCAACCATTCTTCTTGTAACTCCCCATTACTCACGCACCTGAGGTACCTCACTAGCCTCGCCCTCCATGACACCTCCGTCATGCGAGCTGGAGGTAGCTCTGGTAGTCATGTCGTTATCAACCCGATAGCCCGATGCTGCCCGAGAGGTGGCACACACATACCAAGACTCAGCAATAATAATAAACATCATTCACTGGAGGACAATCTAGAAGAATTGCCTAGCTCCCGGTTCATCAATCATCAATCAATAATCATCAATTATCATCAATATAACATCAAGTAATCAATTAAACAACAAATAACTAAGTTAGATGACAAAGTAGGCCATCCAACTTAACATGCATTAAACACGTAATCTAACCCTAGTCTAACCATCAACAACTCACAATTCAATCACTCAAATACAACCCAATCAACTAAGGCTCAATTCAACAATTTAGAGAAAGACAACCTAAACTCCAAATAATCATCTTACATTCTACTAATCCAAACAACTCCAAATCAGTTTCTAACACCCACCCATTCAATCAACTACATTAGCCCTCTCGAAAACCAACCAAGACACATCAAAATCAAGCCCAACAACCCTAAAACCTCAATGCACCTAGGCTGAAATTTTTGGATTTTCACACAAACATCGCAATCGAAAATTCGGCATTATAACGGTGTTACCACGTAATTAACAAACTTTTAGAAATTGACGGCAATCGATTCCAACCAAAACAACTCAAAATATTCATCGAATGGCCAATCTATCAACTTTAAATACCTGAAAATAAATAATTTCGCTACAAAGGTTCAAATCTCGTAGGAATACACATAAATGATCCCTAGCATGCACTGAGCAATAATATAACTTCAAATTAACATTCTAACCGTTCAAAATGCAATTATAAGCAAAAACATAAAAAATGACTTTTGAGATCTAGAATTTTTCTCTCACCTTTGATGTGTTTTGAAGCTACAAAGATGCTCAATGGATGCTCAAGAGGTGGAATCAAGCCTTGGTTGATGGAAATTGGCCTTGAATTGCAACTTTTAATGAAAATTTAGTTTGAAAAAATGTTGAAAATGTTCTCAAGAAAAGCTATGGAGTTTCGGCCACCTTGTGTGTGCTTTGAGTGTGTTTTGTGCTTTGTTAGTAGGTGTTCATGCATAAATAAGCTAACGTCAAATAAATTAAAAGAAAGTCAAAGTTAATTTTAGCCTTTTAATTCTATTTTTAGTCTTTTAATTCATTTCTTGACTATTTCTTGCACAACTATTAAATTAACACTTAAACTAATTCTAGACAATATATTTTAGGTGACAAAGAGTGTTACATTAAAACAGTTTCACCCGAGTCGGCTTAAAACTCATTTTCCTGCAAAAGAAAGTGTAAAAATCTTTAAAATTCCAAAACCGATTCCAAATCCGTTTTAATCAAACACGGGTATATTAATACACGAGGACAAGGTTTTAAAACTTTTAAAACACCACTGTAAAAATTTTAGCGGACAGGTGTACAAAAACACTATTCACCAAAACCGACGATAAAATTTCTGATTCGATTTTTGATGAAAATTTCATGAATGCACACTTAGCACGTATTAGGAGTATTAATCACATATTTAACACATTCTAAGTCATATAGCACATAAACAGGTCAATTCATGCAAAACAAGGTAAAGCACGCAAATTGAGATAAAGCAAAATATGGGGTCTCACAGGGGTAGTAAGCCTGCTTGGCTGCGCCTATTTTTGGAGCCCAAAAGCAAATGTTTTCATCAGTTTTGGGCTAATTTTCTTCTTTTTGTGATGTTTATTCGTCCCGGATCGTTCGTCATGAGCCGCAAAAAGGACGACACATAAGGGCTTTGCACCCACAACATGACGAGTGCAATCATACCAGCACTAATGCACCGCATCCCATCAGAACTACGAAGTTAAGCGTGCTTGGGCGAGAGTAGTACTAGGATGGGTGACCCCCTGGGAAGTTCTCGTGTTGCACCCCTCTTTTTGTTTTGTTTTTTTGCCCCGTTCAGGCTTACCAAGATGCTTTATCCGTCACATTTCTATTATCAAGTCCCACAGCATCTTGGGCAAGACAACTTCGCTTTGCGTAGAGGCTGGGCCCGCAAACCGAGGGCATTGGGCCTGTGACTAGGTCTCTGTCACTCCAATGCCCATAACTTTTGATTCGTAAGGAGTTATGCGGCGCACAGCATACCGTTGGAAAACTCTCCGACACCTATCAGTTTCGGTACATTTTTCTTCTTTTTGCACTATTTCTTCGTCCCGAATCATTCATCGTGAGCCATGAAAAGGACGACACATAAGGGCTTTGCTCCCTTAACATGACGGGTGCGATCATACCAGCACTAATGCACCGGATCCCATCAGAACTCCGAAGTTAAGCCTGCTTGGGCGAGAGTAGTTGTCACGCCCCAACCCGACCTATAGAGGTTGGACTAGGGTGTGATCTAATCATTCACGTTCGTTTACTACTATAACCGATTGACGAAGGTTAAGTTTATCCGTTAGACTAGAACTTCAAAATTTTTTCAAAAAACCGGCAGCAAAACGGCTGTGATTGGGCTCTTTAGTTTGACCTAATTTTCTATACGCCACAAAACTTTCAATCTCAGATTCGATTCTAACTAAGATTACTATCTATCACCAATCGATATGCCTACTAGTTATCTCGAAAGTCTCGTTTGATTAACAAATCTAGCATGATAACTATGTCCCGTTTATTTGTTAATTCCTGTTACACAAGTACCTGTTGATCTTTAACATACTATTAAGCACCTAGGTGAAATTAGATAGAGTTACAACATTTGATTCTTCTCCTAGCGATTGAGTTGCCTACGATAGTTACTAAATCAAAATAGTGGAAGCAACCCACAAGATAGAGTGTTCATCTAGTCATAATTAGTACAAGCCAAAATTAGACCCCAAATTACAACGAGGGTCATTTACAATCAACAACAAGCAACATAAGAAAGAGTCTTCAAAATAAACATAATGTTCGCAAACTAGCCATAGCCAAGCAAGGCACGTAAGACAAGCAATCACTCCAAAGAGTCATCAACATGCACGTTCTCCTCGGGTACCTGTTCCTGATCTTCTTCACCTGTGATGATAAAAGAGGGTGAGTCCTTATGAACTCAGCAAGGGGGAACGAGAGATAATGTTTTGAAACTCTTTTCCAGTTAGTTTCATGAAAATTCCTTTTTGAAAACATGTCACGCATTACAAATGATAAAGTACGCAAAGCATAAGAATCAAATTGAACTACATATACAACTACCAATCATTTCAAGGATACGGTGAGCTTTTGCTCTCAAGTTCAATCGTTGAGCATTTGCTCTCGATGTCATTTTCGATAACAATTGTTGCGGCTGGCTTCAATCATCCACTTATCGCTCCCAATTGGGTGTACTCCGGATGTACCCCGAAATCCTATGACCCAACTCTCCGAGGGTGAAATGCCAAGCGAGAGAGGGAATTGGTCCATGATAGTCACGGGAGCACCGGCAAGCCCTATGCCGCCCAGCGTTCGTGAAACGCTACCATGCCACAATGAAAGGTTGTAACCTTGTATACAATGAACATTTATACCATTTAACAATTCACATTAGGAGGACAACAAATTAGGTTGCCTCCGAGCAATTTCAAGATCACATATTGCCAAGTAAACGAATGAGGCATGCTTAACATGAATTTTCACTTTGTAAAACACGTAGAGTCATATGAACATTAAACGGGCAGCCAAGTAACACATATAAATCAAGTCATATAACTCATTTCGGGGTTCACGTATCAAGTATTAACATTATACAAGCATGCAATGACATTTATACGAGACTAGATGAAAGAATAGCTCACTCAGCAACATGTAATCATCGGAAATCATATTTAGAGCTATAAGGACAAATACGGGCAGCCTATTAACCACACAATTAACACGTTTAACCAATAGGTCATCTCTTAACAAAATTCATAAGCGTTAGGGTCTCAATTCCGTACTTAAACGTGCGATTAAGCATACCATTCATCAATTAATGATCCCAAACCATACATCAATCAAATTAAGCAACCTCAACCAACCACAACAGTCCACACAACATCCAAGTGCCACAATTCCTAACATTCAATACCTCAAGCAAGGTCTCAACATGATTCTAAGCACATCACTAAACAAAAACCTCACTGCAATTGTCTGTTTTCCCACATTCTATTAGACAAGCAAAAAAATCCAATTCCAGTGAACCAAGTGTCAAATTGAAGCTTAATGAGTGTTTTAAATCTAGGAACAAACTTCGCATCATTTGGAGTTCGGACTTAGGAGTTATGGCCAAAACTGTGAGATTACGCAAAACTGTTCAGTTTTAGACACATTATGATTTTTGCTATTTTTGAGGGTCTTAGAGTCAGAATTGGCTTTGGTCTATTTCTGGAAAAAATGTTCAGAACTACAAAATCTAGTAATCTTCCAATTTTTATGCATTTTCACCAATATTTACTAGGTCAAAAATGCTTCGTTATATAGAGTCAGTAATCTGCCAGAAACCTATTACATTTTTTCAATTTTTTCAGATTTAGACACTTCACGATGTTTGACTATTTTGGAGGCCTTAGAGTCAAAATTGGCCTTGGCCTATTTCTACGAAAAATGCTCCGAACTGGCAAAACTAGTAACCTACCAATTATTCACGAATTTTTATCATGGTTTACTAAGCCAAATGAACCTCGTACTACTAGATCAGAAAACTGCCAGCAACACGTTTTTACCTATCTTCAAGTTCTAGCCAAAAATCTAGCCATGCATGGTCATATAAGCTCATGTACACGCACATAAAACAACTACGGAGGTAAATATAGTCATATGAAGGCATGCATGTGAATTTTGAAAGCTTTTAAAAGAGTTTAACCCTCACCTTAGCCTATTGATGATTAATGATGCTCAAATGCTCTTCAAAAAGCACAAAGGGTTCTTCCTTGCTTTGGCCGAGTGAGATAGCTTGATTACCCTTAATTTCTAACTTAGTTTGCTTGTGAGGATGGTGTGCATGTGTGTGGAACAAAAGAAAATGAAAGAAAAACTATCAAGACATACCTAAGGCCGAAAATGATGAACTTTGTGAGCTTGCATGCGATTTTCTTGCTTTGCTTTGCTATGGTCGAGTTTCTTAGAGTCCTTGAGAGCCTAGGTGAGCTTTATAAGATGAGCTTGAGCTATGATTGTTCATGAAGCAGCCATGCCCGAGAGAGAGAGAGAAGATGAGAGCTTGAGAGAAAGTTTGAGAATGAAATGAAATGTTGGTGTGTGTGTGTCGGCCCTAGAGCTCTACAAAAACTGAAATTGTTTTGTTCTTTGAGCAATTTGAATTGTGAGGAGACACAAGGTGAAGAGGCCAAGATGTTGAAGCTTGGTGTTTAGCAAAAGGTGCATTGGTGCAAGAAAAATTATGACATTGTGTAAGATTGTGTCTAAGCATGCATGAATTAATTATTTTGTTCAAATATTTGCTCAAGCACATAGGTATGGCCGGCCATCTTGTTGTTTAATTCTGATTTTTTTTTTTGTCTTAAGGTTTATTTTATTGTAAATTGGTTGTGGTATTTTAGGTGCATGGATTTTGCAAAAGGAATAAAAAATGTTTAGTGTTTAGTGTTTTGTCTTCTAGTGCATTGACTTAGGATGAAAATAATAGTTAGTAGAGTTGTAGGATTATTTAATAGTCTAGTGCTTTGTATAGGATGCTTTCTCGATTAGCGTGCAGGAACGCCTTCCTAGGTCTAGGGCACGCACTACGAGATAAGGTACGAACTACGAGACAAATGCACGTATTCCAAGTAAATGCATGCAAATCGAGGTCGGGCCTCACATCCTCTCCTCCTTAAAGGAATTTCATCCCGAAATTCAATATTACTTTTGGAATAATGCCGGATACTGTTGCTCCACCTGGTCTCGCCTTTCACACATTGCTTCTTCGACTCCATGGTGATCCTATAGCACTTTCACCATCGGTATCGACTTGTTGCGCAACTCCCAATCTTGTTCGTCTACAATCCAAATAGGCTTTTCTTCATAAGACAAGTTCTCTCGAAGCTGCAACGGCTCTGGCTCCAAGATGTGTGATGGGTCAGGGTGATACTTTCGTAGCATTAAGACATGGAAGACATCATGAATATTAGAGAGGTTCTGGGGTAGTTCCAGGCGATACGCCAATTTGCTAACCTTCTCAATTATCTCAAATGGTCCTACAAACGTCGGGCTCAATTTCCCACCTTTACCATGTTTAATCAATCCCCTCCGAGGTGATAACTTCAAGAACACCTTGTCGCCGACCTCAAATTCTAAATTCCGTCTCCGTCGGTCTGCATAACTTTTCTGCCTGCTTTGGGTGGTAAGCATTCGTTTCCGGATGAGGTGGACATTTTCAACTGTCTTCATAAGTTCTGGTACAAGGGTCGGGTCAAAAGTCTTTGTCTTACCTACTTCATCCCAGTATATTGGGGATCGACACATACGTCCATACAATGCCTCAAATGGGGCCATCCCGATAGTGGCCTAATAGCTGTTATTATAAGCGAACTCCATTAGAGGCAGATATTTCTTCTAACCTTTTCCGAAGTCTAGAACACACGCCCTCAGCATATCCTCTAAAATTTGAATAGTCCACTCAGATTGTCCATCAGTCTGAGGGTGATAAGCTGTACTAAAACTCAACTTAGTCCCCAAAGCTTCTTTTAATCTCTTCCAAAATCAGGAAGTAAAACGAGGATCCCTATCCGATACAATACTCACAGGCATCCCATGTAACCTTACAATATTCGCCACATATATATCTCCCAGTTTCTCCGGACTATCTTCCTTGTTCATCGGTAAGAAGTGTGCTAACTTAGACAATCTATCCACTATGACCCAAACAGCATCATGACCCTTTGTGACATGGGCAGGTCCATACCATAGTTATATGTTCCCATTTCCATCGGGGAATTTTCAACGGTTGTAGTAAAAATGCCGGTCGTTGATGTTCTGCTTTGACCCTCTGACATGTTAAACACTGTGCCACAAACTCGGCAATCTCTCTCTTCATGTTATTCCACCAATAGTGTTGCTTCAAGTCCCGGTACATCTTTGTTCCACCGGGGTGAATGGTGTATCTTGAGTTATGGGTTTCTTCAAGAATCTTCTTTTTCAACTCTGGGTCATTAGGGACACAAATTTGACTCCTAAACCTCCAAATGCCATTATCATGAAACTGGAAATCTGCGTTGCTTTCCTTAATCTTTGCTAACTGTTGGTCCTTCTATTGAGCCTCTCGTAACTCAGACAACAAAGTCGATTGAACTTGTGTAGTGGCAAATAATAACCTTTTTGAGTCAATTGCGGCTTCCACAAAAATGGTTCCTCTAACATCTCCTATACCTTAACCTCAAATTTTGCCATGCTTGCCTTCCGGCTTAAGGCAACTGCAACTATATTTGCTTTACCAGGCACATAATTGATTGTGCAGTATAATCATCCAAAAGTTCCATCCACCGTCTTTCCTTCATGTTCAACTCTTTTTGTGAGAACAAGTACTTCAAGCTCTTGTGATCAGTAAACACCTCAAACTTGTTACCCCATAAATAGTGCCTCTATTTCTTTAGTGCAAACACAATAGCCGCTAGCTCCAAATCATGTGTCGGGTAGTTCAATTCATACGGCTTGGGCTTCCTAAAGGCATACGCAATCACTCTATTATTCTGCATTAGAACACAACATAGTCCGTCCTTAGAAGCATCACTATAGATTACGAAGCCTTGACTTCCTTCAGGTAATGCAAGAATAGGTGCGGTCGTCAATCTTGTCTTCAGCTCCTGAAAGCTGTTCTCACACTTATCATCCCACATGAACTTTGTTTTCTTCTGACTGAGCTTTGTAAGCGGTCCTGTAATCTTTGAAAAATCCTTCACGAACCTCCGATAATAGCCAACTAAACCAAGAAAACTCCGAACCTCTGTGACATTTTCCGACTTCCTCTTAGACATCACTGCTTCTATCTTTGCTGGGTCTACCGCTATTCCTTCCTGGGATATGATGTGCCCTAAGAATGCAATTTTCCACAACCAAAATTCACATTTGCCAAACTTTGCATACAATTGATGCTCCCGAAGTTTCTGCAATACCAATCGCAAATGTTGTTCATGCTCAACCTCGGATTTCGAGTATACCAAAATATCATAAATAAAGATCACCACAAATTGGTCCAAGTAGGGTTGAAACACCCTGTGCATCAAGTCCATAAAAGTTGCAGGGGCATTAGTCAGCCCAAATGGCATTACCATGAACTCATAGTGCCCATATCTCGTCCTGAAAGCCGATTTAGGAACATCCTCCTTTTTGATCCGCAGCTGATAATACCCTTATCTCAAGTTGAGTTTCGAATACACTTTAGCTCCTTGAAGTTGGTCAAACAACTCATCGATCAATAGAAGTGGGTATTTATTCTTGACGGTCACTTGGTTCAATCCTCGGTAATCGATGCATAGCCTCAATGTTCTGTTTTTCTTCTTTACAAATAGGACTAATGCACCCCACGGAGAAGCACTCTGTTGAACAAACCCCTTCTTCAACAATCCTTGCAATTGGTCCTTCAATTCTTGTAGCTCGGCTAGTGCCATACGATAGGGAGCTTTAGATATCGGCTGGGTACCAGGCAGTACTTCTATTACAAACTCGATCTCCCGATCCGGAGGTAAACCCAGCAATTCTTCTGGAAACACATCAGCATAATCTTTAATCACCGGCATCTCCTCTAACTTAACTTTTTTCGATGGCTTATTGATGAGGTAAGCTAAGTATTCGCTACACCCTTTTCTCAAGGACTTCACTGCTTTCGTGGATGAAATGATGGAACTCCCGGTGAAGTCCTTTCAACCCATTACCTCCAATGTTGGTTGGCCAGGTATCTGGAATGTTACAATCTTCATCCGAAAATCTAGTTGGGCCTGATGCTTTGCCAACCAGTCTATCCCTAAGATGACTTCATAGTCTCGAAAGGGTAACACTATAAGATTGGCCGAGAATTCCCTATCCTTAATTTGGATTTTACATGCTTTACAAACTGAGCTAGTAACAAGTTTAGAACCCATTGAAGTACCGACTTCTACTTCGTAAGGAAAACATTCAACTAGTAATATCACACGTTGCACACATAAGGGAGTAATAAATGAATGAGTATCACCTGGATCAATTAGCACCCTAACAGGTTGATTTAGTATCAAGAATGTACCTTCAACAATAGCAGTCTCCTCAGGAAGCTCCTCGCATTCAATAGCATAAGCTCGGGCCTGAACTCTAGGAACTGGAGTCTTGCCTCTATTAGCTGGTTTATTCTGATTTTGTCCTCCTTTCCATTTAGGACAGTCTTTAACCTGGTGTTGATCGCTGCCACACCCCATGCATTATCCTGATTTCCTCCAGCACTGGGTCTCAGTGTGACCCTTTTTATCATAGTAAGAACAGGTGACAACCTGTGTAACAAGTGATCTACCTATAGATCCACGAGTGGAAGAGGTTGATGGTGCTTTAGACGGGCCACGGTTGTTGACTGGTCTATTCTGGCTGTGGCCCTGACTGCGACCCTGAGTTTATAATTTTCTCTATTGTCCTTGAGGCTGGTAAGGTTTCTTATTCGGCTGACTTGAACTGGCTCTATCAAGTTTCCTCTTTTCAACTCGGGAAGTAGCAGCAAAAAGAGCATAATATGTAGTAAAGTCATGTGAAGCCAAGTGATCCTGAATTTCTGGCCTCAACCCATTCATAAATTTCCACATCTTCACCTCAGGGGTACTGACCATGTATTGTGCATAACAGGACAGTCTGTCGAAGCGAGCCTCATACTGAGCCACCATCATGTTACCCTGGTTCAAGTGCATGAACTCTTCAATTCGCCTCTGCCTGAAAACTGCAGGTATATATTTCTCCTTGAATGCCTTAATGAAATTACTCCACAAGCGAGGTGTGTGATCAGTTTCCCAAAGTGCCTCCACAGTGTACCACAAATGCTCAGCATCCCCGTGTAACAGGTACACAGCAAACTCAATCTTCTCTTCGTCAGTATAGTCAAGTGGCTTGTAAACCCTTTCAATCTCAGACAGCCAAGCCTCTTCCTTTTCATCATTAGCTTCCCCGAAGAATTTGGACGGGTGAAAATCAAGGAACTCCCGCATTCTGCTATTTCTCCCATTGTTACCACCATTCCTGTTGTTGTTGTTATGGGCTGTTTCACGTGAATCTTGACGTTCCATTACTCGCGACACGTGATCCATGGCATTCGCCATCATGTTAAACATAGCCATGCCGGGATTAGTTTGGTGAGCATCTCCGACTTCTTGAGGCTCATCGCCCCTATGGGTATTGCGGGTACTAAGGCCAGCCATCTATAGGCACAGATTATTATGCACAATTTATTGAAGTACGATAAGACAAGAATTTAGTGTATAGAATATGCAACATACAATTTCACATAGACATAAAATTCTCAAAACAGTTAAGACATGTTAATCACATAAGAACGTAGAAACAAAGAAGGCATATTTAACATTGGCACACATTAACACACCTAAACAAGTCATCATAACTATCTTAGGGCTTCTACCCATGGTCCGAGAGTTAAACTCGGCTTAAGCAATCTAAGCTCTAATACCATTAATATAAGGTGTGATGCCCCAACCCGACCTATAGAGGTTAGACTAAGGTGTGATCTAATCATTCACGTTCTTTTATGACTATAACCGGTTGACGAAGGTTAAGCTTATCCGTTAGACTAGAACTTCAAATTTTTTTCGAAAAACCGGCAGCAAAACGGTTGTGATTGGGCTCTTTAGTTTGACCTAATTTTCTATACGCCTCAAAACTTTCAATCTCATATTCGATTCCAACTAAGATTACTATCTATCACCAATCGATATGCCTACTAGTTATCTCAAAAGTCTCGTTTGATTAACAAACCCAGCATGATAACTATGTCCCGTTTATTTGTTAATTTCTGTTACACAAGTACTTGTTGATCTTTAGCATACTATTAAGCACCTAGGTGAAATTAGATAGAGTTACAACATTTGATTCTTCACCTAGTGATTGAGTTGCCTACGATAGTTACTAAAACAAAATAGTGGAAGCAACCCACAAGATAGAGTGTTCAACTAGTCATAATTAGTACAAGCCAAAATTAGACCCTAAATTACAACGGGGGTCATTTATAATCAACAACAAGCAACATAAGAAATAGTCTTCAAAATAAACATAACGTTCGCAAAATAGACATAGTGAAGCAAGGCATATAAGGCAAGCAATCACTCCAAAGAGTCATCAACAGGTACGTTCTCCTCGGGTACCTGTTCCTGATCTTCTTCACCTGTGATGATAAAAGAGGGTGAGTCCTTATGAACTCAGTGAGGGGGAACGAGAGATAATGTTTTGAAACTCTTTTCTAGTTAATTCCATGAAAATTCCTTTTTGAAAACATGTCACGTATTACAAATGATAAAGTACGCAAAGCATAAGAATCAAATTGAACTACAAATACAATTACCAATCATTTCAAGGATACGGTGAGCTTTTGCTCTCAAGTTCAATCGGTGAGCATTTGTTCTCGATATCATTTCCGATAACAATTGTTGCGGCCGGCTTCAATCATCCACTTATCGCTCCCAATTGGGTGTACTCCGGATATAGCCCAAAATTCTACGACCCAACTCTTCGAGGGTGGAATGCCAAGCAAGAGAGGGAATTGGACCATGGTAGTCACGGGAGCACCGGCAAGCCCTATGCCGCCCGGCGTTCGTGAAACGCTACCATGCCACAATGAAAGGTTGCAACCTTGTATACAATGAACATTTATACCATTTAACAATTCACATTAGGAGGACAACAAAGTAGGTTGCCTCCGAGCAATTTCAAGATCACATATTGCCAAGTAAACGAATGAGGCATGCTTAACATGAATTTTCACTTTGTAAAACACGTAGAGTCATATGAACATTAAACGGGCAGCCAAGTAACACATATAAATCAAGTCATATAACTCATTTCGGGGTTCACGTATCAAGTATTAACATTATACAAGCATGCAATGACATTTATACGAGACCGGATGCAAGAATAGCTCACTTAGCAACATGCAATCATCGGAAATCATATTTAGAGCTATAAGGACAAATACGGGCAGCCTATTAACCACACAATTTAACATGTTTAACCAATAGGTCATCTCTTAACAAAAGTCATAAGCGTTAGGGTCTCAATTCCATGCTTCAACGTGCAATTAAGCATACCATTCATCAATTAATGATCCCAAACCATACATCAATCAAATTAAGCAACCTCAACCAACCACAACAGTCCACACAACATCCAAGTGCCACAATTCCTAACATTCAATACCTCAAGCAAGGTCTCAACATGATTCTAAGCACATCACTAAACAAAAACCTCACTGCAATTGTCTGTTTTCCCACATTCTATTAGACAAGCAAACAATCTCCAATTCTGGTGAACCAAGTGTCAAATTGAATCTTAATGTGTGATTTAAATCTAGGAACAAACCTCGCATCATTTGGAGTTCGGACTTAGGAGTTATGGCCAAAACCGTGAGACTATACAAAACTGTACAGTTTTAGAGACATTACGATTTTTGCTATTTTTGAGGGTCTTAGAGTCAGAATTGGATTTGGGCTATTTCTGGTAAAAATGTCCAGAACTGTAAAATTTAGTAACCCACCAATTGTCATGAATTTTAACCAACATTTACTAGGTTAAAAATGCTTCGTTCTACAAAGTCAGTAATCTGCCAGAAACCTATTTCATTTTTCCAATTTTTCCAGATTTAGACACCTCACGATGTTTGACCATTTTGGAGGCCTTAGAGTCAAAATTGGCCTTGGCCTATTTCTACAAAAAATGCTTCGAACTGGCAAAGCTAGTAACCTACCAATTTTTCACACATTTTTATCAAGGTTTACTAAGCCAAATGCACCTCGTACTACTAGATCAGAAAACTGCCAGCAACACGTTTTTACCAATCTTCAAGTTCTAGCCAAAAATCTAGCCCTGCATGGTCATATAAGCTCTTGTACACAAACATACAACAACTATAGAGGTAAATATAGTCATATGAAGGCATGCATGTGAATTTTGAAAGCTTTTAAAAGTGTTAAACCATCACCTTAGCCTATTGATGATTAATGATGTTCAAATGCTCTTCAAAATGCACAAAGGCTTTTTCCTTGCTTTGGCCGAGTGAGATAGCTTGATTACCCTTAATTTCTAATTTAGTTAGCATGTGAGGATGGTGTGCATGTGTGTGGAACAAAAGAAAATGAAAGAAAAACTATCGAGACATACCTAAGGCCGAAAATGATGAACTTTGTAAGCTTGCATGCGATTTTCTTGCTTTGCTTTGCTATGGTCGAATTTCTTAGAGTCTTTGAGAGCCTAGGTAAGCTTTAGAAGATGAGCTTGAGCTATCATGGTTCATGAAGCAGCCATGGCCGAGAGAGAGAGAGAGAGAAGATGAGAGCTTGAGAGAAATTTTGAGAATGAAATGAAATGTTGGTGTGTGTGTGTCGGCCCTAGAGCTCTACAAAGCTGAAATTGTTTTGTTCTTTGAGCAATTTGAATTGTGAAGACACACAAGGTGAAGAGGCCAAGATGTTGAAGCTTGGTGTTTAGCAAAAGGTGCATTGGTGAAAGAAAAGTTACGAAATTGTGTAAGATTATGTCTAAGCATGCACAAATTAATTATTTGTTCAAATATTTGCTCAAGCACATAGGTATGGCCAGCCATCTTGTTGTTTCATTCTGAATTTTTGTTTTGTCTTAAGGTTTATTTTATTGTAGATTGGTTGTGGTATTTTAGGTGCATGGATTTTGCAAAAGGAATAAAGAATGTTTAGTGTTTAGTGTTTTGTCTTCTAGTGCAATGACTTAGGATTAAAATAAAAGTTAGTGGAGATGTAGGATTATTTAATAGTCTAGTGCTTTGTGTAGGATGCTTTCTCAATTAGCATGCAAGCACGCCTTCCTAAGTCTAGGGCACACACTTCGACGTAAGGCACAAACTACGAAACAAATGTACGTATTCCAAGTAAATGCATGCAAAATCGAGGTTGGGCCTCACAGTAGTACTAGGATGGGTGACCCCCTGGGAAGCCCTCGTGTTGCACCCCCCTTTTCATTTTATTTTTTTGCCCCATTGCGGCTTGCCAAGATTCTTTATCTGTCACATTTCTATTATCGAGTCCCACAGCATCTTGGGCAAAACAACTTTGCTTTGCATAGAGGCAATACCCATAACTTTTGATCCATAAGGAGTTACGCGGTGCACAGCATACCATTGGAAAGCTCTCCGAGAGCTCTACGACGTTGGTAGCAAGCCTGCGTTGCTGCACCTATTTTTGGAGCCCAAAAGCAAACGTTTTCATTAGTTTTGTGCCACTTTTCTTCTTTTTGCGCTGTTTCTTTGTCTTGAATCGTTTGTCGTGAGCCGCAAAAAGGAAGATACATAAGGGCTTTGCGCCCTCATCATGACAGGTACGATTATACTAGCACTAATGCACCGAATCCCATCAGAACTCCGAAGTTAAGCGTGCTTGGGTGAGAGTAGTACTAGGTTGGGTGACCCCTTGGGAAGTCCTCGTGTTACACCCCCCTTTCGTTTTTTTTTTAGACCCGTTCAGTCTTGCCACGATGCTTTATCCGTCATATTTCTATTGTCGAGTCCTAAGGCATCTTGGTCAAGATAACTTCGTTTAGCGTAGAGGCTGGGCCCGCAAACCAAGGGCGTCGGGCCTGTGACCAAATCTCCATCGCTCCAGTGCCCATAACTTTTGATCTGTAAAGAGTGATGCAGTGGCCAACATATCGTTGGAAATCTGTCTGAGAGCTCTATGACGGGGGTAGTAAGCCTGCTTGGCTGCGCTTGTTTTCGGAGCCAGAAAGCAAACGTTTTCATGAGTTTCTGGCCACTTTTCTTCTTTTTGCGCTGTTTCTTCATCCCGAATCATTCGTCGTGAGCCGCCAAAAGGACGACACATAAGGGCTTTGCGCCCTCAACATCACGGGTACGATCATACCAACACTAATGCACCGCATCCAATCAAAAATACGAAGTTAAGCGTGCTTGGACGAGAGTAGTACTAGGATGGGTGACCCCCTGGGAAGTCCTCGTGTTGCACCCCTCTTTTCCTTTTGTTTTTTTGCCCCGTTCAGGCTTGCCAAGATGCTTTATCTATCACATTTCTATTATTGAGTCCCACAACATCTTGGGCAAGACAACTTCGCTTCGCGTAGAGGTTGGGCCCGCAAATCGAGGACGTCGAGCCTGTGACCATGTTTTCATCCCTGTAGTTCCCATAACTTTTGATTCGTAATGAGTTATACGGCGCACAACATACTGTTAGAAAGCTCTTCGAGCGCTCTACGATGGGGGCAGCAAGCCTGCTCGGCTGCGCCTGTTTTCAGAGCCCAAAAGAAAAAAATTTCATCTGTTTTGGGCCATTTTTATTCTTTTTTCGCTTTTTCTTCATCCCAGATTGGTCGTCGTGAGCTGCGAAAAGGACAACACAGAAGGGCTTTGCGCCTTCAACATGACGGGTATGATCATACCAGCACTAATGCACCGGATCCCAACAAAACTCCAAAGTTAAGCATGCTTGGGCGAGAGTAGTAGGAGGATGGGTGACCCCCTAAGAAATCCTCTTATTGCACCCCCCTTTTTGTTTTGTTTTTTTGCCCCGTTCAGGCTTGCCAAGATATTTTATCCGTCACATTTCTATTATCGAGTCCCACGGCATCTTGGGCAAGACAACTTCGCTTCGCGTAGATGTTGGGCCCGCAAACCGAGAGCGTAGGGCCTGTGACCAGGTCTCCATCGTTTTGGTGCCCATAACTTTTGATCCGTAAGGAGTTATGCAATGCACAACATACTGTTGGAAAGCTCTCCGAGAGCTCTGCGACGGGGGCAACAATCCTGCTCGGCTGCGCCTGTTTTCGGAGTAGAAAAGCAAACGTTTTCATTAGTTTTTGGCCAATTTTCTTCTTTTTACGATGTTTCTTTATTCCAGATTGTTCGTCGTGAGCCGCCAATAGGATGACACATAAGGGCTTTGCGTCCTCAACATGAAGGGTGCGATCATACCAGCACTAATGCACCAGATACCATAAGAACTCTGAAGTTAAGCGTGCTTGGGTGAGAGTAGTACTAGGATGGGTGACCCCCTAGGAAGTCCTCGTGTTGCAGCCCTCTTTTCATTTTGTTTTTTTCCTCGTTCATGTTTGCCAAGATGATTTATCCGTCGTATTTCTATTATTGAGTCCCACGACATCTAGGGCAAGACAACATCCCATCGCGTAGAGGCCGGGCCAGTAAACCGAGGGTGTCGGGCCTGTGACCAGGTCTCCGTCGCTCCAGTGCACCTAACTTTTGATCCGTAAGGAGTTATGCGGTACACAACATACCATTGGAAAGCTCTCTGAGAGCTCTACTACGAGGGTAGAAAACCTGTTCGGCTGCCCCAGTTTTCGGTGTAATACCCGAGCCCGGAATATTAATTTTCTTTGTTTATTATTTTGAAAATTATATTTCCTTAAATTCTTTGTGAATTAACTGTTACTTTCTAGTCGACGCAACGTGCATTGCATTTAAGGAGCGATAGCTAGATAACGATTTCCAGTCCTCAGCAAATAGTGAAACTAGTATTTAGACGACTTAAATTTTATATTTTAATTGTTGCTAACTTTAATTGAACTTACCTTAACTGAAACGGCTTTAAAACGCGCGAAATAGGGCCCTTTGACCAAGTTTTTAAGTAGTTTGACTTAGCCCTTTGACCCTTTGACCATTTGACCCTTAAATAAGTTAAAATTAAGCAAAATAAAATAAAAACAGCAGCAAAACAGCAGCAGGTCGTGATCTCCCTTAGAGGAAAAAAAAAAAAACCTTTCAACCTTCCAAACGATCAATCTTCGCGTGTGCTCGTGCGGGGTGATTTCCGAGGCAACCAACGTTGTTTTCCTAGCGACTAGGAGTACCTAAGGTGAGGGAAGCATGTTATTTGCGCATTTATACGTTGTGTTAGTTAACTTTATCAGTTTTTAGATTTATCCGTAGATCGTTATTTAAAGCGAATTGATGCTTCTAAAATGTTCCTTAGCATTGGTAGAACATGTATTTATGGCTTTGTAACATTTTCTGCGGTTAAATGTTGTGATTGCAACTTGAATTGTGATATGAATAGTACTTTGTGAATAGTAAAACCTTGAAACGTTGAAATTGCGCTGTTATGCTTTCCGTTGATGTAGAAACGTGCTAGGTATGCTAGAATGCTAAAATGTGTGGTTTGTTTGGGTTGCGTAGTGGAAAAAACGAGAATTAAGCCTTTGGGAAAGTCGGGGTCGTTTAGGTCGACTTTTGCGTTTTCTCGTTTTGCGTGTTGGCATTGCTTCGGGAAGCCATGGAAGCACTTTTGGTGCGAATATGGCGTTGGTTGGGTGTTTGGTTGTTGTAGTTGTAGTTCAAACGAGAAAGGGGGAAATCGGGGCTTTGCGCGAGTTCTAGGGTGAAGTAAGGTTTCGGGGTCTTTAGACGTGCCTTATGGTGACCTAGGAGGGTTGGCGAAGTCGGTTTCCAGAACTCGTGGCTCGTTTGGAAATGGTAGCATTTTGACAGTTGGGGCCGATTTGTGTTTTTGTGTGTTTACTTGTCTTTATGCTTATAGAATGCTTAGAATTACTTGAATTACTTGTTTGAGTTGTTTCGGATTGAATTGCTTATCAAATTGCTGCTATTGCGTGCGAGAGTAACCTACTTTGTTATTCTCCCACGTGTGGTTTATCGCTTGTTTATTGCTTGTTTATTGTCTTGTATCGAGTCTTGCATGGCATAGTGTCTCGCACGTGAGTGATGGGCCTCTCTGGGTAGCCTTGGGTTGCCAGTGTTGGTTGCTCTAGCTCCGTTGCTATTCCCTTTCTCGCTTGGGTTGCCTCCCAGGGAGATTTGGGTCGTAGGATTGATGGATACTTCCGGAGTATTCCAAACTGGTGTTATAAGGTTGTTTTGGGCCGGCGCGTCATCATCGGATTCGAGTTTGAAAGTGGTTCGTGGAAAGAGTATCGTATCCTTTGATTGAGTGTTTGCAGCTTTAAATACTTGCCTTGCTTTATTGTTGGCTTTGGATGTATCTTTATATGTTTTGAATGTATTGCTTGGCTAATTGCATTGCATACTCCTCTCATCTCCGTCCTTGAGACCAATTGCCCTCGCTGAGCAATAGTTTTTGCTCATTCCTCTCTATACTATGTTTTTACAGGAGTAGTTGAGGCAGACCCTCTCGAGGTAATTGAGGAGGAGGAGCAGGTGGAGGTGTTTCCGTGATAGCACTTACCTGCTTTGCTGGTGGTTGGTTACCAGTTTTGTGCAAACCTTGCTGTTATGTATATTGCGTGAGGAACGCTTAATTTTGAGGCTTGTAGCCTTGTATATATATTTTCTAGTTGAAATCTTTATTAGTCTTATGTTGAAATGGATTAAAGTTTGTAAGTTGTAAACTTATACTCGGATGACTAGTGAAGAATGCATGCTAATGGCTAATGGTTTAGTGGCATAAGTACTTGTGTAGTATGCATATCATTTTTGGTTTGGAAAGTTGGATAATAAGAAATGTATGTTTTATAGAAAGTTGGCTTGTTTTGATTATTTTATAGCTTTCTCAAGTGTTATATTGATTTTAGGGTTTTCGGATTGTCCGCAGTACAGAGGAGACTCCGTCCGTGTGTCGGGTCCGGGCTTGGCCTTTTGCGGGGTTGGGTCGGGGCGTGACATTCGGAGCCCAAAACCAAACGTTTTCATCTGTTTTTGGCAATTTTTCTTCTTTTTGCGCTGTTTCTTCATCCCAGATCGTTCGTCGTGAGACGCGAAAAGGACGACACATAAGGGTTTTGTTCCCTCAACATGACGGGTGCGATCATACCAGCACTAATGCACCGGATCCCATGAGAACTCCAAAGCTAAGCGTCGTTAGGCCAGAGTAGTACTTGGATGGGAGACCCTCTTGGAAGCCCTCGTGTTGTACCCCCCTTTTCGTTTTGTTTTTTTTGTCCCGTTCCGGCTTGCCAAGATGCTTTATCCATCACATTTCTATTGTCTAGTCCCAGGGCATCTTGGGCAAGACAACTTCACTTCACGTAGAGGCTGGGCCAGCAAACCGAGGGCGCCGGGCCTGAGGCCAAGCCTCTGTCGCTCCAATGCCCATAAGTTTTGATCCGTAAGGACTTATGCAGCACAAAGCATACCGTTGTAAAGCTCTCCGAGAGCTCAACGACCGGGACAACAAGCCTGCTCGGCTGTGCCTTCAACATGACAAGTGTGATCATACCAGCACTAATGCTCCGTATCCCATCAGAACTACGAAGTTAAGCGTTCTTGAGCGAGAGTAGTACCCAGATGGGTGACCCCCTGGGAAGTCCTCGTGTTGCACCCCCCTTTTCGTTTTGTTTTTTTGCCCCGTTCAGGATTGCTGCCAAGATGCTTTATCCGTCACATTTCTAATATCAAGTCCCACGACATCTTGGGCAAGGAAACTTCGATTCGCGTTGAGGCTGGGCCCGCAAACCGAGCGCGTCGGGCCTGTGACCAAGTCTCCGTCGCTCCAGGGCCCATACCTTTTGATTTGTAAGGAGTTATGCGGCGCACATCATACCGTTGAAAAGCTCTCTAAGAGCTCTACGACAGGGCAGCAAGCATGCTCAGCTGCGCCTATTTTTGGAGCCCAAAATCAAACGTTTTCATCAGTTTCAGTCCATTTTTCTTCTTTTTACGCAATTTCTTCATCCCGAATTGTTCGTCGTGAGCCGCCAAAAGGACGACATACAAGGGCTTTGCACCCTCAACATGACGGGTGTGATCATGCTAGTACTAATGCACCGGATCCAATCAGAACTCCAAAGTTAAGCGTGCTTGGGCGAGAGTAGTACAAGGATGGGTGACCCCCTGGGAAGCCCTCGTGTTGCACCCCCCTTTTCGTTTTGTTTTTTTGCCCAGTTCCAGCTTGCCAAGATGCTTTATCTATCACATTTGTATTATCAAGTCCCACGACATCTTGTCCAAGACAACTTCGCTTCACATAGAAGCTCAGCCCGCAAACCGAGGGCGTGGGGCCTATGACCCCGTCTCCGTCGCTCAAGTGCCCATAACTTTTGATCTGTAAGGAGTAATGCGGCGCACGACATACCGTTGGAAAGCTATCTGAGAGCTCTACGACGGGGACAGAAAACCTGCTCGGCTGCCCCAGTTTTCGGAGCCCAAAACCAAACGTTTTCATCTATTTTCGGCAATTTGTCTTCTTTTTGCACTATTTCTTCATCCCAGATCGTTCATCGTGAGCCGCGAAAAGGACGACACATAAGGGTTTTGCGCCCTCAACATGACGGGTGCGATCATACCAGCACTAATGCATCGGATCCCATGAGAACTCCAAAGTTAAGCGTCTTTAGGCCATAGTAGTACTAGGATGGGTGCCCCCCTAGGAAGTCCTCGTGTTCCACCTCCCTTTTTCGTTTTGTTTTTTTGCCCCGTTCGGGCTTGCCAAGATTCTTTATCAGTCACATTTGTATTATCATGTCCTAGGACATCTTGGGCAAGACAACTGCGTTTCGTGTAGAGGTTGGGCCCGCAAATCGAGGGCGTCGGGCCTGAGGCCAGGTCTCCGTCGCTCCATTGACCATAACTTTTGATCCATAAGGAGTTATGCAGCACAAAGCACACCGTTGTAAAGCTCTCCGAGAGTTCTACGACAGAGACAACAAGCCAGCTCGGCTGCGCCCTCAACATGACGGGTGCGATCATACCAGCACTAATGCTCCGTATCCCATCAGAACTACGAAGTTAAGCGTTCTTGAGCGAGAGTAGTACCCAGATGGGTGACCCCCTGGGAAGTCCTCGTGTTGCACCCCCCTTTTCGTTTTGTTTTTTTGCCCCGTTCAGGATTGCTGCCAAGATGCTTTATCCGTCACATTTCTAATATCAAGTCCCACGACATCTTGGGCAAGGAAACTTCGATTCGCGTTGAGGCTGGGCCCGCAAACCGAGCGCGTCGGGCCTGTGACCAAGTCTCCGTCGCTCCAGGGCCCATACCTTTTGATTTGTAAGGAGTTATGCGGCGCACATCATACCGTTGAAAAGCTCTCTAAGAGCTCTACGACAGGGCAGCAAGCATGCTCAGCTGCGCCTGTTTTTGGAGCCCAAAAGCAAATGTTTTCAACAGTTTCGGTCCATTTTTCTTCTTTTTGCGCAGTTTTTTCGTCCCGGATCGTTTGTCGTGAGCCGCCAAAAGGACAAAATACAAGGGCTTTGCACCCTCAACATGACGGGTGCGATCATGCCAGCACTAATGCACCGGATCCAATCAGAACTCCAAAATTAAACGTGCTTACGAGAGTAGTACTAGGATGGGTGACCCCTTGCGAAGCCCTCGTGTTGCAACCCCCCTTTTTGTTTTGTTTTTTTGCCCAATTCCAGCTTGCCAAGATGCTTTATCTGTCACATTTGTATTATCGAGTCCCACAGTATCTTGGCCAAGACAACTTCGCTTCACGTAGAAGCTCAGCCCGCAAACCGAGGGCATGGGGCCTATGAGCCCGTCTCCGTCGATCCAATGCCCATAACTTTTGATTTGTAAGGAGTAATGCGACGCACGACATACCGTTGGAAAGCTCTCTGAGAGCTGTACGATGGGGGTAGAAAACCTGCTCGGCTGCCCCAGCTTTTGGAGCCCAAAACCAAACGTTTTCATCTATTTTCGACAATTTTTCTTCTTTTTACGTTGTTTATTCATCACAGATCGTTCGTCGTAAGCCGCGAAAAGGACGACACATAAGGTTTTTGCCCCCTCAATATGACAGGTGCGATCATACCAGCACTAATGCACCGGATCCCATGAGAACTCCAAAGTTAAGCGTCCTTAGGCAAGAGTTGTACTTGGATGGGTGACCCAATGGGAAGCCCTCGTGTTGCACCCCCCTTTTCGTTTTCTTTTTTTGCCTCGTTCCGGCTTGCCAAGATGCATTATCAGTCACATTTCTATTGTCTAGTCCCAGGGTATCTTGGGTAAGACAACTTCACTTCGCGTAGAGGCTGGGCCCGCAACTCGAGGGCGTCGGGCCTGAGGCCAGGTCTCCGTCGCTCCATTGACCATAACTTTTGATCCATAAGGAGTTATGCAGCACAAAGCACACCGTTGTAAAGCTCTCCGAGAGTTCTACGACAGAGACAACAAGCCAGCTCGGCTGCGCCCTCAACATGACGGGTGCGATCATACCAGCACTAATGCTCCGTATCCCATCAGAACTACGAAGTTAAGCGTTCTTGAGCGAGAGTAGTACCCAGATGGGTGACCCCCTGGGAAGTCCTCGTGTTGCACCCCCCTTTTCGTTCTGTTTTTTTGCCCCGTTTAGGATTGCCCCCAAGATGCTTTATTCGTCACATTTCTAATATCAAGTCCCACGACATCTTCGGCAAGGAAACTTCGATTCGCATTAAGGTTGGGCCCGCAAACCGAGCGCGTTGGGCCTATGACCAAGTCTCCGTCGCTCTAGTGCCCATAACTTTTGATCCGTAAGGAGTTATGCAGCGCACATCATACCGTTGGAAAGCTCTTCGAGAGCTCTACGACAGCAGCATCAAGCATGCTCAGCTGCGCCTATTTTTGGAGCCCAAAATTGAATATTTTCTTCAATTTTGGGCCACTTTTATTCTTTTTGCGCAGTTTCTTCATCCCGGATCATTCATCGTGAGCCGCCAAAAGGATGACATACAAGGCTTTGCACCCTTAACATGACAGGTGCGATCATGCCAGCACTAATGCATCGGATCCAATCAGAACTCCAAAGTTAAGCGTGCTTGGGCGAGAATAGTACTAGGATGGGTGACCCCTTGGGAAGCCCTCATGTTGCACCCCCCTTTTCGTTTTGTTTTTTTTTGCCTTGTTCTAGCTTGCCAAGATGCTTTATCTATCACATTTGTATTATCAAGTCCCACGGCATCTTGGCCAAGATAACTTCACTTCACGTAGAAGCTCAGCTCGCAAACCGAGGGCATGGGGCCTATGACCCGGTCTCCGTCGCTCCAGTGCCCATAACTTTTGATCCGTAAGGAGTAATGCGGCGCACGACATACAGTTGGAAAGCTCTCCAAGAGCTCTACCACGGGGGCAGAAAGCTTGCTCGGCTGTGCTCATTTTCGGAGCCTAAAAGCAATCGGTTTCATAAGTGTCGGGCCACTTTTCTTCTTTTTGCACTGTTTCTTCGTCCCGGATCGTTTGTCGTGGGCCGCGAAAAGGATGACACATATGGGCTGTGCGCCCTTAACATGACGGGTGCGAACATACCAGCACTAATGCACTAGATCCCATCAGAACTTCGAAGTTAAGCGTGCTTGGGCGAGAGTAGTACTAGAATCGGTGACACCTTGGGGAGCCCTCGTGTTCTTTTCGTTTTGTTTTTTTTTTCCCCGTTGCTGTTTGCCAAGATGCTTTATCCATCACATTTCTATTATTGAGTCCCACGGCATCTTAGGCAAAACAACTTCGCTTCGCGTAGAGGCTGGGCCCGCAAACTGAGGGCGTCGGGCCTGTGACCAGGTCTCTGTCGCTCAAGTGCCCATAATTTTTGATCTGTAAGGAGTTATGTGGCGAACAGCATACCGTTGTAAAGCTCTCCGAGAGCTCTACGATGAGGTAGTAAGCATGCTCAGCTGCACCTATTTTCGAAGCCCAAAAGCAAATGTTTTCATCAGTTTTGGGCCACTTTTCTTCTTTTTGCACTATTTCTTCATCCCGAATCGTTCGTCGTGAGCCGCCAAAAGGACGACACATAAGCGCTTTGCGCCCTTAACATAACGGGTACGATCATACCAGCAGTAATGCACCGGATCCCATCAGAACTACAAAGTTAAGCGTGCTTGGGCGATAGTAGTACTTGGATGGGGGACCCCCTAGGAAGTCCTTGTGTTGCACCCCCATTTTCGTTTTGTTTTTTTGCCTTCTTCTGGCTTGCCTAGATGCTTTATCAGTTGCATTTCTATTATTGAGTCCTACGGCATCTTGGGCAACACAACTTCACTTCGCGTAAAGGCTGCGCCGCAAACCGAGGGCTTGGGGCCTGTGACCAGGTCTCCGTCCCTCCAGTGCCCATAACTTTTGATCCGCAAGGAGTTATGCGGCTCACAGCATACCGTTGGAAAGCTCTCTGAGAGCTCTACGATGGGGGCATTAAGTATGCTCGGCTGCGCCTATTTTCCAACCACAAAAGCAAATGTTTTCATCAGGTTTGGGCTACTTTTCTTCTTTTTGCGATATTTCTATGCCCCGGATCTTTCATCGTGAGCCGCAAAAAGGACGACACATAATGGCTTTGCACCCTCAACATGACGAGTGCGATCATACCAGCACTAATGCACTGCTTCCCATCAGAACTACGAAGCTAAGCATGCTTGGGCGAGAGTAGTACTAGGATTGGTGTCCCCCTAGGAAGTCCTCGTGTTGCACCCCTCTTTTCGTTTTGTTTTTTTGCCCTGTTCAGGCTTGCTAAGATGCTTTATCCGTCACACTTCTATTATCGAGTCCCACAGCATTTTGGGCAAGACAACTTCTCTTCGCGTAGAGGCTGGGCTCGCAAAACAAGGGCATTGGGAAAGTGACCAGGTCTCCGTCGCTCCAGTTCCCATAACTTTTGATCCGTAAGGAGTTATATTGTACACGACATATCGTTGGAAAGCTCTCCAAGAGCTCTACGACGGGTGCAGCAAGACTGCTCCGCTGCGCCTGTTTTCGGAGCCCAAAAGAAAATGTTTACATCAGTTTTGGGCCACTTTTCTTCTTTTTGCACTGTTTCTTCGTCCCTAATCGTTCGTCATGAGCCGCAAAAAGGACAACACATAAGGGCTTTGCGCCCTCAACATGACGGGTGCAATCATACCAACACTAATGCACCGGATCCCATCAGAACTCTGAAGTTAAGCGTGCTTGGGTGAGAGTAGTACAAGGATGGGTGACGCCCTGGGATGCCCTCGTGTTGTACCCCCTTTTTCATTTTCTTTTTTTGCCCGTTGCGGCTTGCCAAGATGCTTTATCCGTCACATTTCTATTGTCGAGTCCCACCGCATCTTGGGCAAGACAACTTCGCTTCGCGTAGAGGCCGGGCTCGCATACCGAGGGCATCGGTCTTGTGACCAGGTCTCCGTCGCTCCAGTGCCTATAACTTTTGATCCGTAAAGAGTTATGCAGTGCACAACATACTGTTGGAAAGCTCCTTGAGAGCTCTACGGCGGGGGCAGTAAGCTTGCTCTGTAGTGCCTTTTTTCGAAGCCCAAAAGCAAACATTTTCATGAGTTTCTGGCCACTTTTCTTTTTTTTTTTTGTAATGTTTCTTCATCCTGGATTGTTCGTCGTGACCCACCAAAAGGACGACACATAAAGGCTTTGCGCCCTTAACATGACGAGTGCGATCATATAAGCACTAATGCACCACATCCCATCAGAACTACGAAGTTAAGCGTGCTTGGGCGAGAGTAGTACTTGGATGGGGGACCCCTTGGGAAGTCCTCGTGTTGCACCCCCCTTTTCGTTTTGTTTTTTTGCCTCATTCAGCCTTGCCAAGATGCTTTATCCGTCACATTTCTATTATCAAGTCCCACGACTTCTTGGGTAAGGTAACTTCGCTTTGCGTAGTGGCTGGGCCCGTAAACCGAGGGCGTCGGGCCTGTCACCAGGTCTCTGTCACTCCAGTGCCCATAACATTTGATCCGTAAAGAGTTATGCAGCGCACAGCATACCGTTGGAAAGCTCTCTGAAAGCTCTACGACGTGGGCAGTAAGCCTGCTCGCCTGCGTCTGTTTCCGAAGCCAAAAAGCAAACATTTTCATGCGTTTCTGGCCACTTTTCTTGTTTTTACGCTGTTTCTTCATCCCGGATCGTTCGTGTGAGCCGCCAAAAGGATGACACATAAGGGCTTTGCACCCTCAACATGACGGGTGCGATCATACCAACACAAATGCACCTCATCCCATCAGAACTACGAAGTTAAGCATGCTTGGACGAGAGTAGTACTAAGATGGGTGACCTCCTAGGAAGTCCTCATGTTGTACCCCTATTTTCATTTTGTTTTATTGCCCCGTTCTGGCTTGCCTAGATGCTTTATTAGTCACATTTCTATTATAGAGCCCCACGGCATCTTGGGCAAGACAACTTCGCCTCGCATAGAGGCTGGGCCCCCAAACCGAGGGCGTCGGCCCTGTGACCAAGTCTCTTACGTCCCAGTGCCCATAACTTTTGATTCGTAAGGAGTTATGCGGCGCACAGAATACCGTTAGAAAGCTCTCTTAGCGCTCTACGATGGGGGCAGCAAGCCTCCTCGGCTGCCCCTATTTTCGGAGCCCAAAAGCAAACATTTTAATCAGTTTTGGGCCATTTTTCTTCTTTTTTTGATGTTTCTTCATCCCAGATTGTTCGTCGTGAGCCGCAAAAAGGACGGCACATAAGGGCTTTCCTCCCTCAACATGACGGGTGCGATCATACCAGCACAAATGCACCGGAACCCAACAGAACTCCGAAGTTAAGCGTGCTTGGACGAGAGTAGTGCAAGCATGGGTGACGCCCTGGGAAGCCCTCATGTTGCACCACCCTTTTCGTTATGTTTTTTTAGCCTGTTCTGGCTTGCCAAGATGCTTTATCAGTCATATTTATATTATCGAGTTCCACGACATCTTGGGCAGGACAACTTCGCTTCGCGTAGAGGCTGGGCCCACAAACTAAGGGCGTCGGACCTGTGGCTAGGTCTTCATCGCTCCAGTACCCATAACTTTTGATTTGTAAGGAGTTATGCGACGCACAACATAAAGTAGGAAAGCTCTAAGAGAGCTCTGCAACAGGGGTAACAAGCCTGCTCAGCTGCGCTTGTTTTTGGAGCCCAAAAGCAAACTTTTTCATCAGTTTTGGGGTACTTTTCTTCTTTTTGCGCTATATCTTCGTCCGGATTATTAGTCTTGGGCCGCCAAAAGGATGAAACATAAAGGCTTTGTGCCCTCAAGATGTTTGGTGCCATCATACCAGCAGTAATGCAATGCATCCCATCAGAACTACGAAGCTAAGCGTGCTTGGGCGATAGTAGTACTAGGATGGGTGACCCCCTAGGAAGTCCTCGTGTTGCACCCCTTTTTTCATTTTGTTTTTTTGCCCCGTTCAGGCATGCCAAAATGCTTTATCCGTAACATTTCTATTATCGAGTCCCACGGCATCTTGGGCAAGACAACTTCGCTTCGCGTAGAGGCTGAGCCCGTAAACCGAGGGCATCGGGCCTGTGACAAGGTCTCCGTCGCTCCAATGCCCATAACTTTTGCTCCGTAAGAAGTTATGCGCTTCATAGAATACCGTTGGAAAGCCCTCCAAGAGCTCTCCGACGGGGGCAGCAAACCAGCTCGAATGCGCCAATTTTCGGAGCCCAAAACCAAACTTTTTCATCAGTTTCGGCCTACTTTTCTTATGTTTGCGCTGTTTCTTCATCCCAAATCGTTCGTCGTGACCTGCAAAAAGGACGACACAAAGGGCTTTGCGCCCTCAACATGACGGGTGCGATCATACCAGCACTAAAGCACTACTTTCCATCAGAACTACGAAGCTAAGCATGCTTGGGCGAGAATAGTACTAGGATTGGTGGCCCCCTAGGAAGTCCTCGTGTTGCACCCCTCTTTTTGTTTTGTTTTTTTGCCCTGTTCAGGCTTGCTAAGATGCTTTATCCATCATATTTCTATTATCGAGTCCCACGGCATGTTGGGCAGGACAACATCGCTTCGCGTAGAGGTTAGGCTCGCAAACCAAGGGCATTGGGCAAGTGACCAAGTCTCCGTCGCTCCAGTTCTCATAACTTTTGATTCGTAAGGAGTTATATTGTACACGACATATCGTTGGAAAGCTCTCCAAGAGCTCTACGACGGGTGCAGCAAGACTGCTCAGTTGTGCCTATTTTTGGAGCCCAAACTCAAAAGTTTTCTTCAGTTTTGGCCACTTTTCTTCTTTTTGCACTGTTTCATCCTCCGCGATCGATCGTCATGAGCCGCGAAAAGGACGACACATAAGGGCTTTCCACCCTCAACATGACAGGTGCAATCATACTAACACTAATGCACAGGATCCCATCAGAACTCTGAAGTTAAGGGGGCTTGGGTGAGAGTAGTACTAGGATGGGTGACCCCCTGGGAAGTCCTCGTGTGGCACCCCTCCTTTTGTTTTGTTTTTTTGCCTCGTTCAGGCTTGCCAAGATGCTTTATCCGTCACATTTCTATTATCGAGTCCCACCGCATCTTGGGTAAGACAACTTCGCTTCTCGTAAAGGCTGGGCTCCAATACCGAGGGCGTCGGGCCTGTGACCAGGTGTCCGTCGCTCCAGTGCCATAACTTTTGATACGTAATGAGTTATGCAGTGCACAACATACTGTTGGAAAGCTCCTTGAGAGCTCTACGGCGGGGGCAGTAAGCTTGCTCTGTAGTGCCTTTTTTCGAAGCCCAAAAGCAAACATTTTCATGAGTTTCTGGCCACTTTTCTTTTTTTTTTTTGTAATGTTTCTTCATCCTGGATTGTTCGTCGTGACCCACCAAAAGGACGACACATAAAGGCTTTGCGCCCTTAACATGGCGAGTGCGATCATATAAGCACTAATGCACCACATCCCATCAGAACTACGAAGTTAAGCGTGCTTGGGTGAGAGTAGTACTGGGGTGGAAGACCCCCTGGGAAGTCCTCGTGTTGCACCCCCCTTTTCGTTTTGTTTTTTTGCCTTGTTTAGGCTTACCACGATGCTTTATCCATCACATTTCTATTATCAAGTCCCACGACTTCTTGGGTAAGGTAACTTCGCTTTGCGTAGTGGCTGGGCCCGTAAACCGAGGGCGTCGGGCCTGTCACCAGGTCTCTGTCACTCCAGTGCCCATAACATTTGATCCGTAAAGAGTTATGCAGCGCACAGCATACCGTTGGAAAGCTCTCTGAAAGCTCTACGACGTGGGCAGTAAGCCTGCTCGCCTGCGTCTGTTTCCGAAGCCAAAAAGCAAACATTTTCATGCGTTTCTGGCCACTTTTCTTGTTTTTACGCTGTTTCTTCATCCCGGATCGTTCGTGTGAGCCGCCAAAAGGATGACACATAAGGGCTTTGCACCCTCAACATGACGGGTGCGATCATACCAACACAAATACACCTCATCCCATCAGAACTACGAAGTTAAGCATGCTTGGACGAGAGTAGTACTAAGATGGGTGACCTCCTAGGAAGTCCTCATGTTGTACCCCTATTTTCATTTTGTTTTATTGCCCCGTTCTGGCTTGCCTAGATGCTTTATTAGTCACATTTCTATTATAGAGCCCCACGACATCTTGGGCAAGACAACTTCACCTAGCGTAGAGGCTGGGCCCGTAAACCGAGGGCATCGGCCTTGTGACCAGGTCTCCGTCATCCCAGTGCCCATAACTTTTGATTTGTAAGGAGTTATGCGGCGCACAGCATACCGTTAGAAAGCTCTCTCAGCGCTCTACGATGGAGGCAGCAAGCTTGCTCGGCTGCCCCTATTTTCAGAGCCTAAAAGCAAACATTTTAATCAGTTTTGGGCCATTTTTCTTCTTTTTTTGATGTTTCTTCATCCCAGATTGTTCGTCGTGAGCCGCAAAAAGGACGGCACATAAGGGCTTTCCTCCCTCAACATGACGGGTGCGATCATACCAGCACAAATGCACCGGAACCCAACAGAACTCCGAAGTTAAGCGTGCTTGGACGAGAGTAGTGCTAGCATGGGTGACACCATGGGAAGCCCTCGTGTTGCACCACCCTTTTCGTTATGTTTTTTTAGCCTGTTCTGGCTTGCCAAGATGCTTTATCAGTCATATTTATATTATCGAGTTCCACGGCATCTTGGGCAGGAAAACTTCGCTTTGCGTAGAGGCTGGGCCCACAAACTAAGGGCGTCGGGCCTGTGGCTAGGTCTTCATCGCTCCAGTACCCATAACTTTTGATTTGTAAGGAGTTATGCGACGCACAACATAACGTAGGAAAGCTCTACGAGAGCTCTGCAACGTGGGTAACAAGCTTGCTCAGCCGCGCTTGTATTTGGGGCCCAAAAGCAAACTTTTTCATCAGTTTTGGGGCATTTTTCTTCTTTTTGCACTGTATCTTTGTCCATATCGTTCGTCTTGGGCCGCCAAAAGGACGACACATAAGGGCTTTGTGCCCTCAAGATGTCTGGTGCCATCATACCAGTAGTAATGCAACGCTTCCCATAAGAACTACGAAGCTAAGCGTGCTTGAGCGATAGTAGTACTAGGATGGGTGACCCCCTGGGATGTCCTCGTGTTGCACCCCTTTTTTCATTTTGTTTTTTTGCCCCGTTCAGGCATGCCAAAATGCTTTATCCGTCACAATTCTATTATCGAGTCCCACGGCATCTTGGGAAAGATAACTTCGCTTTGCATAGAGGCTGAGCCCGTAAACCGAGGGCATCGGGCCTGTGACAAGGTCTTCGTCGCTCCAATGCCCATAACTTTTGCTCCGTAAAGAGTTATGCGCTGCATAGAATACCGTTGGAAAGCTCTCCAAGAGCTCTCCGACAGGGGCAGCAAACCTGCTCGAATGCGCCTATTTTCGGAGCCCAAAACCAAACTTTTTCATCATTTTGGCCCACTTTTCTTCTTTTTGCGCTGTTTCTTCATCCCAAATCGTTCGTCGTGACCTGCAAAAAGGACGGCACATAAGGGCTTTGTGCCCTCAACATGAGGGGTGCGATCATACTAGCACTGAAGCACCGGATCCTATTAGAACTCCAAAGTTAAGTGTGCTTGGGCTAGAGTAGTACTTGGATGGGTGACCCCTTGGGAAGCCCTCATGTTGCACCCCCATTTTTGTTTTGTTTTTTTGCCCAGTTCCGGCTTGCAAAGATGCTTTATCCGTCACATTTCTATTATCGAGTCCCACGACATCGTGGGCAAAACAACTTCACTTCGCATAGAGGCAGGGCTCGCAAATCGAGGACGTAAGGCCTATGGCCAGGTCTTCGTCACTCTAGTGCCCATAACTTTGATCCGTAAGGAGTTATGCAGCGCAAAGCATACCATTGTATGGCTCTACGAGAGCTCTATGATGGGGGCAACAAGCCTGCTCGGCTGCGCCTATTTTTGGAGCCCAAAAGCAAACATTTTCATCAGTTTCAGGCCACATTTATTCTTTTTGCTCTGATTCTTCATCCTGGATCATTCGTCGTGAGCCACGAAAAGGATGACACATAAGGGCTTTGCGCCCTCAACATGACGAGTGCGATCATACCAGCACTAATGCGCCGCATCCCATCAGAACTACGAAGTTAAGCGTGCTTGAGCAAGAGTAGTACTAGGATGGGTGACCCCTTGGGAAGTCCTCATGTTGCACCCCCTTTTTCGTTTTGTTTTTTTGCCCCGTTCAGGATTGCCAAGATGCCTTATCCGTCCCATTTCTATTATCAACTCCTATGGTATCTTGGGCAAGAAAACTTCGCTTCACGTAGAGGATGGGCCCGTAAACCGAGGGCGTCGGGCCTGTGACTAGGTCTCCGTCGCTCCAGGGCCCATAACTTTTGATCCGTAAGGAGTTATGCGGCGCACATCATACCGTTGAAAGCTCTCTGAAAGCTCTACGATGGGGCAGCAAACATGCTCGGCTAAGCCTATTTTCGGAGACCAAAAGCAAACGTTTTCAACATTTTCAGGCCATTTTTCTTCTTTTCACGCTATTTCTTTTATCCGTATCGTTTGTCGTGAGTGGCGAAAATGATGACATATAAGGGTTTTGCGTCCTCAACATAATGGGTGCGATTATACCAGCACTAATGCACCAGATCCTATCAAAACTACGAAGTTAAGCGCGCTTGAGCGAGAGTAGTACTAGGATGGGTGACCCCCTGGGAAGTCTTCGTGTTGCACCCCCCTTTTTGCGCTGTTTCTTCATCCCGGATCGTTCGTCGTGAGCCGCGAAAAGGACGACACATAAGGGCTTTGCGCTCTCAACATGACGGTTGTGATCATACCAGCACTAAAGCACAGGATCCCATTAGAACTCTGAAGTTAAGCATGCTTGGCCGAGAGTAGGACTAGGATGGGTGACCCCCTCGGAATCCCTCGTGTTGCACCCCATTTTCGTTTTGTTTTTGTTCCCTGTTTCGGCTTGCCAAGATGCTTTATCCGTCATATTTCTATTATCGAGTCCCACGGCATCTTGGGCAAGACAACTTCGCTTCACGTAGAGGCTGGGCTGGCAAACCGAGGGCGTCAGGCTTGTGACCAGGCCTCCGTCGCTCCAATGCCCATTACTTTTGATCCGTAAAGAGTTATGCAGCGCACAACATACAGTTGGAAAGCTCTCCGAGAGCTCTACGACGTGGGCGATAAGACTGCTCGGCTGCTCCAGCTTTTGGAGCCCAAACGGAAACGTTTTCATCAGTTTCAGGCCACTTTTCTTATTTTTGCTCTGTTTCTTCTTCCCGGATCATTCGTCGTGAGGAGGAGTGAAAAGGACGACGCATAAGGGCTTTGAGCCCTCAACATGACAGGTGTGATCATACCATCACTAATGCACCAGATCCCATCAGAACTCCAAAGTTAAGCGTGCTTGGGCGAGAGTAGTACTAGGAAGGATGACCCCCTGGGAAGCCCTTGTGTTGCACCCCCCTTTTCATTTTGTTTTTTTGCCCCGTTCAGGCTTGCCAAGATGCTTTATCCGTCATATTTCTATTATTGAGTCCCACTGCATCTCGGGCAAGACAATTTCGCTTCGCCTAGAGGCTGGGCCCGCAAACCGAGGGCATCGGACTTGTGACTAGGTCTCCGTCTCTCCAATACCCATAACTTTTGATCCGTAAGGAGTTATGCGGTGCACAGCATACCGTTGAAAAGCTCTCTGACAGCTCTACGATGGGTACAGCAAGCTTGCTAGGCTGCGCATGTTTTCGATGCCCAAAAGCAAACGTTTTTATTAGTTTTGCACCGTTTTTCTTCTTTTCACGCTGTTTCTTCATCTTGGATCGTTCGTCTTGAGCCACAAAAAGGACGACACATAAGGGCTTTGCGCCCTCAACAAGAAGGGTGTGATCATACAAGCATTAATGCACCGGATCCCATCAGAACTCCGAAGTTAAGCTTGCTTGGGTGAGGGTAGTACTAGGATGGGTGAACCCTTGGAAAGCCCTCGTGTTGTACCCATCTTTTTCGTTTTGTTTTATTGCCCCGTTCCGGCTTGCCAATATGCTTTATCTATCACATTTCTATTATCGAGTCCCATGGCATCTTGGGCAATACAACTTCATTTCGCGTAGAGGTTGGGCTCGCAAACCGACGGCGTTGGGCCTATGACTAAGTCTCTGTCGCTTCAGTGCCCATAACTTTGGATCCGTAAGGAGTTAAGCGGGGCACAGTACACCGTTGGAAAGCTTTCCAAAAGCTCTACGACGGGGACGACAAGCCTGCTCGGCTGTGCCAGTTTTTCGAAGCCCAAAAGCAAACGTTTTCATTACTTTCGGGCCACTTTTCTTTTTCTTGCGCTATTTCTTCGTCCCGAATTGTTCGTCGTGAGTCGCGAAAAGGATGACACATAAGGGCTTTGCGCCCTCAACATAAGGGTGCGATCATACTCGCACTAATGCGCCGTATCCCATCTGAACTACGAAGTTAAGCATGCTTGAGTAAGTGTAGTACTTGGATGTGTGACCCCCTGGGAAGTCCTTGTCTAGCACGCCTTTTTTCGTTTGTTTTTTTGCCTCGTTCAGGCTTGTCAAGATGTTTTATCCATCACATTTCTATTATCGAGTCCCACGGCATCTTGGGCAAGACAACTTCGCTTTGCGTAGAGGCTGGGCCCGCAAACCGGGGGCGTCGGGCCTGTGACTAGGTCTCCGTCACTCCGGTGCCCATAACTTTTGATCGGTAAGTAGTTATGCGTTGCACAACATACCGTTGGAAAGCTCTCTGAGAGCTCTACATCGGGTGCAGCAAGATTGCTCGGCTGCGCCAGTTTTCGCAGCCCAAAAGCAAACATTTTCATTTGTTTTGGGCCACTTTTCTTCTTTTTACGTTGTTTCTTCGTCCCGGATCGTTTGTTGTGTGCCGCGAAAAGGACGACACAAAAGGGCTTTGCGCCCTCAATATGACGAGTGCGATCCTACCAGTACTAATGCACCATATCCCATCAGAACTAAGAAGTTAAGTGTGCTTGGGCGACAGTAGTACTAGGATGGGTGACCCACTAGGAAGTCCTCGTGTTGTACCTCCCCTTTTTCATTTTTTTTTTTGCCCCGTTCAGGCTTGCGAAGATGCTTTATCAGTCAAATTTCTATTATGAAGTCCCATGGCATCTTGGGCAAGACAACTTCGCTTCACGTAGAGGTTGGGCCCGTAAACTGAGGGCGTTGGGCCTGTGACCAGGTATACGTCCCTCCAGTGCCAATAACTTTTGATTTGTAAGGAGTTATACGGTACACTGCATATAGTTGGAAAGCTCTCCAAGTGCTCTATGACAATGACAACAAGCCTGCTCGGGTGCGCCTATTTTTGGACCCCAAAAGCATAGGTTTTCATCAGTTTCAGGCCACTTTTCGCGCTGTTTCTTCCTCCCAATCATTCGTCGTGAGCTGCGAAAAGGATGACACATAAGGGCCTTGCGCCCACAACATGACGGGTGCGATCATACCAGCACTAATGCACCGGATCCCATCAGAACTCTGAAGTTAAGGGTGCTTGGGCGAGAGTAGTACTAGGATGGGTGACCCCTTGGGAAGTCCTCGTGTTGCACCCCCTTTTTCATTGTGTTTTTTTTGCCCCGTTCCTGCTCGCCAAGATGCTTTATCCATCACATTTTTATTAACGATTCCCACGGCCTCTTGGGCAAGACAACTTCACTTTGCGTAGAGGCTGGGCCCGTAAACTGAGGGCGTGGGGACAGTGACCAGGTCTCTATCGCTCCATTTCCCATAACTTTTGATCCATAAGGAGTTATATAGCGCACAACATACCGTTGGAAAGCTCTCCGAGAGCTCTACAATGGGGGCAGTAAGCTTGCTCAATTGCGCCTATTTTCGGAGCCCAAAAGCAAACGTTTTCATCTATTTCGGGCCATTTTTCTTCTTTTTGTGTTGTTCTTTTGTCCCGGATCGTTCGTCGTGAGCCGCAAAAAGGACGACACATACGGGCTTTGTTCCCTCAACATGACGGGTACGATCATACAAGCACTAATGCACCGGATCCCATAAGAACTCCGAAGTTAAGCGTGCTTGGGCGAGAGTAGTACTAGGATGGGTGACGTCCTGCTAAGTCCTCGTGTTGTACCCCCTTTTACGTTTTGTTTTTTTCCCTCGTTCAGGCTTGCCAAGATGTTTTATCTATCACCTATCTATTATCAAGTCCCATGGCATCTTGGGCAAGACAACTTTACTTCACGTAGAGGCTGGGCCCACAAACCGAGGGCATGTGGCCTGTGACCAGGTCTCCGTCGCTCTAATGCCTATAACTTTTGATCCGTAAGGAGTTATACGGTGCACAACATACCGTTGGAAAGCTCTCCGAGAGCTCTACAACGGAGGCAACAAGCCTGCTAGGCTGCGCCTATTTTTGGAGCCAAAGGCCAACGTTTTTATCAGTTTTGGGCCATTTTTGTTCTTTTTACGCTGTTTCTACATCCTGGATCGTTTGTCGTGAGCCGCGAAAAGGACGACACATCAAGGCTTTGCACCCTCAACATGACGGGTGCGGTCATACCAGTACTAATGCACCACATCCCATCTAAACTACAAATTTAAGCGTGCTTGAGCGAGAGTAGTACTAGGATAGGTGACCCCTTGGGAAGTCCTCATGTTGCACCCCCCTTTTCGTTTTGTTTTTTTGCCCCGTTCAGGTTTGCCAAGGTGCTTTATCCGTCACATTTCTATTATCGAGTCCCTCGGCATCTTGGGCAAGACAACTTCTCTTTGCGTAGAGGCTGGGCCAGAAAACCGAGGGCATTGGGCTTGTGACTAGGTCTTCTTCGCTCTAGTGCCCATAAGTTTTGATCCGTAAGGAGTTATACGGCGTACAACATACCGTTGGAAAGTTCTCCGAGAGCTCTACGACGGGGGCAACGAGCCAGATCGGTTGCGCCTATTTTCAGAGCCCAAAAGCACACGCTTTTCTCTATTTCGGGCCATTTTTCTTCTTTTTGCGATGTTTCCTCGTCCTGGGTCGTTCGTCATGAGCAGCAAAAAGGATGACACATCAGGGATTTGCGCTCTCAACATGATGGGTGTGATTATACCAGCAATAATATGCCGTATCCCATCAGGACTACCAAGTTAAGCGTTCTTGTAGTACTAGGATGGGTGACCCCCTGGGAAATCCTCGTGTTGCACCCCCCTTTTCATTTTGTTTTTTTGCCCCGTTCAGGCTTTCAAAGATGCTTTATCTGTGACATTTCTATTACCGAGTCCCACAGCATCTTGGGCAAGACAACTTCTCTTCGCTTGGTGGCTGGGCCTGCAAATCAAGGGTATCGGGCCTGTGACCTAGTCTCCGTCACTCCAGTTCTCATAACTTTTGATCCGTAAGGAGTTATACGGCACACAACATACCGTTGGAAAGTTCTCCGAGAGCTTTACAATAGGGGGTAGCAAGCCTGCTCGGTTGCGCCTATTTTCAGAGCGCAAAAGAAAATGTTTTCATAAATTTTGGGCCAATTTTCTTCCTTTTGCGCAGTTTCTTCATCCCAGATCGTTCGTCGTGAGCCGCGAAAAGGACGAAACATCAGGGCTTTACGCCCTCAACATTACGGGTGCGATCATAACAACACTAATGCGTCGTATCCCATCAGAACTTCGAAGTTAAGCGTGCTTGGGCAAGAGTAGCACTAGGATGGGTGACCCCTTAGGAAATCCTCGTGTTGCACAACCCTTTTCATTTTTTTTATTGCCCCGTTCAGGCTTGCCACGATGCTTTATCCGTCACAATTCTATTGTCGAGTCCCAAGGCATCTTGGGCAAGACAACTTTGCTTCGCGTAGAGGCTGGGCCCGCAAACCGAGGGCATGGGGACTGTGACCAGGTCTGCGTCGCTCCAGTACCTATATCTTTTGATCCGTAATGAGTTATGTGGCGCACAACATACCGTTGGAAAGCTTCCGAGAGCTCTATGATGGGGGCCGTAAGCCTACTCGCATTCGCCTATTTTCGGAGCCCAAAAGCAAATGTTATCATCATTTTTGGACCATTTTTCTTCTTTTTGCGCTATTTCTTCGCCCCGGAGCATTCGTCGTGAGCCGCGAAAAGGACGACCCATAAGGGCTTTTCACCCTCAACATGACGGGTGTGATCATAACAGCTCTAATGCACCGAATCCCATCAGAACTCTGAAGTTAAGCGTGCTTCGGCGAGAGTAGTACTAGGATGGGTGACCCCCTGGGAAGCCCTCGTATTGCACCCACTTTTTTGTTTTATTTTTTTGCCTCGTTTCGACATGCCAAGATGCTTTATCTGTCATATTTCTGTTATCGAGTTCCATGGTATCTTGGGCAAGACAACTTTGCTTCGCGTAGAGGCTGGGCCAGCAAACTGAGGGCGTGGGGCATATGACGAGGTCTTCGTCGCTCTAGTGCCCATAACTTGTGATCCGTATGGAGTTATGCAGCGCACAACAAACCGTTGGAAAGTTCTCCTTGAGCTCTACGACGTGGGCAGTAAGCCTGCTCGGCTGCACCTAATTTCAGAGCCCAAAAGCAAACGTTTTCAATAGTTTCGATCCACTTTTCTTCTTTTTGCGCTGTTTTTTCTTCCCGGATCGTGCGTCATGAGCCGCGAAAAAAGACAACACAGAAGGGCTTTGCGCTATCAACATGACGGGTGCGATCCTACCGTCACTAATGCATCACATCCCATTAGAACTAAGAAGTTAAGCGTCCTTGCGCGAGAGTAGTACTTGGATGGGTGACCCCCTGGGAAGTCCTCGTATTGTACCCTCATTTTTGTTTTTATTTTTTGCCTCGTTCGGGCTTACCAAGATGCTTTATCCGTCATATTTCTCTTATCGAGTAGAGGCTGGGCCCGCAAACCAAGGGCGTGTAGAGGCTGTGCAAGACAACTTTGCTTCGCGTAGAGGCTGGGCCCGCAAACCAAGGGCGTGTAGCCTGTGACCAGGCCTCCGTCGCTACAGTGCCCATAACATTTGATCCGTAAGGACTTATGCGGAGCACAGCATGCTATTGGAAAGCTCTTCGAGAGCTCTACGACGGGGGCAGCATGCCTGCTAGCCTGCGCCTATTTTTGGAGCCCAAAAGCAAACGTTTTCATTAGTTTCTAGCCACTTTTCTTCTTTTTGCGCTATTTCTTGGTCCTGAAACGTTCGTCGGGAGACGCTAAAAGGACGAAACATAAGGGCTTTGCTCCCTCAACATGACGGGTGCGATCATACCAGCAGTAATGCACTAGATCCCATCATAACTCTGAAGTTAAGCGTGCTTGGTCGAGAGCAGTACTAGGATGGGTGACCCACTGGGAAGTCATCGTGTTGCACCCCCCTTTTCGTTTTGTTTTTTTTCCTCATTCAGCCCTGCCAAGATGCTTTATCCGTCCCATTTCTATTATCCAGTCCCACGGCATCTTGGGCAAGAAAACTTCGCTTTGCGTAGATGCTGGGCCCGCAAACAGAGGGTGTCGGGCTTGTGACCAGGTCTCCATCGCTCCGATACCCATAACTTTTGATCAGTAAGGAGTTATACGGCACACAGCATACCGTTAGAAAGCTCTCTGAGAGTTGTACGATGGGGGCAGCAAGCTAGCTATGTTGCACCTGTTTTTGGATCCCAAAAGCACACGTTTTCATCAGTTTCTGGCCACTTTTCTTCTTTTTGCGCTGTTTCTTCACACATGATTGTTCGTCGTGAGCAGCAAAACGGACGACACATAAGGGCTTTGCGCCCTCAACATGACGGGTGCGATCATACCAGCACTAATGCGCAGCATCCCATCAAAATTACGAAGTCAAGCGTGCTTGAGTGAGAGTAGTACTAGGATGGGTGACGTCCTGCTAAGTCCTCGTGTTGCACCCCCCTTTACGTTTTGTTTTTTTGCCACGTTCAGGCTTGCCAATATGCATTATCTGTCACCTATCTATTATCGAGTCCCACAGCATCTAGGGCAAGATAACTTCACTTCGCGTAGAGGCTCGGACAGCAAACCGAGGGCGTGGGGTCTGTGACCAGGTCTCCGTCGCTCCGATGCCCATAACTTTTGATCCGTAAGGCGTTATGCAGCACACAGCATATCGTTGGAAAGCTCTTCGAGAGCTCTCCGACAGGGGCAGCAAGCCTGCTAGGCTGTGTCTATTTTCGTCACCCAAAAACAATCATTATCATCAGTTTTAGGCCACTTTTCTTCTTTTTGCGCTGTTTCTTAGTCCCGGATCATTCGTCGAGAGCCGCGAAAGGGATGATATATAAGGGGTTTGTGCCCTCAACATGACGGGTGAGATCATACCAGCAATAATGCACTGCATCCCATCATAACTACGAAGTTAAGCGTGCTTGGGCGAGAGTAATACTAGAATTGGTGACCCCCTGGGAAGTCCTCGTGTTGCACTCCCCTTTTCATTTTTTTTTTCACCCCGTTCAGGCTTGCCCAGATGCTTTATCTGTCACATTTCTATTATCAATTTTTTTTTGCCCCGTTCAGGCTTGCCAAGATGCTTCATCCATCACATTTCTATTATCGAGTCCCACTGCATCTTGGGTAAGACAACTTTACTTCACGTAGAGGCTGGGCCTGCAAACCGAGGGCATTGAGCCTATGACTAGGTCTCCGTCGCTCTAGTGCCCATAACTTTTGATCTGTAAGGAGTTACGTGGCGCACAACATACCATTGGAAAGCTCTATAAGAGCTCTACGACAGGGGCAGTAAGACTGCTCAGCTGGGCTAGTTTTTGGAGCCTAAAAGTAAACGTTTTCATCAGTTTTGGGCCTATTTTCTTCTTTTTGCGCTGTTTCTTCGTCCCAGATCGTTCGTTGTGGGTTGCGAAAAGGACGACGCATAAGGGCTTTGCGCCCTCAACATGATGGGAGGGATCATACCAGCACTATTGCACCGCATCCCATCAGAACTACGAAGTTAAGCGTGCTTGAGTTAGAGTAGAACAAGGATGGGTGACCCCTTGGAAGTCCTCGTGTTGTACCCCCCTTTTCATTTTATTTTTTTGCCCTTATCAGGCTTGCCAAGATGCTTTATCCGTAAGATTTCAATTATCGAGTCCCACGGCATCTTGGGCAAGACAACTTCGCTTCGCGTAGAGGCTGGGCCCGTAAACCGAGGGCGTTGGGCCTCTTACCAAGTCTCCGTCGCTTCAACCCCCATAACTTTTGACCGTAAGGAGTTGTGAGGTGCACGGCATACCGTTGGAAAGGTCTCTAAGAGCTCTACGACGGGGACAGTAACCCAGCTCGGCAGCGCTGGTTTTTGTAGCCTAAAAGAAAATATTTTCATTAGTTTCAGGCCACTTGTCTTCTTTTTATACTGTTTCTTATTCCCAGATCGTTCGTCGTGAGCTGCGAAAAGGATGACACATAAGGGCTTTGCACCCTCAATATGACGGGTGCGATCATACCAGCACTAATGCACTGCATCCCATCAGAACTAAGAAGTTAAGCGTGCTTGGATGAGAGTAGTAAAATGATAGATGACCCCCTTTTTCATTTTTTTTTTTGCCCTGTTCAGGCTTGCCAAGATGCTTTATCCGTCACATTTCTATTATATAGTCCCACTACATCTTGGGCAAGAGAACTTCGCTTCGCGTAGAGGCTGGGTCGGCAAACTGAGGGCGTGAGGCCCCTAACCAGGTCTTTGTCGTTCTAGTGCCAATAAATTTTGATTCGTAAGGAGTTATGCAGCGCACAACATACCGTTGAAAAGCTCTCCGAGACGTCTACGATAGAGGCATCAAGCCTGCTTGGCTGCGCCTGTTTTTGGTGCCCAAAAGCAAACATTTTTATCAGTTTCACGACATTTTTCTTCTTTTTACGCTGTTTCTTCGTCCCGAATCATTCGTCGTGAGCCGCGAAAAAGACGACACATAAGGGCTTTGCACCCTCAACAAGACGGCTGCGATCATACCAGCACTAATGCTCCGGATCTAATCAGAACTCAGAAGTTAAGTGTGCTTGGGCGAGAGTAGTGCTAGGACGGGTGACCCCCTGGGAAGTCCTCGGGTTGCACCCCCCTTTTTGTTTTGTCTTTTTTCCCCATTCATGCTTCCCAAGATGCTTTATCAGTCACATTTCTATTATCGAGTCCCACGGTATCTTGGGCAAGGGAACTTCACTTCGTGTAGAGGCTGGGCCCGCAAACCAAGGTCGTCAGGCCTGTGACCAGGTCGCTATCGCGCTAGTGCCAATAACTTTTGATCCGTAAGGAGTTATGCGGCGCAAAGCACAACATTGAAAAGCTCTCTTAGAGCTCTATGACGGGTGAAGCAAGCCTGCTCGATTGCGCATGTTTTCCAAGCCCAAAAGCAAACGTTTTCATTAGTTTTGTGCCAACTTTATTCTTTTTGCGCTGTTTCTTGGTCCTGGATCATTCGTCGTGGGTCGTAAAAAGGACTACACATAAGGGCTTTGCGCCCTCAACATGCCGGGTACGATCATACCAACAGTAATGCACCGCATCCCTTCAGAACTACGAAGTTAGTCGTGCTTGGACGAGAGTAGTACTAGGATGGGGGACCCCCTGGGAAGTCCTCGTGTTGCACCCCCCTTTTCCTTTTGTTTTTTTGCCCCGTTCAGGCTTGCCAAGATGCTTTATCTATCACATTTCTATTATCAAATTCCACGGCATCTTGGCAAGACAACTTCGCTTCGCGTAGAGGCTGGGCCCACAAACCGAGGGCATCGGGCCTGTGACCAACTCTCCGTCGCTCTAATACCCATAACTTTTGATTTGTAAGGATTTATGCGGCGCACAGTATACCGTTGGAAAGATCTCTGAGAGCCCTACGACGGGGGTAGCAAGCCAGCCAAGCTGCAACTGTTTTCGGAGCCCAAAAGCAAACATTTTCTTCAATTTTGGTATACTTTTCTTCTTTTTGTGCTGTTTCTTCATCCCGGATCGTTCGTCGTGAGCCGCGAAAAGGACTACACATATGGGCTTTGAGCCCTCAACATGACGGGTACGATCATACCAGCACTAGTGCGCCACATGCCATCAAAACTACGAAGTTAAGCGTGCTTGGGCGAGAGTAGTACTAGGATGGGGGACCCCCTGGGAAGTCCTAGTGTTGGACCCCTCTGTTCATTTTGTTTTTTTGCCCCGTTCAGGCTTGCCAAGATGCTTTATCCGTCACATTTCTATTATCAAATTCCTTGGCATCTTGGGCAAGACAACTTTACTTTGCATAGAGGCTGGGCCCGCAAACTGAGGGCGTGGGGCCTGTGACCAAGTCTCCGTCACTCCAACGCACATAACTTTTGATCCGAAGGAGTTATGCGGTGCACATCATACAGTTGGAAAGCTCTCTGAGAGCTCTATGATGGGGGCAGCAAGCCAGCTTAGCTGCAACTGTTTTGGAGCACAAAATCAAACATTTTCATTAGTTTCGAGCCACTTTTCTTATTTTAGCGCTATTTCTTCATCCCGGATCGTTCGTCGAGAGTAGCGAAAAGGACGGCACATAAGGGCTTTACGCCCTCAACACGACGGGTACAATCATGCCAGCACTAATGCACTGCATCCCATCAAAACTATGATGTTAAGCATGCTTGAGTGGGAATAGTACTAGGATGGGTGACCCCCTGGGAAGTGCATGTGTTACACCCCCCTTTTCGTTGTTTTTTTTTGCCCCGTTCAGGCTTGCCAAGATGCTTTATCTGTCACATATCTATTATGGAGTCACACGCAATCTTGGGCAAGACAACTTCGCTTCGCGTAGAGGCTGGGGCCGCAGACTGAGGGGGTCGGGCCTGTGACCAGGTCTCCGTCGCTCCAATACCCATAACTTTTGATCAGTAGGGAGTTATGTGACTCACAACATACCATTGGAAAGCTCTCTCATAGCTCTACGGCGGGGGCAGCAAGCTAGTTTAGTTGCACTTGTTTTCGTAGCCCAAAAGCAAACGTCTTCATCAGTTTCAGGCCACTTTCCTTCTTTTTACGGTTTTTCTTCATCCCGGATCGTTCGTCGTGAACCGCGAAAATGACGACACATAAGGGCTTTGTGCCCTCAACATGAAGGGTGCGATCATACCAGCCCTAATTAAACGCATCCTAGCAAAACTACGATGTTAAGCATGCTTGAGTAAGAGTAGTACTATGATGGGTGATCCCCTAGGAAGTCCTCGTGTTACACCCCCATTTTCGTTTAGTTTTTTTGCCCCGTTCAGGCTTTCCAAGAAGCTTTATCTATCACATATCTATTATCGAGTCCTAAGCAATCTTGGGCAAGACAACTTCACTACGCGTAGAGGCTGGGCCCGTAAACCGAGGGCGTCGGGCCTATGACCAGGTCTCCGTCGCTCCAATACCCATAACTTTCGATCTTTCAGGAGTTATGCGGTGCACAACATACCATTGGAAAGCTCTCTAATAGCTCTACGACGGGGGTAGCAAGCTAGCGTAGTTGCACCTATTTTCGTAGCCCAAAAGCAAACGTTTTCATCAGTTTCAGCCCACTTTTCTTCTTTTTGCTCTGTTTCTTCGTCCCGAATCGTTCGTCGTGAGCCGCGAAAAACATGACATATAAGGGCTTCGTGCCCTCAACATGACGGGTGCGATCATACTAGTACTAATGCACCGCATCCCATCAAAACTACGATGTTAAGCATGGTTGAATGAGAATAGTACTAGGATGGGTGACCCCCTGGGAAGTCCTCATATTGTACCCCCCTTTTAGTTTTGTTTTTTTGGCCCGTTTAGGGTTGCCAAGATGCTTTATCCGCCACATTTCTATTATCAAATTCTACGGCATTTTTGGAAAGACAACTTCGCTTCGCGTGGAGGCTGGGCCCGCAAACCGAGGGCTTCGGGCCTGTGACCAGGTCTCCGTCGCACCAATACCCATAACTTTTGATTTGTAAAGAGTTATGCAACGCACAACATACCGTTGGAAACCTCTCTGAGAGCTCTACGACTGGAGCAGAAAGCTAGCTTTGCTGCGCCTATTTTTGGAGCCCAAAAGCAAATGTTTTCATCAGTTTCAGGCTACTTTTCTTCCTTTTGCGCTGTTTCTTCGTCCCGGATAGTTCAAAGTGAGCGGCAAAAAGGACGACACATAGGGGTTTTGCGCCCTCAACATGATGGGTACGATCATACCAGCTCTAATGTGATGCATCCCATCAAAACTATGACGTTAAACGTGCTTGGTGTGTGTAGTACAAGGATGGGTGACCCCCTGGGAAGTTCTCGTGTTGTACCCCCTTTTAGTTTTGTTTGCTTGCCCCGTTCAGGCTTGCCAAGATGTTTTATCGTCACATTTCTATTATTGAGTCCCACGACATCTTGGGCAAGACAACTTCGCTTCGCATAGAGGCAGGGCCCGCAAACCGAGGGCGTCAGGCTCGTGACCAGGTCTTCGATGTTCCAATATTGATAACTTTTGATCCGTAAGGAGTAATGCGGCATACAACATACAGTTGGAAAGCTTTATGATAGCTCTACGATGGGGGCAGCAAGTTAGCTTAGTTCCACCTATTTTCGGAGCCCAAAAGCAGAAGTTTTCATCAGTTTCAGGACTTTGCTTCTTTTTGCGTTGTTTCTTCGTCTAGGATCGTTTGTCGTTAGCTACGAAAAGGACGACAGATAAAGGGCTTTGTGCCCTCAACATGACGGGTGCGATCATACCAGCACTAATGCATTGTACCCCATCAAAACTATGAAGTTAAGCATGCTTGAGTGAGAGTAGTTCTAGGATGGGTGACCCCTTGGGAAGTCCTCCTGTTGCACCCCACTCTTTGTTTTGTATTTTTGCCCCATTTGGGCTTGCCAAGATGCTTTATCCGTCACATTTCTATTATCAAATTCCACGACATCTTGGGCAAGACAACTTCGCTTCGCGTAGAGGCTGGGCCCGCAAACAGAGGGTGTCGGGCCTGTGACTAGGTCTCCGCCACTCCAATACCCATAACTTTTGATCTGCAAAGAGTTATGCGGCATATAGCATACCGTTGGAAAGCTCTCTGAGAGCTCTACAATGGTCGCAGCAATCCAGCAAGGCTTCACCTATTTTTAGATCCCTAAAGCAATTGTTTTCATCAGTTTCGGGCCTCTTTTTTTCTTTTTTCTCAGTTTCTTCATTCCGGATCATTCATCGTGAGCCGTGAAAAGGACGACACATAATTGCTTTGGGCCCTAAACATGACGGGTGCGATCATACCCAAACTAATGCGCCGTATCCCATCAAAACTACGAAGTTAAGCGTGCTTGAGTGAGAATAGTACTAGGATGGGTGACCCTTTGGGAAGTCCTCGTGTTGCACCCACCTTTTCGTTTAGTTTTTTTGCCCCGTTGAGGCTTGCCACGATGCTTTATTAGTCACATTTCTATTATCGAGTCCCACGGCATCTTGGGTAGGACAACTTCACTTCGCGTAGAGGATGGGCCCTCAAACCGAGGGCGTGGGGGCCTGTGACTAGGTCTCCATCACTCAATGCCTATAACTTTTGATCCGTAAGGAGTGATGCGGTGCACAGCATACCATTGGAAAGCTCTCCAAGAGGTCTACTACTGGGACAACAAGCCTGCTCGGCTGCGCCAGTTATCGGACCCCAAAAGCAAACATTTTCATCAGTTTCAGGCAACTTTTCTTCTTTTTATGCTTTTTCTTCGTCCAGGATCATTCGTTGTGAGCTGCAAAAAGGTCGACACATAAGGGCTTTATGCCCTCAACATGATGGGTGCGATCATACCAGCACTAATGCACTGTATCCCATCAGAACTACTAAGTTAAGCGTGCTTGGGCGGGAGTAATACTAGGATAGGTGATACACTGGGAAGTCCTCGTGTTGTACGCCCCCGTTTTGTTTTGTTTTTTTGCCCCGTTTAGCCTTGCCAAGATGCTTTACCCATCACATTTCTATTATCGAGTCCTACGGCATATTGGGCAAGACAACTTTGCTTCGCGTAGAGGTTGGGCCCGTAAACCGAGGGCATGGGGCCTGTGACCAGGTCTCCGTCGCTCTAGTGCCCACAACTTTTGATCAGTAAGGAGTTATGCGGTGCACAACATACCGTTGGAAAGCTCTCCGAGAGCTCTACGATGGGGACAGTAAGCCAGCTTGGCTGCGCCAGTTTTTGGACCCCAAAAGCAAACATTTAATCAGTTTCAGGCCACTTTTCTTCTTTTAGCGCTGTTTCTTAGTCTTTAATTATTCGTCGTGAGCCGCAAAATTGACGACACATAAGGGCTTTGCGCCCTCTGCATGACGGGTTCGATCATACCAGCACTAATGCGCCGCATCCCATTAGAACTATGAAGTTGAGCGTGCTTGTGTGAGAGTAGTACTAGGATGGGTGACCCCCTGGTAGTCCTCGTGTTATACCCCCCTTTTCGTTTTGGTTTTTTTCCCCGTTCAGGCTTGCCAAGATGCTTTTTCCGTCACATTTCTATTATCAAGTCCCACGGTATCTTGAGCAAGACAACTTCGCTTCGTGTAGAGGCTGGGCCCACAGACCTAGGGCGTGGGGCTTGGGACCAGGTCTCCGTCGCTCCGGTGCCCATAACTTTTGATCCATAAAGAGTTATGCGGTTCACAGCATACCGTTGGAAAGCTTTCCGAGAGCTCTACGACGGGGCAGCAAGCCTGCTCGGCTGCGCCTATTTTCAGAGCCCAAAAGCAAATCTTTTCATTAGTTTTAGGCCACTTTTCTTGTTTTTTCACTGTTTTTCATCCCGGATTATTTGTCGTGAGCCGCCAAAAAAATGACACAAAAGTGCTTTGCGCCCTCAACATAACGGGTGCGATCATACCAGCACTAATGCTCCGCATCCCATCAGAACTACGAAGTTAAGCGTGCTTGCGTGAGAGTAGTAGTAGGATGGGGGACCCCCTGGGAAGTCCTCGTGTTGCACCCCCCTTTTTGTTTTGTTTTTCTGCCTTATTCATGATTGCCCAGATGCATTATACGTCACATATCAGTAATCGAGTCCCACGGCATCTTGGGCAAGATAACATCGCTTTCCGTATAGGCTGGGCCTGTAAACTGAGGGTGTCGAGCCTGTGACCAGGCCTCCTTCGCTCCAATACCCATAACTTTTGATCCGTAAGGAGTTATGAGGTGCACAACATACTGTTGGAAAGCTCTCTGAGAGCTCTACGACTGGGGTAGCAAGCCATCACAATTGTGCCTATTTTCTGAGCCCAATAGCAAATGATTTCATCAGTTTTGGGCCATTTTTCTTCTTTTTGCGCTGTTTCTTCACCCCGGATCGTTCGTTGTGGGCCAGGAAAAGGACGACACATAAGGGCTTTGCGCCCTCAACATGACGGGTGTAATCATACCAGCACTAATGCGCCGCATCCCATTAAAACTACGAAGTTAAGCGTGCTTGAGTGGGAGTAGTACTAAGATCGGTGATCCCCTGGGAAGTCCTCGTGTTCCACCCCCAATTTTGTTTTGTTTTTTTTGCCACGTTCAGGTTTGCCAAGATGCTTTATCTATAACATTTCTATTATCGAGTCCCACGGCATTTTGGGCAAGACAATTTTGCTTCGCGTAGAGGCTAGGCATGCAAACCGAGGGCGTGGGGCCTATGACCAGGTCTCCGTCTCTCCGATGCCCATAACTTTTGACCCGTAAGGAGTTATGCGGCGCATAGCATACCGTTGGAAAGCTCTCTGAGAGCTTTACAACGGGGTCAACAAGTCTGCTAGGCTGCACCTATTTTCAAAGCCCAAAAGCTAGCATTTTCATTAGTTTCGGGCCACTTTTGTTCTTTTTATGCTCTTTCTTCATCCCAGATCATTTGTCGTGAGCCGTAAAAAGGACGACACTTCACGGCTTTGCGCCCTCTACATGACGGGTGGGATCATACCAGTACTAATGCACCGCATCCCATCATAACTATGAAGCTAAGTGTGCTTGGGCGAGAGTAATACTAGGATGGGTGACCCCCTGGGAAGTCCTCGTGTTGTACCCCCCTTTTAGTTTCATTTTTTTGGCCCTTTCAGGTATGCCAAGATGTTTTATCCGTCATATTTCTATTATCAAATTCCACGGCATTTTGGGCAAGAAAACTTTGCTTCGCGTAGAGGTTGGGCCCGTAAACCGAGGTCGTGGGACCAGTGACCATGTCTCCGTCGCTCTAATACCCATACCTTTTGATCCGTAAGTTGTTATGCGGCGCATAACATACGGTTGGAAAGCTCTCCGAGAGCTCTACAACTGGGGCAGAAAGCCAACTTAGCTGCACCTATTTTTAAAAGCCCAAAAGCGAACGTTTTCATCAGTTTTGGGCCACTTTTCTTCTTTTTGCGCTGTTTCTTTCTCACAGATCATTAGTCGTGAGTCGCGAAAAGGACTACACATAAGGGCTTTGCTCCCTCAACATGACGGGTGTGATCATACCAGCACTAATGTGCCGTATCAAATCAAAACTATGACGTTAAGCGTGCTTGAGTGAGTGTAGTACAAGGATGGGTGACCCCCTGGGAAGTCCACGTGTTGCACCCCCTTTTCATTTTATTTTTTTGCCCCGTTCAGGCTTGCCAAGATGTTTTATCCGTCACATATCTATTATCGAGTCCCACGGCATCTTGGGCAAGACAACTTCAATTTGCGTAGAGGCTGGGCCTGCAAACCGAGGGCGTCGGGCTAGTGACCAGGTCTCCGTCGCTCCAATACCCATAACTTTTGATCCGTAAGGAGTTATGTGCTGCACAGCATACCGTTGGAAAGCTCTTTGAGAGCTCTACGACGGGGGTAGCAAGTTAGCTTAGTTGCACCAATTTTCAAAGCCCAAAAGCAAAAGTTTTCATCAGTTTCGGGACTTTTATTCTTTTTGTTCTGTTTCTTCCTCTAGGATCGTTCGTCGTTAGCCGCGAAAAGGACGACACATAAGGGCTTTGCGCCCTCAACAGGACGGGTGCGATCATACCAGCACTAATGCGCCGCACCCCATCAAAACTACGAAGTTAAGGGTGCTTGAGTGAGAGTAGTACGAGGATGGGTGACCCCCTGGGAAGTCCTCATGTTGCACCCCCCTTTTCGTTTTGTCTTTTTGCCTTATTTTTGGCTTGCCAAGATGCTTTATCCGTCACATTTCTATTATCAAATTCCACAACATCTTGGGCAAGGCAACTTCGCTTCGCGTAGAGGCTGGGCCTACAAACCGAGGGCGTCGGGCTTGTGACCAGGTGTCCGCCGCTCCAATACCCATAAATTTTGATCCGTAAAGAGTTATGCGGCGTACAACATACCGTTGGAAAGCTCTCTGAGAGCCCTACGATGGTCGCAGCAAGCCAGCTTGGCTGCACCTATTTTAGGAGCCCTAAAGCAATCGTTTTCATCAGTTTTAGGCCTCATTGTTTCTTTTTTCACGGTTTCTTCGTCCCGGATCGCTCGTCATGAGCCGCGAAAAGGACGACACATAAGTGCTTTGGGCCCTCAGCATGACGGGTGCGATCATACCCATACTACGAAGTTAAGCGTGTTTGAGTGAGAATAGTACTAGGATGGGTGACCCTCTGGTAAGTCCTCATGTTGCACCCCTCTTTTCGTTTTGTTTTTTTGCCCAGTTCAGGCTTGCCAAAATGCTTTATCCGTCACATTTCTATTATCTAGTCCCACGGCATCTTGGGCCAGGCAACTTCGCTTCGCGTAGAGGCTGGGCCCGCAAGCAGAGGGCGTGGGGCCTGTGACCAGGTTTTCGTCACCCCAGTGTCTGTAACTTTTGATCTGTAAGGAGTTATGTGTTGCACATCATACCATTGGAAAGCTCACCGAGAGATATACAATGTGGGCAACAAGCCTGCTCGGCTGCGCCTGTTATCGGACCCCAAAAGCAAACATTTTCATCAGTTTCAGGCAAATTTCTTCTTTTTATGCTGTTTCTTCGTCCCGGATCATTCGTCGCAAGCCGTAAAAAGACACATAAGGGCTTTACGCCCTCAACATGACGGGTGCGATCATACCAGCACTAATGTACTGTATCCCATCAGAACTACGAAGTTAAGCATGCTTGGGCGGGAGTAGTACTAGGATGGGTGAACCCCTGGGAAGTCCTCGTGTTGCACCCCATTTTTCTTTTGTTTTTTTGCCCTGTTCAGGCTTGCCAAGATGCTTTATCTGTCACATTTCTATTATCGAGTCCCATGGCATCTTGGTCAAGACAACTTCATTTCGCGTAGTGGCTGGGCCCGTAAACCGAGGGCGTGGGGCCTGTGACCTGGTCTCCATCGCTCTAGTGCCCATAACTTTTGATCCGTAAGGAGTTATGTGGCACACAACATACTGTTGGAAAGCTCTCCCGGAGCTCTACGATGGGGGCAGTAAGCCTGCTTGGCTGCGCCAGTTTTCGGACCCCAAAAGCAAAAATTTTCATCAGTTTTAGGCCACTTTTCTTCTTTTTGTGCTGTTTCTTCCTCCCTGATTATTCGTCGTGAGCCGCGAAATTGACGACACATAAGGGCTTTGCGCCCTCAACATGACGGGTGCGATCATACCAGCACTAATGCGCCGCATCCCATCCGAACTACGAAGTTGAGCGTGCTTGTGTGAGAATAGTACTAGGATGGGTGACCCCATGGAAGTCCTCGTGTTACACCCCCCTTTTCGTTTTGGTTTTTTGCCCCGTTCAGGCTTGCCAAGATGCTTAATCCGTCACATTTCTACTATCAAGTCCCACGAGATATTGGGCAAGACAACTTCATTTCGCGTAGAGGCTGGGCCCACAAACCGAGGGCGTCGGGCCTGTGACTAGGTCTCCGTCGCTCTAATGCCAATAACTTTTGATCCGTAAGGAGTTATGTGCCGCATAGCATACCGTTGGAAAGCTCTCCGAGAGATCTACGACGGGGCTGCAAGCCTGCTCGGCTGTGCCTGTTATCGGACCCCAAAAGTAAACATTTTCATCAATTTCAGGCAACTTTTCTTCTTTTTATGCTATTTATTCGTCCCAGATTATTCGTCGTGAGCCGCAAAAAGGACGACACATAAGGGCTTTACGCCCTCAACATGACGGGTGAGATCATACCAGCACTAATACGCCACATCCCATCAGAACTACGAAGTTGAGCGTGCTTGTATAAGTGTAGTACTAGGATTGGTGACCCACTGGGAAGTCCTCGCGTTGCACCCCAATTTTCGTTATGTTTTTTTACCCCGTTCAGGCTTGCCAAGATGCTTTATCTGCACATTTCTATTATCGAGTCCCATGGCATATTGGGCAAGACAACATCGCTTTGCGTAGAGGATGGGCCAGTAAACCGAGGGCATGGGGCCTGTGACCAGGCCTCCGTCGCTCTAGTGCCCACAACTTTTGATCCGTAATGAGTTATGGGGCGCACAACATACCGTTGGAAAGCTCTCCGAGAGCTCTATGATGGGGGTAGTAAGCCTGCTTGGCTGGGCCAGTTTTCGCAGCCCAATATCAATCGTTTTCATTAGTTTTGGACTATTTTTCCTCTTTTTGCACAGTTTCTTCTTCCTTGATTATTCGTCGTGAGCCGCAAAATTGACGACACATAAGTGCTTTGCGCCCTCAACATGACGGGTGTGTTCATACTAGCACTAATGCACCAGATCCCATCATAACTATGAAGTTAAGCGTGCTTGGGTGAGAGTAATACTAGGATGGGTGACCCCTTGGGAAGTCCTCGGGTTGCACCCTCCTCTTTGTTTTGTTTTTTTGCCACGTTCAGGCATGCCAAGATGTTTTATCTGTGACATTTCTATTATCGAGTCCCGCGGAATCTTGGACAAGAGAACTTCACTTTGCGTCGAGGCTGGGCTCATAAAACGAGGGCATCGAGTCTGTGACCAGGTCTCCGTCGTTCCAGTGCCCATAACTTTTGATCTGTAAGGAGTTATGCGGCACACAACATGCCGTTGGAAAGTTCTTAGAGAGATCCACGGCAGGAGCAGTAAGCCTGCTCGGCTGCACTAGTTTTTAGAGCCCAAAAGCAAACGTTTTCATTAGTTTCGGGCCACTTTTTTACTTTTTGGGCTGTTTCTTCATCCCCGACTATTCGTCGTGAGCTGCAAAACGGACGACACATAAGGGCTTTGCCCTCTCAACATGACGGGTGCGATCATACCACCACTAATGCTCCGCATCCTATCAGAACTACAAAGTTAAGCGTGCTTGAGTGAGAGTAGTACTAGGATGGATGAGCCCATAGGAAGTCCTCGTGTTGCACCCCCCTGTTCGTTTTGTTTTTTTGCCCCGTTTAGGCTTGCTATGATGCTTTATCTGTCACATTTCTATTATCGAGCTCCACGGCATCTTGGGCTAGACAAACTCTCTTCACGTAGAGGTTGGTCCTCCAAACCAAGGGCGTAGGGCCAGCGACCAGGTCTCCGTCGCTCCAGTGCCAATAAGTTTTGATCCGCAAGGAGTTATGTGGTGCACAACATACCGTTTGAAAGCTCTCCGAGAGCTCCATGATGGGGGCAGCAAGCCTGCTCGACTGCGCTTGTTTTCGGATCCCAAAAGAAAATGATTTCATTAGTTTCGGGCCACTTTTCTTCTTTTTTCACTGTTTTTTGTCCCAGATCGTTCGTCGTGAGTCGCCAAAAGGACTCTACATAAGGTCTTTGTGCCCTCAACATGACGGGTGCGATCATACCAGCACTAATGCTCCGCATCCTATCAGAACTACGAAGTTAAGCATGCTTGGGCGAGAGTACTAGTAGGATGGGGGACCCCTTGGGAAGTCCTCGTGTTGCACCCCCTTTTCGTTTGGGTTTCCAGCCTCGTTCAGGATTGGCAATATGCATTATACGTCACATTTCGATTATCAAGTACCACAACATCTTAGGCCAGACAACTTCACTTTGCGTAGAGGTTGGGCCCTCAAACTGAGGGCGTCGGTCCTGTGACCAGGCCTCCGTCCCTCCAATACCCATAACTTTTGATCCGTAAGGAGTTAAGCAGCGCACAGCATACCGTTGGAAAGCTCTCTGAGAGCTCTACAACGAAGGTAGCAAGCCAGCTTAGTTGCGCCTATTTTCAGAGCCCAAAAGTAAACGTTTTCATCAGTTTTGGGTTAATTTTCTCCTTTTTGCACTGTTTCTTAGACCCGGATTGCTCGTCGTTGGCCGCAAAAAGGACCACACATAAGGGCTTCGCGCCTTCAACATGACGAGTGCGATCATACCAACACTAATGCGCCGCATCCCATCAGAACTATGTAGTTAAACGTGCTTACGTGAGAGTAATACTAGGATGGGTGACCCCCTGGGAAGTCCTCGTGTTGCACCCCCCATTTAGTTTTGTTTTTTTGCCCCGTTCAGGCTTACCAAGATGTTTTATCTATCACATATCTATTATCTAGTCCCAAGGCATTTTGGGCAAGACAATTTCACTTCGCATAGAGGCTAGGCCCGCAAACAGAGGACGTAGGGCCTGTGACCAGGTCTCCGTAATTCCGATGCCAATAACTTTTGATATGTATGGAGTTATGCAGCGCACATCATACTGTTGGAAAGCTCTCCGGGAGCTCTACGACGGAGGCAGTAAGCCTGCTCGACTGTGCCTATTTCCGCAGCCCAAAAGCTAACGTTTTTATCAGTTTTGGGCCACTTTTCTTCTTTTTATGCTGTTTCTTCGTCCTGGATCAGTCGTCGTGAGCCGTAAAAAGGATGACACATTAGGGCTTTGCGCCCTCAACATGACGGGTGCGATCATAACAGCACTAATGCACCGCATCCCATCAGAACTACGAAGTTAAGCGTGCGTGGGTGAGAGTAATACTAGGATGGGTAACCCCGTGGTAGGTCCTCGTGTTGCAACCCCCTTTTCGTTTTGTTTTTGTGCCCCGTTCAGTCTTGCCAAGATGCTTTAACTGTCACATTTCTATTATCGAGTCCCACGGTATCTTGAGCAAGAGAACTTCACTTCGCGTAGAGGCTGGGCTCGCAAACTGAGGGCGTGGGCACTGTGACCAAGTCTCCGGCGCGCCGGTGCCCATAACTTTTGATCCGTAAGGAGTTATGCACCGCACATCATACCGTTGGAAAGCTCTCTGAGAGCTCTACGTGGGGGCAGTAAGCTTGCTTGGCTGGGCTAGTTTTCAGAGCCCAAAATCAAACGTTTTAATCAGTTTCGGGCCACTTTTCTTCTTTTTCCTCTGTTTCTTCGTCCCGGATCATTCGTCGTGAGTCGCGAAAGGGACGACACATAAGGACTTTGCGCCCTCAACATGACGGGTGTGATCATACCAGCAATAATGTGACACGTCCCACCTGAACTACAAAGTTAAGCGTGCATGAGTGAGAATAGCACTTGGATGGGTGACCCCCTGGAAGTCCTCATGTTGCACCCCCCTTTTTGTTTTTTGTTTTTTGCCCCGTTCAGGTTTGCCAAGAGGTGTTAACTGTTGCATTTCTATTATCAAGTCCCAAGGTATCTTGGGCAACACAACTTCGCTTCGAAGCCCAAAAGAAAACATTTTCATTAGTTTTTGGCCAATTTTCTTCTTTTTACGATGTTTCTTTATTCCAGATTGTTCGTCGTGAGCCGCGAAAAGGATGACACATAAGGGCTTTGCACACTCAATATAACGGGTGCGATCATACCAGCACCAATGCACTGCATCCCATCAGAACTACAAAGTTAAGCATGCTTGGGCGAGAGTAGTACTAGGATGGGTGACCCCCTAGGAAGTCCTCGTGTTGCACCCCTTTTTTGTTTTGTTTTATTGCATTGTTCAGGCTTGCCAAGATGCTTTATCAGTCACATTTCTATTATCGAGTCCCATGGCATCTTGGGCAAGACAACATCGCTTCGCGTACAGGATGGGCCAGAAAACCGAGGGCATGGGGCCTGTGACCAGGTCTCCGTTGCTCTAGTGCCCATAACTTTTGATCTGTAATGAGTTATGGGGCGCACATCATACCGTTGGAAAGCTCTACGAGAGCGCTACAAAAAGGGCAGCAAGCCTGCTAAGCTGCTCTTGTTTTCAGAGCTTCTTTTTGTGATGTTTCTTCCACCCGGATCATTTGTCGTGAGCCATTAAAAGGACAACACATAAGGGCTTTGCGCCCTCAATATGACGGGTGCAATCATACCAGCACAAATGCACCGTATCCTATTAGAACTACGAAGTTAAGCGTGCTTTGGTGAGAGTAGTACTAGGATGGGTAACCCCCTAGGAAGTCCTCATGTTGCACCCCTCTTTTCGTTTTGTTTTTTTTTGCCCCGTTCAGGCTTACCAAGATGATTTATCCGTCACGTTTCTATTATCAAGTCCCACGATATCTTGGGCAAGACAACTTCGCCTCACGTAGAGGCTGGGCTCGCAAACCGAGGGCATCAGGCTTGTGACCAGGTCTCCGTCACTCCAGTGCCAATAACTTTTGATCTGTAAGGAGTTATGCGGTGCACAATATATCTTTGGAAAGCTCTCCGGGAGCTCTACGACAGGGGCAGCAAGCCTGCTCGGCTGCGCATGTCTTCAGAACCCAAACTCAAACATTTTCATCAATTTCGGGCCACTTTTCTTCTTTTCACGCTGTTTCTTCATCCCAGATCATTCATCATAGGCTGCAAAAAGGACGATACATAATGGCTTTGCGCACTCAATATGACTGGTGCAATCATACTATCACTAATGCACCACATCCCATCAAAACTACGAAGTTAAGCGTACTTGGGTGAGAGTAGTACTAGGATAGGGGACCCCTTGGGAAGTCCTCGTGTTGCAACTGTCACACCCCAACCCGACCTATAAAGGTTTGACTAGGGTGTGATCTAATCATTCAAGTCATATCACGTACTTAATTGTTCAAGAGAGTTTAACACTTAACGTTTTAGCCTAAACTCCGCAATTTTCTGGAAAACTAGCAACATAACGGCTGTAATTGGGCTATTTAGTTTGATCTAATTCTCAAAACGCCTCAAAATTTTCAATCACAATTTCATTTCCAACAATGATTACTATTTATCATCAATCGAAACGCCTACTAATTGTCTCGAAGTCTCATTTGATTAATAACCTAGCATGATACTATGTCTCGTTTGTTTGTTAATCCTTGTTACAAACGTACCTGTTAATCTTAGCTTATCAATGAGTATCTTCTTAAGATTGGATGGGTTCATTTTACTTAATCCTTACCTGATACTTCATAATCCTATGATAGATACTAGCTAATAACAATAGCAAAACGACCACAGTAGTGTCGATATAGTTATTATCAGTACAAACCAAAATTAGACCCCAAATTACAACGGGGGTCTTTGTAATACCCCGATCCCTCTCGAGACCGGAAGTTCTATCAATCAATCTAATCACAACCCAAAACCAAACCCGGGCATAATTTTCAAGGAAAACGGACGGAGTCTCCCCTGTTTCTAGTCGAAATGTAAAACCTGTAATAGCATATAAATGGACCACCACCGTGTCCAACCATACAAAACTTTCGCAAGACCATCCGAGCCTCGGTTCTCAACAATTAAACTCAGCAAGTATACATACATTTCCAATTTAAAAGCTAACCTATCTCTTTTCATTTTTTGACAAGTACACTCAAACTTGAAAATTAAACCATACTAAGCTACTGCATAAAATAAACTATCATGCCATTCTAGCTCTTTTCCTTTGGACATTACAACATGCATTGAAGTTAAGCTATGCTAACTGATTACATAACTAGCTTATCAATTCACCTCAACTACTTAGCTAAATTTAAATTACATTTCTTTTAACAATAAATACATACAACATATGGAAGCATATATCTTTACAACTTCGACACTCAAGCCACATAGGCACGCAAGACAAATCTTCAGGTACGAACTTTCACGAAATCACGAACTTTCCAGCTAACATGACATTTCCTGAAATATGGTGGTGAGGAGTGAGTATACACAACACGTATACTCAGTGAGGGCGAGACAAATATCGAGTTGGAGAGAAAGAAATTCGTGCAATGCACATAAGACAGTTAAGCGATATATCTGATAAGTAAGCATTCAAGACAAACAATCAATACAATAAGCAATTACTGAAAGCATTAACACAACCATTCAAAGCTATACCACACTCTGAAGGCTATGGTTCACTCATACGAGCAATGTACCATTTCACGAGCGATACATCAATCTCGAGCTTGATGTTGACAACGAAGACAATAAGCGCGCATCCACCTTATAACACCAGTTTGGAATACCCCGGAAGTATCCATCAATTCTACGACCCAAATCTCCCTGGGAGGCAACCCAAGCGAGAAAGGGAATAGCAGCGGAGCTAGAGCAACCAACACTGGCAACCCGAGGCTACCCAGAGAGGCCCATCACTCACGCGCGAGACACTATGCAATGCAAGACTCGATACAAGGCAATAAACAAGCGATAGCACAACAATACAAACTAGTGACAACAAACGAGATAGCAAGCAATCACAATCAATACTAGCATTCAACTAACTTTTCAAGCATAACAAGCAATAATAAGTAACAATAACACCAATTAAACAAGTATATCAAGCAACCCTAAGCATTCTATAGGCATAATATCAAGATAACAAGCAAAATCACAAATCGGCCCCAACTATCAAAACACTACCATTTCCAAACGAGCCACGAGTTCTGGAAACCGACTTCGCCAATCCTCCTAGGTCACCATAAGGCACGTCTAAGGACCCCGAAACCCTACTTTACCCTAGAATTCGCGCAAAGCCCCGATTTCCCCCTTTGCTCGTTTGAACTACAACTATACTAACCAAACATCCAACCAATGCCATAATCACACCAAAAGTGCTTCCATGGCCTCCCGAAACAATGCCATCACGCAAAACGAGAAAACGCTAAACTCGACCTAAACGACCCCGACTTTCACCAAGGCATAATTCCCGTTTTTTCCATTACGCAACCCAAACAAACCATGCATTTAGGCATTCTAGCATACCTAGCACATTTCTACATCAACGGACAGCATAACGGAGCAACTTCATCGTTTCAAGGGTTTACTATTCATTAATCAATTTAAATTGCAATTTCGATTTTCAACCGCAAAAAATGCTAAAAAGCTATAAATACATGTTCTACAATCAACAAGGAACATTCTTTAAGCAACAAAACGATTAAAACAACAATCTACGCATAAGTTCTAAAAATTAAAGTTTAGACATACATTTTTCAAATGCGCAAATAACGATGAAACCCTCACCTTAGACGCTCCTAGACGCTAGGAAAACCTCGTAGAGTGCCTCGGAAACCACCCCGTGCAAGCTCACGCAAAGATTTGGTGATTTGTAGTTGAAATTTTCTTTTTTTTTTCTCCTTCTTTTCCTCATGGTTTCAAGCCTTTCTTCTCTGTTTTTTTTCGTGTGCAATTCTGCTTATTTAGGAAAAAAAATGACAAGTCAAAGGTCAAAGATTCGGTCAACCCGCTAAACCAAAACAACTATGCGCGACCTTACGAAAACGGCCATAACTTCTTCTAGAAAACTCCAATTCATGAACGGTTTGAAGCCTCAGAAACTAGACTCATAGAGCTTTCCAACCATATATAATTTGCTACCTAACTCTTCCCCAATTGGTTCAGATTTAATTCCAAAGTTGACCCAAAATTTGACTAACTTAATATTGCATTTTTTTATTTCTAATCCCAAGTTTGCCCTTTATTAAACATTTCAAAAATTTTCACCTTGTCCTAGTTGGTCAATGTAGATGAAAAGTCAACTAGTTTGGTCAAAGAAGGTGAAAGGTCAATAAAATGCAATTTAAATGAACTTTAAATGCTATTGAATACATGCCAGGTTCGGGGTATCACAGTCTTTTACATTACAATAGCAAGCATCATAAGAAATGAAATAGTCTTCAAGCAACATATTGTTCACAAATGACCATAATCAAGCATGGCACGTAGGGCAAGCAATCATTCCAAGGAATCATCGTTGGGCACGTCGTCCTCGGGTACCTGTTCTTGGTCTTCTTCACCCGAGATGATAAAAAAGGGTGAGTCCTTATGAACTCAGCGAGGAGGGAACGAAAAATAAGTTTTGAAACTCATTTTCCGGTTCAGCTTATGAAAAACCCTTTTTGCAAGCATGAATGTATCACAAGTAAGTACATAACGTAATGTAAAGTAAACGAACACAATTACCCGTCTTTCCTCCCCGAGGTCCTCTAGGAACCAAGCGAGAGTACTTATACACATAGTGAAAAGGATACGGTGAGCTTTTGCTCTCAGTTCATGTCAGTATCAGTTGTTACGGCCGACTTCAAATCATCCCCTTATCACGCCAAATGGGTGTACTCCGGATGTACCCCGAAATCCTACGACCCAACTCTCCGAGGAAGTCTAGCCCCCAAGCGAGAGAGGGAATTGGACAATGGTAGTCACGGTTGCACCGACAAGCCCGATGCTGCCCGGTGTGCGTGAATGCTACCACGCCAGAATGAAAGGTTGCAACCTTGTATGCAATGCACATTTATGACATTTAATATATCACATTTGGAGGACAACAAAGTAGGTTGCCTCCGAGCAGTCATAAGATTGCACATTGACAGTTAAACACGTTAGGCACGATATGACGAGTAAATTCAATTGTAAAGCACATGGAGTTATATGAATATTAAACAGGCAGCAATGTAACGCATGTAAATCAAGTCATATAACTCATTTCAAAGTTCATGTAATCAAATAATAAGATTATTCAATATGCAACGACATCTACGTGGAACCGGGTGCAAGAAAGGCCTACTTGTCAACATGTAATCATCGAAATCATGTTTAAGGTTATGAGGGCAACTACGGGCAGCCTACTAATTTCATAATCAAACACGATATCCATAAGATTAACAACTTAGCGAATTTACCTAGTCACTAGGGTTTCAATTCGTGCTTACCCGTGCAATTAAGCTCCAAGTCATTTCGTAATTAAACTCAAGCCATGCATTGATTAATTCAAACACCCTTAAGCATTCAGAACAGTCCACACGACATCTAAATGCAACAATCTCAAGCATTTAATACAACAAGAGGAGCTACAATAATATTTCTAAGCATATCACTAAGTGAAACCCTCACTGCAATGGACTATTTTCTCACAATTATTAAGACTAACAAACAATCTCCAATTCCAGTGAATAAGATTTCAAATTAAAGCTTAAGGAGTGAACTAAATTCAGAAACAAACCTGGCATCATTTGGAGTTCGGGTTCAATAGTTATAGCCAAAACAGTGAGACTACACAAAATTGTCCAGATTTTAACACATTTTAATACTTGTCGTTTTTGAGGGCCTTAGGGTCAGATTTAGCCTTAGTCCATTTCTGACATAAATGTCCAGAACTGAAAAATCTAGCTGGAAACCAAATTTCATGTTTTTTGGATATCATTTACGAAGTCAAAACTGGTTCGTTCTACAAGGTCAGTGAATCTGCCAAAACCTGCTTCTTTTTTCCAGACTTTCCAGATTTGGACACATTTTGATAATTAGCCATTTTGAGGCCTTTACAGTCAAAATTAGCTTTGGTCTATTTCTGTGAAAAGTGTTCAAAACTGGCAAAAATAGTTACCTACCAATTTTTACACATTTTTAACATCATTTACCTAGTCAAAATCACCTCGCACCAACAAAGCAGAAGGCTGTCACATACCCGATTTCATCTATCATCACATTCTAGCCAAATATCTTGCCATGCATGTTTATAAAAGCTCATGAACACACATATATCTCAAGTACAGAAGTAAAGATAGACGTTTAAGGGCATGCGTGTGGTTTTTTGAAAGATTTTCAAGAAGTTTTAGCCCTCACCTTAGCAAAACAACAAGAAGATGCACAAGACTCTTGATGGTTGCACAAGATTGACTCTTTTCCTTGCTTAGCCGAGACACCACTCGATTTTCTCTAATTTCCTATCTTAGTAACCAAGTTCTTAGTAGGTGCATATGGTTAGAACAAGAAGAAAAGAAATGGAAGCTAACAAACTTACCTAAACCGAAATGGATGTGCTACAGGCTTGCATGTGTACTTCTTTGCTCCTAGTTTTGTTTGGTCGAGCTCCTTAAGCTTCTTGCATGCCTTGATGAACCATGGAGTGATGAAGATAAGCTATGGAGTGTAGAAACTCAGCCAAAGCCGAGAGAGAGAGAAGAAATGAGAGAGGAATGAGAGGAAAATGAGAGAAAATGAAAGAAAATGAGAAGCTGTGCAAAGTTTAAAGCATATGTCGGCCTTGAGCTTTGTAAATTCAGATTTTGTGTCTTCAAGAGGCATGATTTGAAGTGTCTAGCACGGTCAAGAAGGTTATGTCGAGATTTGGAGCTTTGAGAAGGGTTTTGAGCTAATTTTTTTATTGCTTTGTGTCATAGAATTGTCTACGTTCAATTTGAATTATGCAAAGCAAGCACAAATGCACACAAGGTGGTCGGCCAAGGCATTGCAAGAATCTGAATTTTTTTGTCTTGGTTGAGCAATATTTTAATTTTGTTTTTGGGATATGTAAAGAATAAGGAATAAGGAATAAAGAATGTCTAGCTTTTTGTGAGATTTTGTCTTCTAGTGGGTTGAATTTGCAATTTAATATTAGTTAGTGGAGTTTGTAGGATTAATTAATGATCTAGTGCTTCGTGTAAGATGCTTTCTTGATTAGCGTGAGGGCACGCTTTCCTAAGTTTATGGCACACACTACGAGATAGGGCACGAACTACGAGACGAATGCACTTCCCAAATAAATGCACGCAACCCTAAATGAATGCACGTAATTCAATGCAAGGCACAAAAAATGAAACACAATTCTTAAACCTAGGTCAAAGAACACAAATCTAGGTTAGGGCACATGAAACGAGGTATTGCACGCAAATCGAGGTCGGGCCTCACAGCAACCCCCTTTCGTTTTATTTTTCTACCTCGTACAGGATTGCCAAGATGCATTATACGTCACATTTCTATTATGAAGTCCCACGGCATCTTGGTCAAGACAACTTTGCTTCTCGTATAGGCTGGGCCCGCAAATTTATGCTATTTCTTCGTCCCGGATCAATCGTCGTGAGCCACTAAAAGGATTACACAAAAGGGCTTTGCGCCCTCAACATGACGGGTGTGATCATAACAGCACTAATGCACCACATCCCATAAGAACTACGAAGTTAAGCGTGCTTGGGCAACAATAATACTAGGATGGGTGATTGCCTGGGAAGTCCTCGTGTTGCAACCCCCTTTTCGTACTATTTTTTTACCCCGTTCAGGCTTGCCAAGATGCTTTATCCGCCACATTTCTATTATTGAGTCCCACGGCATCTTGGCAAGACAACTTCACTTCACGTAGAGGCTGGTTCCCGCAAACCGAGGGCATCGGGCCTATGACTAGGTCTCCGTCACTCTAGTGCCCATTACTTTTGATCCGTAAAGAGTTATGCAGTGCACAGCATACCGTTGGAAAGCTCTCCGAGAGCTCTACGATAGGGGCAGTAAGCCAACTTAGCTGTGCAAGTTTTCGGAGCCCAAAAGCAAACGTTTTCATCTGTTTTGGGCCACTTTTCTTCTTTTTGGCTGTTTTTTCATCCCGGATCGTTTGCTGTGAGCCACGAAAGGGACGACACATAAGGGCTTTGCGCCCTCAACATGACGGGTGCGATCATACCAGCACTAATGCGCAACATCCCATCAGAACTACGAAGTTAAGCGTGCTTGAGTGAGAGTAGCACTAGGATGGGTGAAGCCCTGGAAGTCCTCATGTTGCACCCCCCTTTTCGTTTTATTTTTTTGCCCCATGCAGGCTTGCCAATATGCTTTTTCTGTCGCATTAATATTATCGAGTACCACAGCATCTTGGGCAATTCATCTTCGTTTCGCGTAGAGGCTGGACCCATAAACCGAGGGCGTAGGGCTTGTGACCAGGTCTCCGTCGCTCTAATACCCATAACTTTTGATCCGTAAGGAGTTGTAAGGCGCACATCATATAGTTGGAAAGCCCTCTGACAGCTCTACGATGGAGATAGCAAGCCAGCTCAATTGCTCTAGTTTTCGGAGCCCAAAAGAAAACATTTTCATTAGTTTCAAGCCACTTTTCTTCTTTTTATTCTATTTTCTCATCCCGGATCGTTTGTCGTGAGCTGCGAAAAGGACGACACATAAGGGCTTTGCACCCTCAATATGACGGATGCAACCATACCAGCACCAATGCACCATATCCCAATAGAACAACGAAGTTAAGCGTGCTTGGACGAGAATAGTACTTGGACGGGTGACCCCCTGGGAAGTCCTCGGGTTGCACCCGCCTTTTTGTTTTATTTTTTTTCCCTATTCAGGATTGTCAAGATGCTTTATCAGTCACATTTCTATTGTTGAGTCCCACGGAATCTTGGGCAGGACAACTTCACTTCGCGTAGAGGCTGGGCCTGCAAACTGAGGGCGTGGGGCCTGTTACCAGGTCTCCGTCACTCCATTGCCAATAATTTTTTATCCAAAAGGAGTTATACAGTGCACAACATACCATTGGAAAACTCTCCGAGCGATCTACAACGGGGGCAGCATGTCCTCTTGGCTGCACCTATTTTCGGAGCCCAAAATCAAACATTTTCATCAGTTTCAGGATACTTTTCTTTTTTTTGCGCTATTTCTTCATCCAGATCGTTCGTCGTGAGCCGCAAAAAAGACAACATATAAGGGCTTTGCTACCTCAACATGACGGGTACGATCATACAAGCATTAATGCATTGGATCCCATCAGAACTCCAAAGTTAAGAATGCTTGGGCTAGAGTAGTACTAGGATGGGTGACCCCCTGGGAAGCCCTTGTGTTACACCGCCCTTTTCGTTTTGTTTTTTTGCCTCGTTTCGGTTTGCCAAGATGCTTTATCCATCATATATCTATTATCGAGTCCCACGGCATATTGGGCAAGAGAACTTCGCTTCGCGTAGAGGCTAGGCCCGTAAACCAAGGGCGTGGGGCCTATGCCCTGGTCTCCGTTGCTCCAGTGCCCATAACTATTGATCTGTAAGGAGCTATGCGGCACACAACATACCGTTGGAAAGCTCTCCAAGAGCTCTACGATGGGGACAACAAGCCTGCTCAGCTGCGCCTATTTTCGGAGTCCAAAAGCAAATGTTTTCCTTAATTTCAGGCGACTTTTCTTCTTTTTGTGATGTTTCTTCATCCCGGATCGTTCGTCATGAGCCGCGAAAAGGACGACACATAAGGGCTTTGCGCCCTCAACATGACGGGAGCGATCATACCAGCACAAATGATCTGCATCCCATCAGAACTACGAAGTTAAGCGTGCTTAGGTGAGAGTGGTACTAGGATGGGTGACCCCCTGGGAAGTCCTGGTGTTGCACCCCCTTTTAGTTTTGTTTTTTTGCCCCGTTCAAGCTTGCCAAGTTGCTTTATCCGTCACATTTCTTTTATCGAGTCCCACGGCATCTTGGACTAGATAACTTTGTTTCGCATATAGGCTAGGCCTGCAAACCGAGGGCGTCGGGCCTGTGACCAGGTCTCCGTCGCTCCAGTGGCAATAACTTTTGATCCGTAAGGAGTTATCCAGTGCACAACTTACCGTTGGAAAGCTCTCCGAGAGCTCTACTACTGGGACAGCAAGCCAGCTCGGCTGTGCCAGTTTTCAGAGGCCAAAAGCAAATATTTTCCTCAATTTCGGTCCACTTTTCTTCTTTTTGCACTGTTTCTTCTTCCCAGATAGTTCGTCCTGGGCCGCGAAAAGGACGACACATAAGGGCTTTGCTGCGCCCTCAACATGACGGGTGCGATCATACCAGAACTAATCTACCATATCCCATCAAAACTACGAGGTTAAATGTGCTTAGACGAGAGTAGTGCTCTGATGGGGGACCCCCTGGGAAGTCCTCGTGGTGTACCCCCCTTTTCATTTTGTTTTTTTGCCATGTTCTGGCTTGCCAAGATGATTTATCCATCACATTTCTATTATCTAGTCTTACGGCATCTTGGGCAAGACAACTTCGCTTCACGTAGAGGATAGGCCTGCAAAACGAGGGCAACGGGCCTGTGACTAGGTCTCCATCGCTCCAATACCCATAACTTTTGATCCGTAAGGGGTCATGCAGCGCACAGCATACCGTTGGAAAACTCCCTGAGATCTCTACGAAGGGGGCAACAAGCCAGCTCGGCAGCGCTTGTTTTTGGAGCCCAAAAGCAGACGTTTTCATCAATTTTGGGCCACTTTTTTTATTTTTGCGTTGTTTCTTCATTCCGGATCGTTCGTCGTGAGCCGCGAAAAAGACGACACATAAGGGCTTTACGCCCTGAACATGACGGGTGCGATCATACCAGCACTAATCCACCGCATCCCATCAAAACAGCGAAGTTAAGCGTGCTTGAGTGAGGGTCGTACTAGGATGGGTGACCCCCTGGGAAGTCCTCGTGTTGCACCCCCTTTTTGTTTTGTTTTTTTTCCCTGTTTAGGCTTGCCAAGATGCTTTATCTGTCACATATCCATTATCGAGTCCCACGACATCTTGGGCAAGCCAACTTCATTTCGCGTAGAGGCTGGGCCCGCAAACCATGGCATCGGGGCTGTGACCAGGGCTCCGTCGCACTAGTGCCCATAACTTTTGATCCGTAAGGAGTTATGCAGCGCACAAAATATCGTTGGAGTGCTCTCCGAGAGCTCTACGATGGGGGCAGCAAACCTGCTCGGCTACACCTATTTTCGTAACCCAAAAGAAAATGTTTTCATCAATTTTAGGCCACTTTTCTTCTTTTTATGTGGTTTCTACGTCCCAGATCATTCGTCTTGAGCGGCAAAAAAGATGACACATAAGGGATTTGCACCTTCAAAATGACTGGTGCGATCATACCAACACTAATGCACCGAATCCCATCAGAACTCCGAAGTTAAGCGTGCTTGGGCGAGAGTAGTACTAGGATGGGTAACCCCTGGGAAGTCCTCGTGTTGCACCACTTTTTTCGTTTTGTTTTTTTGCCCTGTTTAGGCATGCCAAGATTCTTTATCCGTCACATTTCTATTATGGAGTCCGACGGCATCTTGGCCAAGACAATTACGCTTCGCGTAGAGGCTGGGCCTACAAACCGAGGGAATCGGGCCTGTGACTAGGTCTCCGTCGCTCCAGTGCCCATAACTTTTGATCCGTAAGAAGTTATGCAGCGCACAACATACCGATGGAGAGCTCTCCGAGAGCTCTACGACGGGGGCAGGAAGCCTGCTCAGTTGTGCCAATTTTTGGAGCCCAAAAGCAAACATTTTTATCAGTTTTGAGCTACTTTTCTTCTTTTTGCGCTGTTTCTTCATCCCGGATCGTTCGTTGGGAGCCGCAAAAAGGACGAAACATAAGGGCTTTGCGCTCTCAACATGACGGGTGCGATCATAGCTGTGACACCCCAAACCCAGCACTTCATTAATTGCATTCATTAAATTGTTAACTTAGATGTAACTTAGCTAATTACTTCATTTTTTTTTTATATTTTCATAAATTCAACTGTTTCTTTTCATGCATTTTATATTTTTATAAAATGCTATATATTTTTAGGGGACTATAGCCCCTAACCGTGCGAGCATTGCATATCGGGATCAACGGAAAAAAATTCACGAAATGTCTGATGAATAGTACCCACGGGATTTTTTCAGATTTTTGGCATTTGTTTTGCTGAAATTTGATCACCCAAATGACCCTTTTTCCCTTACTAAAATGCCTTAATTATTTGACCTACCATTTGACCTTCTCATGAAAATAATATAAGCTAAGAACAAAACAAAAAAAAAGTCAAAAAATGACCAAAAAATAGTTACAGGAATAGTAACTTTTTCTTGCAAAATTGCTATAGTTGGTCATTTCCATCCATTCCAAGCTTCAATCTTGAGTTCTTGAACATGTTTACACCTTTTTCAAGCTTCTCTAGCCATGTGTGGTAAGAATTTCATCTTATTTTTGTATTTGAAAATTTTGTACCTAAACTTTATTTTTTTTTTGGAATTTGTTGAGATATTACTTGGTTATGCTTAAATTAATCTTATTAATGATCATAGAGCATACTTTTGTGGTTAGATAGCATTTTGAATGGTTGAAAATGGAGTTGGAGCTTTGAGGAAGATGATGAATAGTGAAATTTCTAGGGTTCCGAAAATTTGTGCAATTTAATTTGATTCAATGCTTCTAGTAGTTGTTAATTAGGTCATTGAGCGTGGAAAAAATGTTAGTTGCACTTGCCATGTACAAAATTTGAATAATTTGATCAAATTAAGCTACTTTAATAAGGGGTTTCGGGGTTAACTCAAATCCGTGCACGTTTCGAGGTTATGGCTAGTCTTTATTAAGTATTGAAACCTTAGAAATGCTTTCGATTCGCTTGTTTGGGTTCCGAAATTGATACTTGTAGTGTAAACCCACAAAGAGGTATTTTTGGTGTTTTCGTGTACTTGTGCTCTAGGTTATGATTTGGAGGTTCTAAATGAGGTATTTAGGTATCCTTAGATTGGTAGGATGGTTAGCTAGCTTAACTTGATCATTGAATTCCGATAGGAAGCTAAATAGCCTAGTTGAACAAAGGGAAAATGAATGAATTAATTGTTTTAGTACTTGTATTGCTTTGTAGTTGCTCCTAGAGTGTCTAAATGCTATTCTAAGGTATGTGTGAGCTTTTGGTTAAGTTTTGTGAAAAGAATAATATTGACCCCTTTGTGTTCGCATAGTTAATTTCATAATAATTGCTTTATAATTGAGTAATTAAATGTTTATATGCATTTGTGTAGTGTACGTATTATAGTAGTGAAGTCTCGTGAATTAAGTTGCTTGGTTTACATGGCTTTGGTTGAGTATGAATTTAGAATAGACTAAAGGAACTAGCAATGAACCATGGTAATAATTGTTGTTAGTTGATTCTTGATTGATTGGATAAATGTTTAAATGTACTTATGTAACAAGTTCATCTATTCAGAGAAGTTGTGAGTTAAGTTATATCGATACTAGTTAAAGATTGAGTAAACATGTTTATATTGCTTATTAATTGCATTATATGTGTAAAGATACGCTTATATAACTTAATGGCTTTATGAACTAGCTTTAGTTGACAATAAGAAACCACTTCTTATGCATATAGTTGATTGTATTAGGTAGTGATAATTGAAGGGAATTGATGCTTTTGGAGAATATTGAGGGAATCTTGGCTTAATTCGCGCAGGTTTGACTTCCTAAAAGGTGAGGGATCATTTCTATGTGCATTCTATGTGTCTTATCCTGTTATATGCTAAATATTCGATACTAAGTGGTTTAAGTGTTTTAGTTGGATTAGTTTAGCAATTATAGACTAATGAATGTATCATATTTCATCGTATGGCGTGATTGATGATGTGTGTGCTCGAGGACAACCTCTTTTGTTGTCCTCCTTGTTTGTATATCGGCTTATTTTGTTATATTGTTATTATTATTGCTTCCTGTGTTATTGAGTCAAGGGTTACGCAACCTTATCGTCGGGGCGGATGCGATGGGCCTCTCTGGGCGGCAGCGGGCATGCCAGGGTTGGTTGCTCTAGCTCCGTACCCTATTCCCTCACTCGCCTAGTCCGGAGATTTCCAGGGGGTGTTGGGTCGTAGGATTGGGTACATCCGGAGTACCCTTTGGTGTTTGGGATGCCGGCTTATCGTGATCGAGATCGTGGTTCGTGGATCGTGAATGAAGACCAAGTGAAGATTGGAGTACTGGGGTTAAGTGAATGTATCCTTTTTAATATGTGGTTACTTAAGCTTTTGTAATTCTTGAATGGTTTAATTGCTATTATTGTTTAACTATATTATTTGTTGCATTGCACGCCCCGGGAGACTTTATCTCTCACTGGGCAACAGTGGTTGCTCATACCTCGCTAACATGTTTCAGGTGGCGTAGTTGAAAGAGTTGCCTTAGTTGCTATGTGATTGTTGTCTGAGGTGGATGTGCTTTCTAGTTGCTATGTGAAGAATTTGTTGTTCTATGTTATGATCTATTTTGGGGCCTTAAGGCTCATATATGTATTTGTGTAATATGTAAGTTGGAAGCCAGATGACTGTAGTAGCAGTGGTAATTCTATGGCTTGTAATAACTTATATTTCTATTTCTAGTTGCTTTGCATGCTTGGGTGTGATTGTTTTGATACATGTTGGTTCAACTTCTAAGTATGTTTCAAAGTTATCATAGAATGGCATGATAAGCGGTTTTATGAAGAATTCAAGTTGGTTGCATTTTTGTGTGAATCTAAACTATTGTATGCCTCAAGGCTCGGATGGCCATGAACCTTTGAACTTTAGTTATAAAAGCTTGCCTTATTGTGTTGTGACTTTCTTGAGTGTTTACAGGTTTTCAGAATGTCCACGGTACAGGGGAGACTCTGTCCGTTTTTCCCTAAAATTTTGAGACCGGGTTGGGATTGGGTTGAGAATAGCTTGGTTATTAGAGCCTCCGGTCTCGTGAGGGAACGGGGAATTACAATAGCAACACTAATGTGTCGTATACCATCAGAACTCTGAAGTTAAGCGTGCTTGAGCAAGAGTAGTACTAGGATAAGTGACCCCCTGGGAAGTCCTCGTGTTGCACTACCCCTTTTCGTTTTGTTTTTCTGCCCCGTTCAAGCTTGCCAAGATGCTTTATCCGTCACATTTCTATTATTGAGTCCCATATCATCTTGGGCAAGACAACTTCGCTTTGGTTAGAGGCTGGGCCTGAAAACCGAGGACGTGAGGCCGGTGACCAGGTCTCTGTCACTCCGGTGCCCATAAATTTTGATCCGTAAGGAGTTATGCAGCACACAGCATACCGTTGGAAAGCTCTCTAAGTGCTTTATGATGGGGGCAGCAAGCCAGCTCAGCTGCGCCTATTTTCGGAGCCCAAAAGAAACATTTTCACTAGTTTCATTCCACTTTTCTTCTTTTTATGTTGTTTCTTCATCCCAAATCGTTCGTCGTGAGCTGCGAAAAGGACAACACATATAGGCTTTGCGCCCTCAACATGACGGGTGCGATCATACCAGCACTAATGTACTGGATCCCATCAGAACTCCAATGTTAAGCGCGCTTGGACGAGAGTAGTACTAGGATGGGTGACCCCCTAGGAAGTCCACATGTTGCACTCCCCTTTTCGTTTTGTTTTTTTGCCTTATTCAGGCTTGCCAAGATTCTTTATCTGTCACATTTCTATTATCGAGTCCCACGGTATCTTGGGCAAGGCAACTGCGCTTCGCGTAGAGGCTGGGCCCGCAAACTGAAGGCGTGGGGCCTGTGACCAGGTCTCTGTCACTCCAGTGCCTATAACTTTTGATCCGTAAGGAGTTATGCGGCGCAGAACATACCTATCGAAATCTCTCCCAGAGCTCTACGGCGAGCGCAGCAAGCCTGCTTGGCTGGGCCTATTTTCGGAGCCCAAAAGCAAACGTTTTCATCAGTTTCGGAATAATTTTCTTCTTTTTGCTCTGTTTTTTCATCCCAGATTGTTTGTCGTGAGCCGCTTAAAGGATGACACATAAGGGCTTTGTTCCCTCAACATGACGGGTGCAATCATACCAGCACTAATGCATCAGATCCCATCAGACTCCGAAGTTAAGTGTGCTTGGGCGATAGTAGTACTAGGATGGGTGATCCCCAGGGAAGCCTTCGTGTTACACCCCTCTTTACGTATTATTTTTTTGCCCCATTCCGGCTTGCCAAGATTCTTTATCCGTCATATTTCTATTATAGAGTCCCACGGCATCTGGGCAAGACAACTTCACTTCTCGGAGAGGCGAGGCCAGCGAACCGAGGGCGTGGGGCTTGTGACCTAGTCTTCGTCGCTCCAGTGCCCATAACTATTGATCCGTAAGGAGTTATACGGCGCACAACATACCGTTGAAAAGCTCTCCGAGAGCTCTACAGCGTGGGCAGCAATCCTGCTCGGCTGCACCTGTTTTCGGATCCCCAAAGCAAACGTTTTCCTCAATTTTGGGCCACTTTTCTTCTTTTTGCGATGTTTCTTCGTCCCCGATCATTCGTCGTGAACCGCCAAAAGGACGACACATGAGGGCTTTGCGCCCTCAACATGACAGGCGTGATCATACCATCACAAATGCACCGCATCCCATCAGAACTACGAAGTTAAGCGTGCTTGGGTGAGAGTAATACTAGGATGGGTAACCCCCTGGGAAGTCCTAATATTGCACCCCTATTTTCGTTTCATTTTTTTGTTCCGTTCAGGCTTGCCAAGATGCCTTATCCGCATCCCATTAGAACTTTGAAGTTAAGTGTGCTTGGGCGAGAGTAGTACTAGGATGGGTGACCCCCTGGGAAGTCCTCGTGTTGCACCCCCCTTTTCGTTTTGTTTTTTTGCCCCGTTCAAGCATGCCAAGATGCTTTATCTGTCACATTTCTATTATCTAGTCCCACAGCATCTTGGCCAAGACAACTTCGCTTCGCGTAGAGGCTAGGCCCGCAAACCGAGGGCATAGGGCCTGTGACAAGGTCTCCGTCCTCCGATGCCCATAACTTTTGATCCGTAAGGAGTTATGCAGCGCACAGCATACCGTTGGAAAGCTCTCCGAGATCTCTACATCGGGGGCAGTAAGCTAGCTCGGCTGCACCAATTTTCAAAGCCCAAAAGAAATGTTTTCATCAATTTTGGGCCACTTTTCTTCTTTTTGCGATGTTTCTTCATCCCGGATCATTCATCGTGAGCCGTGAAATGGAAGACACATAAGGGCTTTGCGCCCTCAGCAAGACGGGTGCGATCATACCAGTACTAGTGCACCGCATCCCATCTAAACTACAAAGTTAAGTGTGGTTGAATGAGAGTAGTACTAGGATAGGGGACCCCCTGGGAAGTCATTGTATTGCACCCCCTTTTTGTTTTTATTTTTTGCCCCGTTCAGGCTTCTCAAGATGCTTTATCTGTCACATTTCTATTATCGAGCCCATGGCATCTTAGGTAACACAACTTCGCTTCGCGTAGAGGCTGGGCTCGAAACTGAGGGTGTCGGGCCTGTGACCAGGTCTCTGTCGCTCCAATGCCCATAACTTTTGATCCGTAAGGAGTTATGCGGCACATAGCATACTGTTGGAAAGCTCTACGAGAGCTCTATGACGAAGGCAGCAAGCCTGCTATGCAGCGCCTATTTTCGGAGCCCAAAAGCAAATGTTTTCATTAGTTTCGGGCTACTTTTCTTCTTTTTATTTTATTTCTTCGTCTCGGATCATTCGTCGTGAGCTGCAAAAAGGACGACCCATAAGGGCTTTGCACCGTCAAGATGACCAGTGCAATTATACAAGCACTAATGCACCGCATCCCATCAGAACTACAAAGTTAAGTGTGCTTGGGTGAGAGTAATACTAGGATGGGTGACCCCCTGGGAAGTCCTCGTGTTGCACCCCTTTTTTCAATTTTTTTTGACCTGTTCTAGCTTGCCAAGATGCTTTATCAGACACATTTCTATTATCGAGTCCTACGGCATCTTGGGAAAGAGAACTTCGCTTAGAGTAAAGGCTGGCCCCGCAAACCGACAGCATCAGGGCTGTGACAAACTCTATGTCACTCCAGTGCCCATAACTTTTGATTAATAAGGAGTTATGCATCACACAGCGTATCGTTGGAAAGCTCTCGGAAAGCTCTACGACGAGGGCTGTAAGCCTGCTCGGCTGCGCCAGTTTTTGGAGCCCAAAAGAAAATGTTTTCATTAATTTCGGGCCACTTTTCTTCTTTTTATGCTGTTTCAACGTCCCAGATTATTTGTCGTGGTCCGCGAAAAGGACGACACATAAGGGCTTTGCGCACTCAACATGACGGGTGTGATCATATCCGCACTAATGCACCGCATCCCATCAGAACTATGAAGTTAAGCATGCTAGAGTGAGAGTAGTACTAGGATAGGTGACCCCCTGGAAAGTCCTCGTGTTGCACCCCCCTTTTCGTTTTGTTTTTTTGTCTCGTTCAGGCTTGCCAAGATGCTTTATCATTCACATTTCTATTATCGAGTTCCACGGCATCTTGGGCAAGACAACTTTGCTTCCCGTAGAGGCTAGGCCTGCAAACCGAGTTCGTTGGGCCTCTGACCAGGTCTCTATCGCTGCAATACCCATAACTTTTTATACGTAAGGAGTTTTGCGGTGCACAACATACCGTTGGAAAGCTATCCGAGAGGTCTACGACGGGGGCAGCAAGCCTGCTCGGCTGTGCCTGTTTTTAGAGCCAAAAAGCAAACGTTTCCATTAGTTTCAGGCCACTTTTCTTCTTTTTACGCCGTTTCTTCTTCCCGGATCGTTCTTACTGAGCCGCGAAAAAGACGACACATAAGGGCTTTCCGCCCTCAAAATGACAGGTATGATCATACCAGCACTAATGCTCCGCATCCCATCAGAACTCCGAAGTGAAGCGTGCTTGGGCGAAAGTAGTATTAGGATAGGTGTCCCCCTGGGAAGTCCTCATGTTGCACCCCCCATTTCGTTTTGTTTTTATACCCCGTTCAGGCTTGCCAATATGTTTTATCTATCACATTGCTATTATCGAGTACCACAGCATCTTGGGCAAGACAACTTCACTTCACGTAGATGCTGGGCCCGAAAACCGAGGGCGTCGGGCCTGTGACCAGGTCTCCGTCGCTCCAATGCCAATATCTTTTGATATGTAATGAGTTATGCAGCGCACAATATACCTATCGAAAGCTCTCCGAGAGCTCTACGACGAGGGCAGCAAGCCTGCTCGGCTGCGCCTTTTTGGAGCCCAAAAGCAAACATTTTCATTAGTTTCGGGATATTTTTCTTCTTTTTGTGTTGTTTTTTCATCCCGGATCGTTAGTCGGGATCCGCGAAAAGGACGACACATAAGGGCTTTGTGCCCTAAACATGACGGGTGCGATCATACCAGTACTAATGCGTCGGATCCCATCAGATCTCCGAAGTTAAGCGTGCTTGGCAAGAGTAGTACTAGGATGCGTGATCCCTGGGGAAGCCCCCGTGTTACACACCCCTTTATGTATTATTTTTTTGCCCCATTCCGGCTTGCCAAGATTCTTTATCCGTCATATTTCTATTATAGAGTCCCACGACATCTTGGGCAAGACAATTTCGCTTCGGGTAGAGGCGGGGCCCGCAAACCGAGGGCATGTGGCCTGTTACCAAGTCTCCGTCGCTCTAATGCACATAACTTTTGATCTGTAAGGAGTTATGTGGTGCACAACATACCATTGGAAAGCTCTCCGAGAGCTCTACAACGTGGGCAGCAAGCCTACTCGGTTGCACCTATTTTCAAGGCCCAAAAGGAAATGTTTTCTTCAATTTTTGGGCCACTATTCTTCTTTTTGCTATGTTTTTTCATCCCTGATCGTTTGTCGTGAGCCACAAAAAGGACGACTCATAAGGGCTTTGCGCCCTCAAGATGATGGGTGTGCCATCACAAATGCACTGCATCCCATCAGAACAACGAAGTTAAGCGTGCCTGGGCGAGAGTAGTACTAAGATGGGTAACCCCCTGGGAAGTCCTAATATTGCACCCATATTTTCGTTTTGTTTTTTTGTTCTATTTAGGCTTGCCAAGATGCCTTATCTGTAACATTTCTATTATCAAGTCCCACGATATCATGGGCAAGACAACTTCGCTTCGCGTAGAGGCTGGCCCAGAAAACCGAGGGCATCGGACCTATGACCAGGTCTGTCACGCCCCAACTCGACCCCTCCTATAATCAGTCGGGACGCAACAAAATTTCGGCAGTATAACGACAGTGAATAGGTTACTGAGGCTCTAAACCAACCTCAATAGGACATCATACATCAACTCCATAAACCATACAACGAACAACTTCTCAATAACATAACAACATACATCATAACCATATTATACAATAAACATTCCTCGTTATATGCCTCCGTTCCAACATAATACATGAACCCTTAATATACATTACAAAAACATATTGAGCCAATCTAGCAACCTAATCATAAACAAAATAAAGGCTACTAAGACAGCATCAACTAATTCATTAACTTTTCAACATCTTTTACACTATGAACTACAAAGCATATAAAAGTCTACTAAGTTAATTTACAAGATAATAAAATAGTACAACATCAAGGATAAGACTCCGGAACATAAGACTCATCCACGTAAGGCACATTTTCCTCTTCAGGAGGCACGTACCGGTAATCCTGTGAAAGTACACCTGTAGGCATGCAATAATAGAGAGTGAGCTTATATAAAATAAGCCCAGTAAGGATTCGATAGATCTCGAGCAAGGTTTACTAAGCTCATTGGAAATAATCCTTTGAGCAAGTAAACATACAATAACATCAATAATACTATCATCACATAACTATAATGACTATTCAATAAAGGATACACTAGTTGGTGTAGCTCCAAATGCCATCACGATCATAACAGCCTTCTTGTGACTCCCATAAACTCTTGCACCTGAGGTACCCTACTAGCCTCGCCCTCCATGGCACCTCCGTCATGCGAGCTGGAAGTAGTCTCTGCTGTCATGCCGTTATCAACCCGACAGCCCGATGCTGCCCGAGATGTGGCACACATATACCAAAGACTCAACAATAATAATAAACATCAATCATTCACAGGAGGACAGTCTAGTAGAACTGCCTACCTCCCGGCGTCAATCATCAATCAATAATCATCAATAATCATATTATCATCATAATAACATCAATAGCCAATTTAACAATGAATAAATAAGTTAGATGACAAAGTAGGCCATACAACCGAACATGCATTAAACACACAATCAAACCCTAGTTTACCCATCAACAACTCACAATTCAATCACTCAAACCACACCCAATCAACTAAGGCTCAATCTAACATTTTAAAGAAAGACAACCTAAACTTCAAATAATCATATCTTACATTTTACTAATCCAAACAACTCCAAATCAGTTTCTATCACTCACCCAATCAACCAACTACATTAGCCCCCTCGGAAACCAACTAAAAAACATCCAAATCATTCCCAGTAACCCTAAAACCCTAGTGTGTCATGGCTGAAATTTCTGGATTTTAGCACGGACATCACAATCGAAAATTCGGCATTACAACGATGCTACCACGTAATTATCAAACTTTTAGAAACCGACGGCAATCGATTCTGATCAACACAACTCAAAATAATCAACATTTAGCAAATTAATAAACTTTAAATACCCGAAAAATAATAATTATGCTACAACCGTTCAAATCTTGTAGGATTACATATAAATGATCCCTAGAATGCTTGGAGCAATAATCCAACATCAGATTAATATTCTAACGGTTCGATAATCAATTCTATGCAAAAGCACAAAAGATGAGTTTTGAGATCTAGAATTTTTCTCTCACCTTTGATGCGATAAAAGCCTAGGAATGCGTGCAATGCGTGCCCAACAAGCGGAATCCATCTCGGCACGAAATTCTACGGACAAAAACTAGGTTTTTCTTTGAAAATTTCTCTCTATTTTTCCTCTCCTTCCACACGGCAATGTGTGTGCAAATGAGTGTATTTTTGTGCTTTGCTTGTGTGTGTCGGTGATATATGCATATTGGTTAACATTTAATGAAAGTCAAAGTTGAATTAACTTAGCATTTTTTGTGTTTTCTTGACTTTAAATGCATTTTCTTGATCACCAAAGTTCAAAACAATTATTCAACACCCAAGATAGCTCAAGTAGATTATTTTTAGGTGACAAGAAGTTTTACAATCAAACAATTTCACCCGAGTTGGCTTAAAACTCGATTTTTGCAAAAGTCGGTGTAAAAACCCTAATAAATTCCTAAGCCGATTTTAAAATCGTTTTAATCAAACACAGGTCTATTAAAGTCCGTGGACTAGGTCTAGAAGGGTTAAAAAGACCAGTTTCAAAATTTTAGCGGACGTGTTTCGAAAATACTATTCATTAAAAATCGACGATAAAATTTCTGACTCCATTTTTTATGAAAATTTCATGAATGCACATTTAGCATGTTCTAGGAGTATTGATACTAAAATTATCACATTCTAAGTCACATAGCACATAGACAGGTTAATTCACGCAAAACGAGATAAAGCACGCAAAGTGAGATAAGATAGAAAAGTAGGGTTTCACATTCTCTCCCTCTTAAAGAAATTTCGCCCTCGAAATTCTTACTTGATGTACTGAACAAATCTGGGTACTGCTGCTGCATCTGATCCCGTCTCTCCCAGGTAGCTTCCTCAATGTCGTGATGCTTCCACAACACCTTAACCATCGGAATCCTCTTTGACCTCAACTCTCGTTCCATCTTATCAAGAATACAAATCGGATGCTCGTCATAAGTCAGATTCTCACGAAGCTGTAACGGCTCTGGCTCAAGAATATGAGAAGGATCCGGATTATATTTCCTCAAATTAGACACGTGAAATACATCGTGGACATTAGAGAAGTTCTCCGGTAAAGCCAACCGATATGCCAACTTACCAACCCTACCGGTAATCTCAAATGGCCCAACAAATCTCAGACTCAGCTTTCCACCTTTACCATAACGAGCAAACCCCTTACGAGGAGACAATCTCAAGAAAACCTAATCTCCGACTGCAAACTCCAAGTCCCGACGACGCTTATCAGCATAACTCTTGAATCTACTATGCGCTGTAAGCATTCTCTGCCTAATCAACAGAACATTCTCAATCTTCTCAAGAAGCTCTGGCATGATAGTCGGATCAATAGTCTTCATCTCCCCTACTTCGTCCCAATATAAAGGTGAACGGCACTTACGACTGTAAAGAGTTGCGAAATGTGCCATCCCAATAGTAGCTTGATAACTATTGTTATAGACAAACTCGGCAAGTGGTAGATGTTTTTCCCAGTTCTTCCCGAAGTCCAAAACACAAGCCCTAAGCATATCTTCCAGAATCTGAATAATCCGCTCAGACTAACCATCGGTCTGTGGCTGATACGCGGTACTGAAGTTCAACTGAGTACCCAAAGTCTCTTGACGTTTCTCCCACAAATGAGAAGTAAATTGAGAATCTCGATCTGAGACAATACTAGATGGAATCCCGTGAAGTCTAACAATCTGATCCAAATAAAGATCTGTCAACTTTGTAACCTCATCTCCCATCCTCATCGAAATAAAATGAGCTGTCTTCGTCAAACGATCCACGATAACCCAAACAGCATCATTACCCCTCAGTGTTCTAGGCAAACCAGTGACGAAATCCATCGTAATATGCTCCCACTTCCACTCTAGTATAGCCAACGGCTGAAGCAAACCTGCTGGTCGTTGATGCTCGGCTTCACCCTTTAACAAGTCAAACATCTAGATACAAACTGAGCAACCTCCCTCTTTATGTTATTCCACAAATAGTGTTGCTTCAAATCCCGATACATCTTAGTTCTACCGGGATGAATAGTATACTTAGAATTATGAGCTTCTTCCAGAATACCTTGCCTCAAGCCCGGTTCATCGGGAACACAAACCCTGTTTTGAAACCGAAGAATACCATCCTTATGCAGTTTAAAGTCAGACTGATCATCTGTGATCTAATCCTTGATCTTCTGAAGTTTAACATCAAGTTGCTGAGATTCCCTGATCTGAGACAATAATAAAGGTTAAATACGGAGATGTGAACACATCACCCCAACCTGACTCAACTTTGGTCTCCAATAAGTGAATTCCTCAAGAACCTCCCACTTCTTGATAGTCAAACAAGCAACACTCGCCTTCCGGCTGAGAGCATCTGCTACAACATTTGCCTTGCCAGGCAGATAACTGATAGAGCAATTATAATCTCCAAGAAGTTCCTTCCACCTCTGTTGGCGCATATTCAACTCCTTCTGTGAGAACAAGTACTTCAGACTCTTATGATCAGTGAAAATCTCGAACTTACTGCCCCACAGATAATGACGCCACTTCTTCAGTGCGAAGACAACTGCTGCCAACTCAAGATCATGAGTCGAATAATTCACCTCATAAGGCTTCAACTTCCGGGAAGCATATGCAATAACTTGGCCATCCTGCATAAGAACACATCCCAAGCCCTCCTTGGATGTATCGCTGTAAATAACCATATTATCGGTCCCCTCGGGTAAAGCAAGTACTGGAGCAGTAGTCAACCTCTTTTTCAGCTCCTGAAACCCACTCTTACACTTCTCATCCCAAGCAAAGATAGTCCGTTTCTGAGTCAACTTAGAAAGTGGCCCAGCAATCTTCGAGAAGTCTTTGACAAACCTACGGTAATAACCCGCTAAGCCAAGAAAGCTACGAACCTCCGAAACATTCTCCAGACGTTTCTAAGACATTACCACTTCAATCTTAGTGGGATCTAAAGATATACTGCTTTGTGTAATAACATGGCCAAGAAAAGATATGCGTTGCAGCCAAAATTCACATTTGCTAAACTTGGAAAACAACTGATGCTCCTGCAGCTTCTGTAGGACAAGTCGTAGATGTTGCTCGTGCTCCGATTCAGATTTAGAATAGACCAAGATATCATCAATAAAGATTACCACGAACTGGTCTAAATACGGCTGAAAAACCTAATGCATAAGATCCATGAATGCTGTTGGTGCATTAGTTAATCTAAAGGGCATAACAACAAACTCATAGTGCCCGTACCGAGTCCTAAAAGCAGACTTCGGAACATCCTCCATACGAATCCGAAGCTGATAATACCCCTGCCTCAAATCAAACTTAGAGTAGACTTTGGCTCCTTGAAGTTGATCAAACAACTCGTCAATCAGTGGCAAAGGATATTTATTCTTGATGGTCACCTGATTCAAACCACGGTAATCAATACACAACCTCAAGATACTATCCTTCTTCTTCACAAATAAGACTGGAGCTCCCCAAGGTGAAGAACTCTGCTGAATGAATCCCTTCTCCAATAACTCCTGAAATTGAGTCTTCAACTCCTTCAACTCAGCTGGTGCCATTCGGTTTGCTGATTTAGAAATAGGTTGGGTACCGAGAATAAGATTGATCACAAACTCCACATCTCTCTCTAGTGGTAACCCTGGCAACTCCTCGGGAAATACATTGGGATATTCCCGAATAATAGGGACTTCCTCAAGCTGCAACTTATCAGATGGCTTGTTGATCAAATAAGCTAGATAACCCGAACACCCCTTACTCACCAACTTAACGGCTTTAGTTGCTGAGATAACAAAACTCATCTTAGCACCCCGGTTCCCTACTACCTCAACTACTAGCTGATCTGGCAAACGAAACTGTACTACCTTTGTTCTACAGTTCAACTGGGCATCATACTTAGAAAGCCAATCCGTACCCAAGATAACATCATACCCCCAAATAGGAAATAAGATAAGGTCCGAAGGAAAATTATGCCCCTTAACATGTATTATACAATCTTTACAAACTAGGCCAGTCACATACTTATCAGTCAAAGAGGTACTAATCTCAACCACATAAGGCAATCTTTCAGGTTGCAAATTAACACGTTGCACACAAGCAGGAGTAATGAAAGAATGCGTAGCACCAGAATCAATCAACACTTTAACAAGTTGATCAAGTATAAGGAAGTTACCTTCCACAACTACAGTCTCCTCAGGCATCTCCTCTAAGTCAACTGCGTAGGCCCGAGCCTGAACCCGCTGCTGCTGAGGTGCACTGGCCGCAGGTCGGCCCTGATAACCCTGAGTCGCTGTCCGACCCTCAGTCCTCGCATACCTAGGGCAATCCCTCGCCCTGTGCTGATTGCTGCCGCAACCTAAACACGTCCCTGCTTTCACTCTGCAATCGGCCTCCACATGCCCCGTGCGGTTGCAGTGAGTACACTGCGGTGATGATGCACTAACACTGCCCCTAGAAGAACCAGGAGCTGAAGAAACAGCTGATCTAGCCTGCTACTGCTGAGGTCTTACCAAACTAGGCCTGTACTGACCCTGAGACTGGGCTGGCCTGAACTGGGACTGAACCTGATATGACCCCTGTTGAAACTGAGGCCGATAATAACTCTGCTACCCCTGTGGCATAAAAGAACCCTGCTGAACTGGTAGCCTGTACACAACCTACTGTATGGGAGGCCTATACATACTCTGCTGATATTGCGGCTGATACGGCCTCTTACTGGGCTGACTAGACACAAGCTGATCCCCCTTTCTCTTCTCTAGTCTAGAAGCTACCTCAAAAGCCTCAGTGAATATATCATACCGATTCAGAGCTATCACATCCTGAATCTCGGGCCTCAACCCCAACATGAATCTACAAGTCCTCCGTTCCTCATTAGCCACATACTCCGGTGCATAACGGGACAATCGAGTAAAGGTGGCCTCATACTGAGCCACTGAAGCATCTCCCTGCACTAAGGCTAGAAACTCTGCCTCTCTCCGTTCCCTTGCGATCCTCGGGACATACTTTGCCCGGAAAGCCATCAGAAAGGTACCCCAAACATACGGAATACCCTGAGTCACCCAGCTAGTTCTCACTATGTGCCACCATTCTTCTGCCTCATCATCTAACAAGTACCCGGCAAATGAGACTTTTTGCTCATCGGTATAATCAAGAGGATCATAAATCTTCTCCATCTTGCTAATCCACGCCTCAGCCTTCCTATCATCTAGCTCCCCCTAAAATCTAGGTGGATGATACCCTAAGAACTCTTTTAGGGTACCACGCGCGTGGTTTCCACCCTGCACATTCAACAACTGAGCCTGCCAAGCCTGAGTCTGGGTAGCCTGCCCTGCTATCAACTGAGCCTGTCCGGCCACTAACTCAGCAATCCTCTCCATAGCTGCCCCCAAAAGGTCATCACCCCTATCACGGCCCGGTGCCGCATTACCAGGAGTCTCATCAGTCATCTCAAGCCTACCTCTGGTTCTCGGTCTGACCATCATTCTACTAATCAAAGAGTTAGCACAGGTTGTAGCATGTAAACAGGTTATGAACAACTATTAGCACATAAACAATAAAGTCATATAAAACACATAAACAAATTGATCACATAATCACATAAGCACTAAACCACATAATCACTTAATCACTTAATCATTTAATCATATTAATACATAGATCACTTTTCTTTCTTTTCATGCTAAGACCATTACCCACATTCCGAGAATACCCCGGCTGACAACTAACATGCGCTCTGATACCACTTAAATGTCATGCCCCAACTCAACCCCTCCTATAATTAGTCAGGACGCAATGGAATTTCGGCAGTATAATGACAGTGAATAGGTTATCGAGGCTCTAAACCAACCTCAATAGGACATCATACATCAACTCTATAAACCATCCAACAAACAACTTCTCAATAACATAACAACATACATCATAACCATATTATACAATAAACATTCCTCGTTATATGCCCCCCTTCCAACTTAATACATGAACCCTTAATATACAATACAAAAACATATTGAGCCAATCTTGCAACCTAATCATAAACAAAAGAAAGGCTACTAAGACAGCATCAACTAATTCATTAACTTTTCAACATCTTTTACACTATGAACTACAAATCATATAAAAGTCTACTAAGTTAATTTACAAGATAATAAAACATTACAACATCAAGGATAAGACTCCGAAACATAAGACTCATCCACGTAAGGCATATTTTCCACTTCAGGAGGCACGTACCCGTAATCCTGCGAAAGTACACCTGTAGGCATGAAATAATAGAGAGTGAGCTTATATAAAATAAGCCCAGTGAGGATCCGATAGGTTTACTAAGCTCCATAGAAATAATCCTTTGAGTAAGTAAACATACAATAACATCAATAATACTATCATCACATAACTATAATGACCATTCAATAAAGGATACACTTGTTAGTGTAGCTCCAAACGCCATCACGATCATAACAGCCTTCTTGTGACTCCCATAAACACACGCACCCGAGGTACCCCACTAGCCTCGCCCTCCATGACACCTCCGTCATGCGAGCTGGAGATTGTCTCTGGTAGTCATGCCGTTATCAACCCGACAATCCGATGTTGCCCGATAGGTGGCACACACAAACCAAAGACTCAGCAATAATAATAAACATCAATCATTCACAGGAGGACAGTCTAGCAGAACTGCCTACCTCCCGACATCAATCATCAATCAATATCATCAATAATCATATTATCATCGTAATAACATCAATAACCAATTTAACAACGAATAACTAAGTTAGATGACAAAGTAGGCCATCCAACCGAACATGCATTAAACACACAATCAAACCCTAGTTTACCCATCAACAACTCACAATTCAATCACTCAAACCACACCCAATCAACTAAGGCTCAATCTAACATTTTAAAGAAAGACAACCTAAACTTCAAATAATCATATCTTACATTTTACTAATCCAAACAACTCCAAATCAGTTTCTATCACTCACCCAATCAACCAACTATATTAGTCCCCTCGGAAACCAACCAAAACACATCCAAATCATGCCCAATAACCCTAAAACCCTAGTGTGTCATGGCTGAAATTTTTGTATTTTAGCACGGACATCACAATCGAAAATTCAGCATTACAACGGCGCCACCAGGTAATTATCAAACTTTTAGAAATCGACGGCAATCGATTCTGATCAACACAACTCAAAATAATCAACATTTAGCAAATTAATCAGCTTTAAATACCCAAAAAATAATAATTATGCTACAACCGTTCAAATCTCGTAGGATTACATATAATTGATCCCTAGCATGCATGGAGCAATAATCTAACACCAGATTAGCATTCTAAATGTTCAATATTCAATTCTACGCAAAATAACAAAAGATGAGTTTTGAGATCTAGAATTTTTCTCTCACCTTTGATGTGATAAAAGCCTATAATGCGTGCAATGAGTGCCCAACAAGCGGAATCCAACTCGGTACGAAATTCTACGGAGAAAAACTAGGTTTTTCTTTGAAATTTTGCTTTGAAAACCTTGAAAATTTCTCTCTATTTTTCCTCTCCTTCCTCACGGCAATGTGTGTGCAAATGAGTGTGTTTTTGTGCTTTTATTGTGTGTGTTGGTGATATATGCATATTAGTCAACATTTAATGAAAGTCAAAGTTGAATTAACTTAGCATTTTTTGTGTTTTCTTGACTTTAAATGCATTTTCTTGATCACCAAAGTTTAAAACAATTATTCAACACCCAAGATAGCTCAAGTAGATTATTTTTAGGTGACAAGAAGTTTTACAATCAAACAATTTCACCCGAGTCATCTTAAAACTCGATTTTCGTAAAAATCGGTGTAAAAACCCTAATAAATCCCTAAGCCAATTTTAAAACCATTTTAATCAAACACAGGTCTATTAAAGTCCGTGGACTAGGTCTAGAAGGGTTAAAAAGACCAGTTTCAAAATTTTAGCGGACATGTTTCGAAAATACTATTCACTAAAAATCGACGATAAAATTTCTGACTCCGTTTTTTATGAAAATTTCATTAATGCACATTTAGCATGTTCTAGGAGTATTGATACCAAAATTACCACATTCTAAGTCACATAGCATATAGAAAGGTTAATTCACACAAAACAAGATAAAGCACGCAAAACGAGATAAGATAGAAAAGTGGGGTTTCACAAGGTCTTTGTCGCTCTAATGCCAATAACTTTTGATCCGTAAGGAGTTATGCAGTGTACAGCATATCGTTGGAAATCTCTCCAAGAGCTCTACGTCGGGGGCAATAAGCCTGCTCAGCTGTGCTAGTTTTTGGAGCCCAAAAGAAAATGTTTTCATCAGTTTTGTGCCACTTTTCTTCTTTTTGCGCTGTTTCTTCATATCAGATCGTTTATCGTGAGCCGCAAAATGGACGACACATAAGGGCTTTGCGCCCTCAGCAAGATGGGTGCGATCATACCAGCACTAATGCACCGCATGCCATCTAAACTATAAAGTTAAGCGTGGTTGAATGAGAGTAGTACTAGGATAGGGGACCCCTTGGGAGGTCATTGTGTTGCACCCCCCCTTTTCGTTTTGTTTTTTTGCCCCGTTCAGGCTTGCCAAGATGCTTTCTCTGTCACATTTCTATTATCAAGCCCATGGCATCTTGGGTAACACAACTTCGCTTCGCGTAGAGGCTTGGCCCGAAACTGAGGGTGTCGGGCCTGTGACCAAGTCTCCGTCGCTCCAATGCCTATAACTTTTGATCCGTAAGGAGTTATGCGGCACATAGCATACCGTTGAAAAGCTCTACGAGAGCTCTACGACGGTGGCAGCAAGCTTGCTATGCAGCGCATATTTTCCGAGCCCAAAAGCAAACATTTTCATTAGTTTTGGGCCACTTTTCTTCTTTTTATTCTATTTTTTCGTCCCGGATCATTCGTCGTAAGCCGCCAAAAGCACGACACATAAGGGCTTTGCACCATCAAGATGACGAGTGCGATCATACCAGCACTAATGCACCGCATCCCATCAGAACTACGAAGTTATGCGTGCTTGGGTGAGAGTAATACTAGGATGGGTGACCCCCTGGGAAGTCCTCGTGTTGCACCGCCTTTTTCAATTTTTTTTGCCCTGTTCTAGCTTGCCAAGATGATTTATCAGACACATTTCTATTATCGAGTCCCACGGCATCTTGGGCAAAACAACTTCGATTCGCGTAAAGGCTGGGCCCGCAAACTGAGGGCATCGGGGCTGTGACCAGGTCTATGTCACTCCAGTGTCCATAACTTTTGATCCGTAAGGAATTATGCATCGTACAGCATATCGTTGGAAAGCTCTCGGAGAGCTCTACGATGAGGGCAGTAAGCCTGCTCGGCTAAGCCAATTTTTGGAGTCCAACAACAAACGTTTTCATCAATTTTGGGCCACTTTTCTTCTTTTTATGCTGTTTCAACGTCCCATATCGTTTGTCGTGAGCCGCGAAAAGGATGACACATAAGGGCTTTGTACCCTCAACTTAACGTGTGCGATCATACTAGTACTAATGCACCGGATCCCATCAGAACTCCGAAGTTAAGCGTGCTTGGGCGAGAGTAGTACTAGGATCGGTGATCCTTTGAGAAGTCCTCGTGTTGCACCTACCTTTTTGTTTTGTTTTTTTGCCCCATTCTGGCTTGCCAAGATGCTTTATCCTTCACATTTCTATTATCAAGTCCCACGGCATCTTGGGCAAGACAACTATGCTTCGCGTAAAGGCTGGGCCCACAAATCGAGGGCGTGGGGCCTATGACCAGGTCTTCGTCGCTGCAATACCCGTAACCTTTTATCCGTAAGGAGTTATGCGGCGCAGAACATACCGTTGGAAAGCTATCCGAGAGCTCTACAATGAGGGCAGCAAGCCTGCTCGGTTGCGCCCGTTTTCGGAGCCAAAAGGCAAACATTTTCATTAGTTTCGGGCCACTTTTCTTCTTTTTACGCTGTTTCTTCTTCCTGGATCATTCGTACTGAGCCGAGAAAAAGATGAAAAATAATGGCTTTGTGCCCTCAAAATGACAGGTGTGATCATACCAGCACTAATGCATCGCATCCCATCAGAACTACGAAGTTAAGCGTGCTTGGGCGAGAGTAATACTAGAATAGGTGACCCCCTGGAAAGTCGTCGTGTTGCACCCCCCTTTTCATTTTGTTTTTTTGCCTCATTCAGGCTTGCCAAGATGCTTTATCAGTCACATTACTATTATCGAGTCCCACGACATCTTGGGCAAGACAACTTCGCTTTTCGTATAGGCTGGGCCCGCAAATTGAGGGCGTCGGGCCTGTGACCAGGTCTTTGTCGCTCTAATGCCAATAACTTTTGATCCGTAAGGAGGTATACGGCGCACAACATACCATTGGAAAGCTCTCCGAGAGTTCTACGATGGGGGAAGTAAGCCTGCTTGGTTGCGCCTGTTTTCAGAGCCCAAAAGCAAAAGCTTTCATTAGTTTCGGGCTATTTTTATTCTTTTTGCGCTATTTCTTCATCCCGGATCATTCGTCAGGAGTCGCAAAAGGGACGACAAATAAGGACTTTGCGCCCTCAACATGATGGGTGCGATCATACCACCACTAATGCATCGGATCCCATCAGAAATCCGAAGTTAAGCTTTCTTGGGCGAGACTAGTACTAGGATGGGTGACCCCCTTGGGAATCCCTCGTGTTGAACCCCCTTTTCATTTTGTTTTTTTTCCCCGTTCCGGCTTGCCAAGTTGTTTTATCCGTCATATTTATATTATTGAGTTCCATGGCATCTTGGGCAAGACAATTTCGCTTCGCATAGAGGCTGGGCCTGCAAACTGAGGGCATGGGACCTATGATTAAGTCTCCGTCACTCCAATGCCCATAACTTTTGATCCGTAAGGAGTTATGCAATGCACAACATACCGTTGAAAAGCTATCCGAGAGCTCTACGATGGGGGAAACAAGCCTGCTTGGCTGCGCCTGTTTTTGTAGCCCAAAAGCAAATGTTTTCATTAGTTTCAGGCTATTTTTATTTTTTTTGCGCTGTTTCTTCATCCCGGATCGTTTGTCGTGAGCCGCATTAAGGACGATACATAAGGGCTTTGCTTCCTCAACATGACGGGTGCGATCATACCAGCACTAATGCATCGGATCCCATCAGAACACCGAAGTTAAGCGTGCTTAGGCGAGAGTAGTACTAGGATAGGTGACCACCTTTGGAATCCCTTGTGTTGCACCCCCCTTTTCGTTTTGTTTTTTTGCCCCGTTCTGGCTTGCCAAGTTGCTTTATCCATCATTTTTCTATTATCAAGTCCCACGACATCTTGGGCAAGACAACTTCGCTTCGCGGAAAGGCTGGGCCTGCAAACCGAGGGTGTCGGGCTTGTGACCAGGTCTCTGTCGCTCTAGTGCCTATAACATTTGATCCGTAAGGAGTTATGCAACGCACAACATACCGTTGTAAAGCTATCTGAGAGCTCTACGACGGGAGAACCAAGCCTGCTTGGCTGCACCTATTTTCATAGCCCAAAAGCAAATGTTTTCATTAGTTTCGGGCCACTTTTATTGTTTTTGCGCTGTTTCTTCTTCCCAGATTGTTCGTCTTGAGCCTTGAAAAGGACGACACATAAGGGCTTCGCGCCCTTAACATGGAAGGTACGATCATACCAATTCTAATGCACCAGATCCCATTAGAACTCCGAAGTTAAGCGTGCTTGGGTGAGAGTAGTACTAGGATGGGTGTCCCCCTTGGGAATCCCTCGTGTTGCACCCCCCTTTTCGTTTCATTTTTTTGCCCGTTCTGGCTTGCCAAGTTGCTTTATCCTTCATATTTATATTATCGAGTCCCACGGCATCTTAGGCAAGACAAATTCGCTTCGCGTAAAGGCTGGGCCTGCAAACCGAGGGCGTGGGGCTTGTGACCAGGTTTCCGTCGCTACAGAGCCCATAACATTTGATCCGTAAGGTGATATGCAACGCACAACATACCGTTGGAAAGCTCTCTGAGAGCTCTACGACGAGGCCAGCAAGCCTGCTTAGCTGCGCCTATTTTTTGGGCCCAAAAGCAAACATTTTCATCAATTTCGGGTCACTTTTCTTCTTTTTGTGATGTTTCTTCGTCCCGGATCGTTTGACGTGAGTCGCCAAAATGACGACACATAAGGGCTTTGCTCCCTCAACATAAAGGGTACGATCATACCAGCACTAATGCACCGCAACCCATCAGAACTATGAAGTTAAGAGAGGTTGGGCGAGAGTATTACTAGGATGGGTAACCCTTTGGGAAGTCCTCATGTTGCACCACTCTTTTTGTTTTGTTTTTTTGCCCCGTTCAGGCTTGCCAAGATGTTTTATCTGTCACATTTCTATTATCAAGTCCCACGGCATCTTGGGCAAGACAACTTCGCTTCGCGTAGAGGCTGGGCCCGCAAACCGAGGACGTGGGGCCTGTGACCAAGTCTCATTCGCTCCTGTGCCCAAAACTTTGGATCCGTAACGAGTTCTGCGGCGCACAACATACCGTTTGAAAGCTCACTGAGAGCTCTACGACGGGGGTAGTAAGCCTCCTCGGCTGCACGAGTTTTCATAGCCCAAAAGAAAACGTTTTCATCAGTTTTAGGACACTTTGCTTCTTTTTGCGCTGTTTTTTCGTCATGGATCGTTTGTCGTGAGCTGCGAAAAGGACGACACATAAGGGCTTTGCGCCCTCAATATGACGGGTGCGATCATACCAGCACTAATGAATGCATCCCATAAAAACTACGAAGTTAAGCGTGTTTGAATGAGAGTAGTACTTGGATGGGTGTCCCCCTGGGAAGTCCTCATGTTGCACCCTCTTTTTCGTTTTGTTTTTTTCCCTCGTTCATGGTTGCCAAGATGTTTTATCCATCATATTTCTATTATCGATTCCCACAGCCTCTTGGGCAAGACAACTTCACTTCAAGTAGAGGCTGGGCCCGCAAACCGAGGGCGTAGGGCCTATGACCAGGTCTTCGTCGCTCTAGTGCCAATAACTTTTGATCCGTAAAGAGTTATGTGGTACACAACATACCATTGGAAAGCTCTCTGAGAGCTCTACGACGGGGGCGGCGAGCCTACTAGGCGATGCCTATTTTTGAAGCCCAAAAGCAAACGTTTTAATTTATTTTCGACCACTTTTCTTCTTTTTGCGTTATTTCTTCGTCCAGGATCGTTCGTCGTGAGCCGCGAAAAAATGACACATAAGGGCTTTACGCCTTCAACATGATGGGTGTGATCATACCAATACTAATACGTCGCATCCCATCAGAACTACGAAGTTAAGCGGGCTTAAGTGAGAGCAGTACTAGGATGGGTGACCCCCTGGGAATTCCTTGTGTTGCACCCCCTTTTTCATTTTATTTTTTTGCCCCGTTCGAGGTTGCCAAGATGCTTTATCCATCACATTTCTATTATCGTGTCCCACGGCATCTTGGGCAAGGCAACTTCACTTCGCGTAGAGGTTGGGCCTGTAGACCGAGGGCGTCGGATTTGTGACCAAGTCTCTGTCACTCCAATAGCTATAAATTTTGCTCCGTAAGGAGTTATGCGGCTCACAGCATACCGTTGGAAAGCTCTCTGAGAGCTTTATGATTGGGGGCATCAAACCTGCTCGGTTGTGCCTATTTTTGGAGCCCAAAAGCAAACGTTTTTATTAGTTTCAGGCCACTTTTCTTCTTTTGATACTATTTCTTCGTCCCGGATCATTCGTCGCGAGCCGCAAAAAGGACGACACATAAAGGTTTTGCACCCTCAACATGACGGTTGCGATCATACTAGCACTAATGCAACACCATCCATCAGAACTACGAAGTTAAGCATGCTTGGGCGAAAGTAATACTAGGATGGGTGACCCCCTGGGAAGTCCTCGTGCCGCACCGCCCTTTTCGTTTTGTTTTTTTGCCCCGTTCAGGCTTACCAAGATGCTTTATCAGTCACATTTCTATTATCGGGTCCCACGGCATTTTGGGCAAGACAATTTCGCTTTGTGTAGAGGATGGGCCCGTAAATCGAGGGCGTCGGGCCTGTGACCAGGTCTCCGTTGCTCCAGTGCCTATAACTTTTGATCCATAAGGAGTTATGCAGCGTACAACATACCGCTGGAGAGCTCTTCGAGAGCTTTACGATGTAGGCAACAAGCCTGCTCGGCTGCACCTATTTTTGGAGCCCAAAAGCAATCGTTTTCATCAGTTTCAGGCCACTTTTCTTGTTTTTGCATTGTTTCTTCTTCCCAGATCGTTCGTCTTGAGCCTCAAAAAGGACAACACATAAGCGCTTCGCACCTCAACATGGCGGGTACGATCATACCAGCACTTATGCACTGGATCCCATCAGAACTCCAAAAGTTAAGCGTTCTTGGGTGAGAGTAGTACTAGGATGGGTGACCCCCTGGGAAGTCCTTGTGTTGCACCCCCCTTTTGTTTTGTTTTCTTACCCCGTTCTGGCTTGCCAAGATGCTTTATCCATCTCATTTTTATTATTGATTCCCACGGCCATTTGGGCAAGATAACTTCGCTTCGCGTAGAGGTTGGGCCCGCAAACCGAGGGCGTAAGGCCTGTGACCAGGTTTTCGGCACTCCAGTGCCAATAACTTTTGATCAGTAAGGAGTTATGCGATGCACAACATACCGTGGGAAAGCTTTCAAAGAGCTCTACGTCGAGGGCAGCAAGCTTGCTAGGTTGCATCTGTTTTCGTGGCCCAAAAGCAAATATTTTCAATATTTTCGGGCTACCTTTCTTCTTTTTCGTTGTTTTTTCATCCCAGATAGTTCGTCGGGAGCTGCAAAAAGGACGACACAAAACGGCTTTACGCCTCCAACACAAAGGGTGCGATCATACCAGCTCTAATGCGCCGCATGCCATCAGAACTACGAAGTTAAGCACGCTTGACTGAGAGTAGTACTAGGATGGGTGACCCCCTGGGAAGTCCTCGTGTTGAACCTCCCCTTTTCGTTTTGTTTTTTTGCCCCCTTCAGGCTTGCCAAGATGCTTTATCCATCACATATCTATTATCGTGCCCCACGGCATCTTTGGCAAGGCAACTTCACTTCGTGTAGTGGCTAGGCCCGTAAACCGAGGGCGACGAGCCTGTGACTAGGTCTCCTTCGCTCCAATACCCATAACTTTTGACCTGTAAGGAGTTATGTGGCGCACAACATACCGTTGGAAAGCTCTACGATGAGGGCAGCAAGCCTACTAGGTTGTGCTTATTTTTGGAGCCTAAAAACAAACGTTTTCATTAGTTTCGGGCCACATTTCTTCTTTTTCGCTGTTACTTCGTTCCGGATCGTTCGTCTTGAGTAGCGAAAAGGATGACACATAAGGGCTTTGAGCCCTCAATATGACGGGTGCGATCATACCAGCTCTAATGCACCGCATCCCATTAGAACTACAAAGTTAAGCGTGCTTGGGCGATAGTAGCAGTTGGATGGGTGACCCCCTGGGAAGTCCTCGTGTTGCACCCCCCTTTTCGTTTTGTTTTTGTGCACCGTTCGGGCTTACCAAGATGCTTTAACCATCACATTTCTATTATTGAGTTTCACAACATCTTGAGCAAGACAACTTCGCTTTGCGTAGAGGCTGGGCCCGTAAACCGAGGGCGTAGGGACTATGACCAGGTCTTCGTAGCTCCGGTGCCCATAACTTTTGATCCGTAAGGAGTTATGCAGCGCACACCATACTGTTGGAAAGCTCTCCGAAAGCTCTACGACAGGGGTAGCAAGCCTGCTCGGCTGCGCCTGTTTTTGGAGCCCAAAAGCAAATGTTTTTATCAGTTTCGGGCCACTTTTCTTCTTTTTGCGCTATTTCTTCGTCCCGAATCGTTCGTAGTGAGCCGCGAAAAGGATGACACATAAGGGCTTTGGGCCCTCAACATCACGAGTGCGATCATACCAGCACTAATGCACCGGATCACATCAGAACTCTGGAGTTAAGCGTGCTTGGGCGAGAGTAGTACTAGGTTGGGTGACCCCCCTCGGAATCCCTCGTGTTACACCCCTCTTTTCGTTTTGTTTTTTTGCCCCGTTCCGGCTTGCCCAGTTGCTTTATCCGTCATATTTCTATTATCGAGTCCCACGGCATCTTAGGCAAGACAACTTCGCTTCGCGTAGATGTTGGCCTGCAAACCGAGGGCGTGGGGCTTGTAACCAGGTTTCTGTCGCTCCAGTGCCAACGCGACGCATAGTATACCGTTGGAAAGCTCTCTAAAAGCTGTACGACAGGGGAAGTCAGCCTACTTTATTGAGGCTATTTTTGGAGCCCAAAAGCAAACATCTTCATTAGTTTCGGGCCACTTTTCTTCTTTTTGAGCTGTTTCTTCGTCCCAGATCGTTCGTCGTGTGCTACAAAAATGACGAAACATAAGGGCTTTGCGCCCTCAATATGACGGGTGCGATCATACCAACACTAATCCGCCGCATCCCATCAGAACTACGAAGTTAAGCGTGCTTGAGTGAGAGTAGTACTAGGATGGGGAATCCCCTGGGAAGTCATCGTGTTGCACCCCCCTTTTCGTTTGTTTTTTTTTTGCCCCGTTCAGACTTGCCAAGTTGCTTTATCAGTCACAATTCTATTATCTAGTCCCACGGCATCTTGGGCAACACAACTTCGCTTTGCGTAGAGGCTGGGCCTGCAAACCAAGGGCGTCGGGCCTGTGACCAGGTCTCCGTCACTCCAATGCCCTTAACTTTTGATCCGTAAGCTGTTATGCGACGTACATCATACAGTTGGAAAGCTCTCTGAGAGCTCTACGACAGGGGCAGCAAGCTTGTTTGGCTGTGCCTATTTCCAGAGCACAAAATCAAACATTTTCATTAGTTTCAAGCCATTTTGCTTCTTTTTACGTTGTTTTTTCATCCCGGATCGTTTGTTGTAAGCCGCAAAAAGAACGACACATAAGGGCTTTGCCCCTTCAACTTGATGGGTGCTATCATACCAGCACTATTACACTGCATCCCATCAGAACTACGAAGTTAAGCGTGCTTGGGCGAGAGTAATACTAGGATGGGTGACCCCCTGGGAAGTCGTCGTGTTGCACGCCCCTTTTCATTTTGTTTTTTTACCCCGTTCAGGCTTGCCAAGACGCTTTATCAATCACATTTCTATTATCGGGTCCCACAACATCTTGGGCAAGAAAACTTTGCTTCGCGTGGAGGCTGGCCCCGCAAGCCGTGGGCATCCGGCTTGTGACCAGGTCTCAGTCACTCCAGTGCCCATAACTTTTGATCCGTAAAGAGTTATGCAGCGCACAGCATACCGTTGAAAAGCTCTCAGAGAGCTCTACGATGGGGGCAGTAAGCCTGCTCGGCTGCACTAGTTTTCGCATCACAAAAGCAAATGTTTTCATTAGTTTTGGGTCACTTTTCTTCTTTTTGCGTTGTTTTTCGTCCCGGTTCGTTCGTTGCGATCCGCGAAAAGGATGACACATAAGGGCATTGCGCCCTCAGCATAATGGGTGCAATCATACCAACACTAATGCGCCACGTCCCATCAGAACTACGTAGTTAAGCATGCTTGGGCGAGAGTAGTACAAGGATTGGGAACCCTCTGGGAAGTCCTCGTGTTGCACCCCCCTTTTCATTTTTTTTTTGCCACGTTCAGGCTTTCCAAGATCCTTTATCCGTCACATTTCTATTATCAAGTCCCTCGGCATCAAGGGCAAGACAACTTCGATTCGCGTAGAGGCTGGGCCCACAAACCAAGGGCGTCGAGCTTGTGACCAGGTATTCATCGCTCCAGTGCCCATAACTTTTGATCCGTAAGGAGTTTTGCGGCTCACAGCATACCGTTGGGAAACTCTCCGAGAGCTCTACGACGGGGGCAATAAGCTTTCTCAGCTGCGCTAGTCTACAGAGCCCAAAATCGAATGTTGTCATAAGTTTTGGGCCACTTTACTTCTTTTTGCACTGTTTCATCGTCCCGGATTGATCGTTGTGAGCAGCGAAAAGGACGACACATAAGGGCTTTGTACCCTCACCGTGACGGGTGCGATCATACTAGCCCTAATGCACCGCATCCCATCAAAACTACGAAGTTAAGCATGCTAGAGTGAGAGTAGTAATTGGATGGGTGACCCCCTGGGAATTCCTCATGTTGCACCCCCCTTTTCGTTTTGTTTTCTTGCCCCGTTCAGGTTGCCAACATGCTTTATCCGTCACATTTCTATTATCGAGACCCAAGGCATCTTGGGCAACACAACTTCGCTTCACGTAGAGGCTGGGCCCGCAAACCGAGGACGTTGGGCCTATGACCAGGTCTCCGTCACTCCAATGCCAATAACATTTGATCCGTAAGAAGTTATGCAGCGTACAACATACCGTTGGAAAGCTCTCTGAGAGTTCTACGACGGGGATAGCAAGCCTGCTCGGTTGGGCCTATTTTCGGAGCCCAAAAGCAAATATTTTCATTAGTTTTGGGCCACTTTTCTTCTTTATATGCTGTTACTTCATCCCAGACCATTCGTCGTGAGCCGAAAAATGGACGACATATAAGGGCTTTGAGCCCTTAACATGACGGGTGCGATCATACCAGCACTACTGCATCATATCCCATTAGAACTACGAAGTTAAGCGTGCTTGGACGAGAGTAATACTAGGATGGGTGACCCCCTGGGAAGTCCTCGTGTTGCACCCCCTTTTTCGTTTTATTTTTTTGCCCCGTTCATGCTTGCCAAGACGCTTTATCAGTCACAATTCTATTATTGATTCCCACGACATCTTGGGCAAGAAAACATCGCTTGGCGTGGAGGCTGGGCCTGCAAACCGAAGGCATTGGGCTTGTGAATAGGTCTCAGTCTCTCCAGTTCCCATAACTTTTGATTCGTAACGAGTTATGCGGCGCACAACATACCGTTGGAAAGCTCTCCAAGAGTTCTACGACAAGGGCAGTAAGTTTGCTCGGCTATGCCAATTTTTAGAGCACAAAAGAAAACATTTTCATCAGTTTCATTCCACTTTTCTTATTTTTGCGCTGTTTCTTCATCCCGGATCGTTTGTTGTGAGCCTCGGAAAGGACGACACATACGGGCTTGGTGCCCTCAACATGACGGGTGTGATCATACTAACACTAATGTGCCGCATCCCATCAGAACTACGAAGTTAAACGAGCTTGAGTGATAGTAGTACTAGGATGGGTGACCCCATGAGAAGTCTTCTTGTTGCACCGCACTTTTCGTTTTGTTTTTTTGTCCCGTTCAGGCTTGCCAAGATGCTTTATCCGTCACATTTCTATTATCGAGTACCACGCCACCTTGGGCAACACTACTTTGCTTCGCGTAGAGGTTGGGCCCGCAAACCAAGGGCGACAGGCCTGTGACCAGGTCTCCGTCACTCCAATGCCCATAACTTTTGATTCGTAAGGAGTTATACGGCGCACAGCATACCGTTGGAAAGCTCTCCGAGAACTCTCCGACGTGGGCAACTGGCTGCTCGGCTGCGTCTACTTTCGTAGCCCAAAAGCAAACTTTTTCATCAGTTTCGGACCATTTTTCTTCTTTTTACGCTGTTTTTTCGTCCCAAATCGTTCGTTGTAAGCCGCAAAAGGGACGACATATAAGTGCTTTGCGCCTTCAACATGACGGGTGCGATCATACCAACACTAATGCACCGGCTTCCATCAAAACTATGAAGTTAAGCGTGCTTGGACGAGAGTAATCCTAGGATTGGTGACCCCCTGGGAGGTCTTCGTGTTGCACCCCATTTACGTTTTGTTTTTTTTCCCCGTTCAGGCTTGCCAAGATGCTTTATCTGTCACATTTATATTATTGAGTCCCACGGTATCTTGGGCAAGACAAATTCGCTTCGCGTAGAGGCTGGGCCCGTAAACCAAGGGCATCGGGCCTTTGACCAGGTCTCCGTCACTCCAGTACCCATAACTTTTGATCCGTAAGGAGTTATGCAGCGCACAGCATACCGTTGGAAAGCTCTCCCACGACTCTAGATGGGGGCAGTAAGCCTGCTCGGTTGCACCAGTTTTTTGGAGCCCAAAAGCAAATATTTTCATCAGTTTTGGGCCACTTTATTCTTTTTGTGGTGTTTCTTCATCCCAGATCATTCGGCGTGAGACGTAAAAAGGATGACACATAAGGGCTTTGCACCCTCAACATTACGGGTGCGATCATACCAGCACGAATGCGCTGTATCCCATCAGAACTACGAAGTTAAGCGTGCTTGAGTGAGAGTAGTACTAGGATGGGTGACCCCTTGGGAAGTCCTCGTTTTGCACCCTGTTTTTCGTTTTGTTTTTTGCCCAGTTCAGACTTGCCAAGATGCTTTATCCGTCACATTTCTATTATCGAGTCCCAAGGCATCTTGGGCGACCCGCTTCACGTAGAGGCTGGGCCCGCAAACCAAGGGCGTTGGGCCTGTGATTAGGTCTTTGTTGCTCCAATGCCCATAACTTTTGATCCCTAAGCAGTTATACCGCGCACAGCATACCGTTGGAAAGCTCCCCCAGAGCTCTACAACGGGGGCAACAAGCCTAAACGACTGCGCCTCTTTTTGGAGCCCAAAAGCACACGTTTTCATCAGTTTTGGGAAATTTTTCTTCTTTTTGCGTTGTTTCTTTGTCCTAGATCGTTCGTTGTAAGCCGCAAAAGGGACGACATATAAGTGCTTTGCTCCCTCAACATGACGGGTGCGATCATACTAGCACTACTGTACCGCATCCCATAAGAATTACGAAGTTAAGCATGCTTGGGCGAGAGTAATCGTTTTACACCCCCCATTTCGTTTCATTTTTTTGCCCCGTTCAAGCTTGCCAAGACGCTTTATCAGTCACATTTCTATTATCGAGTCCCACAACATCTTGGGCAAGAAAACTTCGCTTCGCGTGGAGGCTTGGCCAGCAAACCGAGAGCATTGGGCTTGTGACCAGGTCTAAGTCGCTCCAGTGCGCATAACTTTTGATCCGTAAGGAGTTATGCAGCGCACATCATACCGTTAGAAAGCTCTCCAAGAGCTCTACGAGGGGTGCAATATGCTTGCCCGGCTGGGCCAGTTTTCAGAGCCCAAAAGCAAACATTTTCATCGGTTTCATTCCACTTTTCTTATTTTTGCGCTGTTTTTCGTCCCGGATCGTTCGTCGTGAGCTGTGAAAAGGACGACACATAAAGGCTTTGCACCGTCAACATGACGGGTGCGATCATAGCAACCCTAAAGCGCCGCATCCCCATAGAACTACAAAGTTAAGCGTGCTTGAGTGAGAGTAGTACTAGGATGGATGAGCCCATAGGAAGTCCTCGTGTTGCACCCCCCTGTTCGTTTTGTTTTTTTGCCCCGTTCAGGCTTGCCAAGATACTTTATCCATCACATTTCTATTATCGAGTCCCACGTCATCTTGGACAACACAACTTCGCTTCGCGTAGAGGCTGGGCCCGCAAACCAAGGGCATCGGGCCTATGACCAAGTCTCTATCGCTGCAATGCCCATAACTTTTGATCCGTAAGGAGTTATGCAGCGCACAACATACCGTTGGGAAGCTCTCCAAAAGCTCTTCGACGAGGGCAGCAGGCCTGCTCGGCTGCGTCTATTTTCGGAGCCCAAAAGCAAACATTTTCATTACTTTCGGCCTATTTTTCTTCTTTTTGCACAGTTTATTCGTCCCAGATTGTTCGTTGTAATTCGCAAAAAGGACGACACATAAGGGCTTTCCTTCCTCAAAATGACGGGTGCGATAATACCAACACTAATGCATTACGCTCCATCAGAACTATGAAGTTAAGCGTACTTGGGCGAGAGTAATACTAGGATGGGTGACCCTCTGGTAAGTCCTCGTGTTGCACCCCCTTTGCATTTTGTTTTTTTGCCCCGTTCAGGCTTGCCAAGATACTTTATGCGTCACATTTCTATTAGCGAGTCCCACGGCATCTTGGGCAACACAACTTCGCTTCGCGTAGAGGCTAGGTCCGCAAACCAAGGGCTTTAAGCCTGTGACCTGGTCTCTGTCGCTCCAATGCCCATAACTTTTGATCCGTAAGGAGTTATGCGACCTACAGCATACTGTTGAAAACTCTCCGAGAGTTCTACTACGGGGATAGTAAGTCTGCTCGACTGCACTAATTTTCTGAACCCAAAAGCAAATGTTTTCATCAGTTTCGTTCCACTTTTTTTTATTTTAGCGCTGTCTCTTCATCCCAGATCGTTCGTCGAGAGCCGCGAAAAGGACGACACATAAGGGCTTTGTACCCTCAACATGACGGGTGCGATCATACCAACACGAATGCACCGCATCCCATCAGAACTACGAAGTTAAGCGAGCTTGAGTGAGAGTAGTACTAGGATGGGAGACCCCTTGGGAAGTCCTCGTGTTGCACCTCTCTTTTCGTTTTGTTTTTTGTCCCCGTTCAGGCTTGCCAAGATGCTTTATCCGTCACATTTCTATTATCGATTCCCACGGCATCTTGGGCAACACAACTTCGCTTCGCGTCGAGGCTAGCCCGCAAACCAAGGGAGTTAGGCCAGTGACCAGGTCTCCGTCGCTCTAATACCCATAACTTTTGATTCGTAAGGAATTATGTGGCGTACATCATACCGTTGGAAAGCTCTCTGAGAGCTCTACGACGGGGGCATCAAGCATGCTCGGCTGCGCCTTTTTTTAGACTTTTTCTTCGTCCTTGATCGTTCATTGTAATCCACTAAAAGGATGATAGATAAGGGCTTTGCTTCCTTAACATGACGGGTGCGATAATACCAACACGAATGCATCGTATCCCATCAGAACTACGAAGTTAAGCGAGCTTGAGTGAGAGTAGTACTAGGATGGAAGACCCCTTGGGAAGTCCTCGTGTTGCACCTCCCTTTTCGTTTTGTTTTTTTGCCCTGTTGAGGCATGCCAAGATGCTTTATCCGTCACATTTCTATTATCGAGTCCTACAACGTCTTGGGCAACACAACTTCGTTTCACGTAGAGGCTGGGCCCGCAAACCACGGGCGTCGGGCCTATGACTAGGTCTCCATCGCTCCAATGCCCATAACTTTTGATCCGTACGAAGTTATACGGTAGACAACACACGGTTGGAAAGAACTCCAAGAGCTCTACGACGAGTGCAGCAAGCCTGCTCTGCTGCACCTATTTTCGGAGCCCAAAACCAAATGTTTTCATCAGTGTTGGGCCATTTTCCTTCTTTTCGCGTTGTTTCTCCATCTCGAATCGTTCGATGTAACTCGCGAAAAGGACGACACATAAGGGCTTTGCTCCCTCAACATGACGGGTGTGATCACACCCGCACTAATGCGCCGCATCCCATCAGAACTATGAAGTTAAGTGTGCTTGAGAGAAAGTAGTACTAGGATGGGTGACCCCCTGGGAAGTCCTCGTGTTGTAACCCCATTTTCATTTTTTCTTTTCACTGTTCTGGCTTGCCAAGATGCTTTATCCATCACATTTCTATTATCGAGTCCCATGACATCTTGGGCAATACAACTTCACTTTGCGTAGAGGGTGGGCCCGCAAACCGAGGGCGTCGGGCCTGTGACTAGGTCTCCGTCGTTCCAATACCCATACCTTTTGATCCATAAGGAGTTATACAGCGCATAGCATACCGTTGGAAAGCTCTCCGAGAGGTCTACGATGGGGGCAGCAAGCCTACTCGGCTATGCCTATTTTTGGAGCCCAATAGCACACGTATTCATTCGTTTCGGGCAACTTTTCTTCTTTTTATGCTATTTCTTCGTCCCGGATCATTCGTCGTGAGCCGCAAAAATGACTACACATGACGGGTGTGATCATACCAGCACTAATGCACCGTATCCCATCAGAACTACGAAGTTAAGCGTGCTTGGGCAAGAGTAATACTAGGATGGGTAACCCCCTAGGAAGTCCTCGTGTTCCCCCCCTCCCCCTTTTCGATTTGTTTTTTGCCCCGTTCAAGCTTGCCAATATGCTTTATCAGTCACATTTCTAATATCAAGTCCCACGGCATCTTGCGCAAGACAACTTCGCTTCGCGTAGAGGCTGGGCCTGCGAACCGAGGGCATCGGGCATGTGAGTAGGTGTCCGTCGTTCTAATACCCATAACTTTTGATCCGTAAGGAGTTATGCGGCGCACAACATATCGTTGGAAAGCACTCCAAGAGATCTACGACGGGGGCAGCAAGCCTACTTGGCTATGCCTATTTTTGGAGCCCAATAGCACACGTTTTCATTCGTTTCGGGCCACTTTTCTTCTTTTTATGCTATTTCTTCATCCCGGATCATTCGTCGTGAGCCGCAAAAAGGACTACACATGACGAGTTCGATCATACCAGCACTAATGCACCGCATCACATCAGAACTACAAAGTTAAGCGTGCTTGGGCAATAGTAATACTAGGATGGGTAACCCCCTAAGAAGTCCTCGTGCTCCCCCCCCCATTTTTGTTTTGTTTTTTTGCCCCCTTCAAGCTTGCCAAGATGCTTTATCCATCACATTTCTATTATCAAGTGCTATGGCATCTTGGGAAAGACAACTTCGCTTCGCGTAGAGGCTAGGCCCGCAAACCGAGGGCAGGGGGCCTATGACCAGGTTTTCGTCGCTCCATTGCCAATAACTTTTGATCCGTAAGGAGTTATGCGGTGCACAACATACTATTGGAAAGCTCTCCGAGATCTCTACGACAGGGGCATCAAGCCTACTCAGCTGCACCTATTTTTGGAGACCAAAAGCAAACGTTTTAATTAGTTTCAGGTCATTTTTCTTCATTTTGTGTTATTTTTTCATCTCGGATCGTTCGTTGTAAGCCGCAAGAAGGACGACACATAAGGGTTTTGCTCCCTTAATATGACGGGTGTGATCATTCTAGCACTATTGTACCGTATCCCATCAGAACTACAAAGTTAAGTGTGCTTGGCCGAGAGTAATACTAGGATCGGTGACCCCGTGGGAAGTCGTTGTGTTGCACTCCCCTTTTCGTTTTGTTTTTTTGCCCCGTTCTGGCTTGCCAAGATGCTTTGTCAGTCATATTTCTATTATCGAGTTCCATGGCATCTTGGGCAATACAACTTTGCTTCGCATAGAGACTGGGCTAGCAAACCGGGGGCGTCGGGCCTGTGACCAAGTCTCCGTCGCTCCAATGCCCATAACTTTTGATCCGTAAGGAGTTATGCAGCACACAGCATACCGTTGGATAGCTCTCCGAGAGCTCTACGATGAGGGCAGAAAGCCTGCTCGACTGCACCTATTTTTAGAGCCCAAAAGTATACGTTTTCATCAGTTTCGGGCCTTTTTTCTTCTTTTTCGCTATTTTTCATCTCATATCGTTCGTCGTGAGTCACAAAAAGGACGACATATAAGGACTTTGCGCCCTCAACATGATCGGTACGATCATACCAGCACTAATGCACTACATCCCAACAGAACTACGAAGTTAAGCGTGCTTGGGCGAGATTAATACTAGGATGGGTGACCCCTTAAGAAGTCCTCATGTTGCACCCCCCTTTTTGTTCTATTTCTTTGCCCCGTTCAGGCTTGCCAAGATGGTTTATCAATCACATTTATATTATCAAGTCCCACGGCATCTTGGGGAAGATAACTTCGCTTTGCGTAGAGGCTGGGCCTGCAAACCGAGGGCGTCGGGCCTATGATTAGGTCTCTGTCGCTCTAGTGCCCATAAATTTTGATCCGCAATGAGTAATGCGGCGCACAACATACCGTTGGAAAACTCTCCGATAGCTTTACAACGGCGGCAATAAGCCTGCTCGGCTGCGCCAATTTTCAGAGGCCAAAAGCAAACGTTTTCATCAGTTTTAGGCCATTTTTCTTCTTTTTACATTGTTTCTTTGTCCCGGATCATTCGTCGTGAGCCGCCAAAACGACAACACACAAGGGCTTTGCACCCTCAACATGATGGGTGCGATCATACCTGTAATAATGCACTGCATCACATCAGAACTACGAAGTTAAACGTGCTTGGGCGAGAGTAGTACTACGATGGGTGACCCCTTGGGAAGCTCTCGTGTTGCACCCCCCCTTTCATTTTTTTTTTGCCCATTCGGGCTTGCCAAGATGCATTATTCTTCACATTTCAATTATTGAGTCCCACGACATCTTGGGCAACACAACTTCGCTTCGCGTAGAGGCTGGGCCCGCAAACCGAGGGTGTGGGGCCTGTGACCATGTCACTGTCGCTCCGGTGCCCATAACTTTTGATCTGAAATGAGTTACGCGGCACACAACATACCGTTGGAAAGCTCTCCGAGAGCTCTACGAAGGGGGTAGTATGCCTACTCGGCTGCGCCAATTTTTGGAGCCCAAAAGCAAATATTTTCATCAGTTCTGGGCCACTTTTCTTCTTTTTTCGCTGTTTCTTCATCCCGGATCATTCGTCGTGAGCCGCGATAAGGACGGCACATAAGGGCTTTACGCCCTCAACATGACGGGTTCGATCATACCAACACTAATGCACCGCATCCCATCAGAACTACGAAGTTAAGTGTGGTTGAGTGAGAGTAGTACAAGGATGGGTGACCCGCTAGGAAGTCCTCATTTTGCACGCCCCTTTTCTTTTTGTTGATTTGCCCCGTTCAGGCGTGCCAAGATGCTTTATCTGTCACATTTCTATTATCGAGTCCCACGACGTCTTAGGCAACCTAACTTCATTTGACGTAGAGGCTGGGCCCGCAAACCAAGGGCGTCGGGCCTATGACCAGGTCTCCGTCGCTCCAATGCCCATAACTTTTGATCCGTACGGAGGTATTCGGCAGACAACATACCGTTGGAAAGATCTCCGAGAGCGCTACAACAGATGCCGCAAGCCTGCTCGGCTGCACCTATTTTCGGAGCCCACAATCAAATTTTTCATCAGTGTTGGGCTATTTTTCTTCTTTTTCCGCTGTTTCTCCGTCCGGGATCGTTTGTTGTAAGCCGCAAAAAGGACGACACATAAGGGCTTTGCTCCCTCAACATGACGGATGCGATCTCACCAGCACTAATGCGTTGCGTCCTATCAGAACTACGAAGTTAAGCATGCTTGAGTGATAGTAGTACTAGGATGCGTGACCCACGGGGAAGTCCTCGTGTTGTACCCCTCTTTTCATTTTTTTCCCCGTTCAGGTATGCCAAGATGCTTTATCCGTCACATTTCTATTATCGAGTCCCACGGTATCTTGGGCAAGAAAACTTCGCTTCGCGTAGAGGTTGGGCCCGCAAACTGAGGGCGTCAGGCCTGTGACTAGGTCTTCGTCGTTCCAATACCCATAACTTTTGATCCGTAAGGTGTTATGCGGCGCACAACATACTGTTGGAAAGCTCTTTGAGAACTCTACGATGGGTGCAGCACGCCTACTCGGCTACGCCTGTTTTTGGAGCCCAAAAGCAAACGTTTTCAATAGTTTTGAGTCACTTTTCTTATTGTTATGTTGTTTCTTCGTCCCGGATTATTCGACGTGAGCCGCAAAAAGGACGACACATGACGGGTGCGATCATACCAGCACTAATGCACCGCATCCCATCAAACTACGAAGTTAAGCGTGCTTGGGCAAAAGTAATACTAGGATGGGTAACCCCCTAAGAAGTCCTCGTGTTGCACCCCACCTTTTCGATTTGTTTTTTTGCCCTGTTCAAGCTTGCCAATATGCTTTATCAGTCACAATTCTATTATCGAGTCCCACGGTATCTTGCGCAAGACAACTTCGCTTCGCGTAGAGGCTGGGCCCGTAAACCGAGGGCATCGGGCCTGTGACTAGGTCTCCGTCGTTTCAATACCCATAAGTTTGATCCGTAAGGAGTAATGTAGCGCAGAGCAAACTGTTGGAAAGCTCCCCAGAGCTCTACGACGAGGGCAGCAAGACTACTCGGCTGAGCCTATTTTTGGAGCCCAAAAGCAAACATTTTCATTAGTTTCGGGCCATTTTTCTTCTTTTTATGCCATTTCTTCATCCCGCAAAAAGGACTACACATGACGAGTGCAATCATACCAGAACTAGTGACCGGATCCCATCAGAACACTGAAGTTAAGCGTGCTTAGGCGAGACTATTACTAGGACGGGTAACCCTCTGGGAAGTCCTCGGGTTGCACCCCCCCTTTTACTTTGTTTTTTTGTCTCGTTCAGGCTTGCCAAGATGCTTTATCTATCACATTTCTATTATCGAGTCACACGGCATCTTGGGCAAGACAACTTCGATTCGCGTAGAGGCTAGGCCTGCAAACTGAGGGCGTTGGGCCTGTGACCAAGTCTCCATTGCTCCAGTGCCTATAACTTTTGATCCGTAAGGAGTTGTGCGGCGCACAGCATACCGTTGGAAAGCTCTCCGAGAGCTGTACGATGGGGGTGGTAAACTTGATCGACCACGTCTTTTTTTGGAGACCAAAGCAAACATTTTCATCAATTTCAGGCATTTTTCTTCTTTTTACAAATTTTTCTCGTCCCGGACCATTCGTCGTGAGCCGCCAAAAGGATGACACATAAGGGCTTTGCACCCTCAACATGACGGGTGTGATTATACCAGCACTAATGTGCCAGATCCCATTCGAACTCCGAAGTTAAGCGTGCTTGGGCGAGGGTAGTACTAGGATGGGTGACCCTTTGGGAAGCCCTTGTGTTGCATCCTCCTTTTCGTTTTGGTTTTTTGCCCTGTTCTGGCTTTCCAAGATGCTTTATCTGTCATATTTCTATTACTGAGTCCTACGGCATCTTGGGCAAGACAATTTCGCTTCACGTAGAGGCTGGGCACGCAAACCAAGGGTATCGGGCCTATGACCAGGTCTTCGTTGCTCTAATTCCCATAAATTTTGATCCGTAAGGAGTTATGCGGTGCACAACATACCGTTGGAAAGCTCACTGAGAGCTCTACGACGGGGGCAGTAAGCCTGCTCAACTGCGCCAATTTTCAGAGGCCAAAAGTAAACATTTTCATCAGTTTCAGGCCACTTTACTTCTTTTTGCATTCTTTCTTCGTCCCGGATCGTTCGTCGTGAGCCGCCAAAAAGACAACACATAAGGGCTTTGTACCCTCAACGTGATGGGTTTTATCATACCAGCAATAATGCACCGCATCCCATCAGAACTATGAAGTTAAGCATGCTTGGACGAGAGTAGTACTAGGATGGGTGACCCCATGGGAAGCCCTCGTGTTGCACCCCACTTTTCATTTTTTTTTGCCCATTCCGGCTAGCCAAGATGTTGCATCTTGGGCAAGACAACTTTGCTTTGCGTATAGGTTGAGCCCGCAAAACGAGGGCATTGGGCCTGTGACCATGTCTCCGTCACTCCATTTCCCATAACTTTTCATATGTAAGGAGTTATGTGGCGCACAGCTTATCGTTGGAAAGCTCTTCGAGAGATCTACGACTGGGGTAGCAAGCCAGCTCGGTTGCGCCTGTTTTCGAAGCCCAAAGGCAAACGTTTTCATCAGTTTTGGACCGTTTCTTCTTTCTGCTCTATTTCTTCGTCCTCGATCGTTCATCGTGAGCCGCAAAAAGAACGACACATACGGGCATTGATCCCTCAACATGATAGGTTCGATCAAACCAACACTAATGAACTGGATCCCATAAGAACTCTGAAGTTAAGCGTGCTTGGGCGAGAGTAGTACTAGGATGGGTGACCCCTTAGGAAGCCCTCATGTAGCACCCCCTTTTCATTTTTTTTTTTGCCCCGTTCTGGCTTGCCAAGTTACTTTATCCGTCACATTTCAATTATCGAGTCCCACGGCATCTTGGGCAACACAACTTCATTTTGCGTAGAGGTTGGGCCTGCAAACCGAGGGCATCGGGCCTGTGACCATGTCTCCGTCACTCCAGTGCCCATAACTTTTGATCTGTAAGGAGTTACGCGGCGTACAACATACCGTTGGAGCCCAAAAGCAAACATTTTCACCAGTTCTGGGCCACTTTTCTTCCTTTTTCGCTTTTTCTTCATCCCAGATCGTTCGTCGTGAGCTGCGAAAGGATGACACATAAGGGCTTTACGCCCTCACCATGACGGGTACGATCATACCAACACTAATGTGCCACATCCCATCAGAACTACAAAGTTAAACGTGCTTGAGTGAGAGTAGTACTAGGATAGGCGACCCCCTAGGAAGTCCTCGTTTTGTACGCCCATTTTTGTTTTGTTTATTTGCCCCGTTCAGGCGTGCCAAGATGCTTTATCTACCAAATTTCTATTATCGAGTCCAACGACGTCTTGGGCAACACAACTAACTTTGTTTTACGTAGAGGCTGGGCCAAACCAAGGGCGTCAGGCCTATGACCAGGTCTCCGTTGCTCTAATGCCCATAACTTTTGATCCGTATGGAGTTATACGGCGGACAACATACCGTTGGAAATATCTCCGAGAGCTCTACGACGGGTGCAGCAAGCCTACTCGGCTGTGCCTATTTTCGGAGCTGAAAAGCAAATGTTTTCATCAATGTTGGGCCATTTTCCTTCTTCTTGCGCTATTTCTCCATCCCGGATCGTTCGTTATAAGCCGCGAAAAGGACGACACATAAGGGCTTTGCTCCCTCAACATAACGGGTGCGATCACACCAGCACTAATACGCCGCATCCCATCAGAACTACGAAGTTAAGCAAGCTTGAGTGAGAGTAGTACTAGGATGGGTGACCCCCGAGGAAGTCCTCGTGTTGTACCCCACTTTTCATTTTTTTCCCCGTTCAGGCTTGCCAAGATGCTTTATCTGTCACACTTCTATTATCGAGTCCCGCAGCATATTAGGCAAGACAACTTCGCTTCGCGTAGAAGCTAGGCCCGCAAACTGAGGGCGTCAGGCCTGTGACTCCGTCGTTCCAATACCCATAACTTTTGATCCGTAAGGAGTTATGCGTCGCACAGCATACCGTTGGAAAGCTTTCTGAGAGCTCAACGACGGGGGCAGTAAGCCTACTCGGCTGCACATATTTTTGGAGCCCAAAAGCAAACGTTTTCATTAGTTTCGTGCGACTTTTCTTCTTTTTATGGTGTTTCTTCCTCCCAGATCATTCGTCGTGAGCCGCAAAAAGGACTACATATGACGGGTACAATCATACCAGCACTAATGCACCGCATCCCATCAGAACTACAAGTTAAACGTGCTAGGGCAAGAGTAATACTAGGATGGGTAACCCCTTGGGAAGTCCTCGTGTTGCACCCCCCCTTTTCGATTTGTTTTTTTGCCTCGTTCAAGCTTGCCAATATGCTTTATCAATCACAATTCTATTATCGAGTCCCGCGGCATCTTGGGCAAGACAACTTTGCTTCGTGTAGAGGCTAGGCCCACAAACTGAGGGCATCGGGCTTGTTACCAGGTCTCCGTCGCTCTAGTGCCTATTTACGAAGACCAAAAGCAAACATTTTCTTCAATTTTGGGCCACTTTTCTTCTTTTTACGATGTTTCTTCATCCCGGATCATTCATCGTGAGGCGCAAAAAGTACGACACATAAGGGGTTAGTGCCCTCAACATGACGGGTGCGATCATACCAGCACTAATGCACCGCATCCCATTAGAACTCTGAAGTTAAGCGCACTTGGGCGAGAGTAGTCCTAGGATAAGTGACCCCTTGGGAAGCCCTCGTGTTGCATCCCCCTTTTCATTTTGTTTTTTTGCCCCGTTCCGGCTTACCAAGATGTTTTATCTGTCATATTTCTACTATTGAGTCCCACGGTATCTTGGGCAAGACAACTTCACTTCACGTAGAGGTTGGGCCCGCAAACTGAGGGCGTTGGGCCTGTGAACAGGTCTTCGTCGCTCCAATTCCCATAACTTTTGATCCGTAAGGAGTTATGCGTCGCACATCATACTGTTGGAAAGATCTCCGAGAGCTCTACAAAGATGGCAGCAAGCCCGCTCGGCTGCGCCTATTTTTGGAGCCAAAAGCAAACGTTTTCATCAATTTTTACGCTGTTTCTTTGTCCCGGATCATTCGTTGTAAGCCGCGAAAAGGACGACACATAAGGGCTTTGCTCCCTCAACATGACGGGTACGATCATACCAACACTAATGCACCGCATCCCATCAGAACTACGAAGGTAAGCGTTCTTGGGCGAGAGTAATACTAGGATGGGTGACCCCGTGGGAAGTCCTCGTGTTGCACCCCCCTTTTCGTTTTGTTTTTTTGCCCCGTTCAGGCTTGCCAAGATGCTTTATCAATCATATTTCTATTATCGAGTCCCACGGCATCTTGGGCAACACAACTTCGCTTCGCTTAGATGCTGCGTCCGCAAACCGAGGGCATCGGGCCTGTGACTAGGTCTCTGTCGCTCCAGTGGCTATAACTTTTGATCCGTAAGGAGTTATGCGGTGCACAACATACTGTTGGAAAGCTCTCCAAGAGCTCTACGACGGTGGCATTATCCTGCTCGGCTATGCCTGCTTTCGGAGCCCAAAAAACAAATGTTTTCCTAAGTTTTGGGCCACTTTTCTTCTTTTTGCGATGTTTCTTTGTCTCGGATCATTCGTTGTGAGTCGCCAAAAGGACGACACATAAGGGCTTTGCGCCATCAACATGACGAGTGCGATTACACCAGTCACTAATGCACTGCATCCTATCAGAACTACGAAGTTAAGAGTGCTTGGGCGAGAGTAGTACAAGGATGGGTAACCCCTTGCGAAGCCCTCGTGTTGCACCCCCCTTTTTCGTTTTCTTTTTTTGCCCCGTTCCGGCTTGCCAAGATGCTTTATCCGTCACATTTCTAATATCGAGTCCTACGGCATTTTGGACAAGACAACTTCGCTTCACGTAGAAGCTGGGCCTGCAAACCGAGGGCATCAGGCCTGTGACCAGGTCTTCGTCGCTCTAATGGCCATAACTTTTGATCCGTAATGAGTTATGTAACGCACAACAAAAAGTTGGAAAGCTCTCCAAGAGCTTTACGACGGAGGTAACAAGCCTGCTCGGCTGCGCCTATTTTCTGAGGCCAAAAGCAAACGTTTTTATCAATTTTGGATATTTTTATTCTTTTTGCACTGTTCTTTCGTCCTGGGTCGTTCGTCGTGAGCAGCGAAAAAGACGACACATAAGGCCTTTGCTCCCTCAACATGACGGGTGCAATCAAACCAGCACTAATGCACCGGATCCCATCAGAACTCCTAAGTTAAGCATGCTTGGACGAGAGTAGTACTAGAAAGGGTGATCCCTTAGGAAGCCCTCGTGTCGTACCCCCCTTTTCGTTTTGTTTTTTTACTCCGTTCCAGCTTGCCAAAATGCTTTATCCGTCACATTTCTATTATCGAGTCCGACGGCATCTTGGGCAAGACAAATTCGCTTCGCGTAGAGATTGGACCCACAAACCGAGGGCGTGGGACTTGTGACCAGGTCTCTGTCGCTCCAGTGCCTATAACTTTTGATATGTAAGGAGTTATGATGCGTACAACATACAGATGGAAAGCACTCCAAGAGTTCTACGATGGGGGCAGCAAGCTTGCTCGGCTGTGTCTATTTTCGGAGCCCAAAAGCAAATGTTTTCATCAGTTTTAGGCTACTTTTCTTCTTTTTGCGCTGTTTCTTTGAACCGGATCGTTCACAAGAACTACGAAGTTAAGCATGCTTGGGCGAGAGTAGTACTAGGATGGTGGACCCCCCGGCAAGTCCTCGTGTTGCACCCTTCTCCCTCCCCCCCCCTTTTTGTTTTTTTTTTTGCCCCGTTGAGGTTTTCCAAGATGCTTTGTCCGTCACATTTATATTATCAAGTCCCACGACATCTTGGGCAAGACAACTTTGCTTCGCGTATACGTTGGGCCCGCAAACCGAGGGCATGGGGCGAGTGTCCAAGTCTCTGTCGCTCCGGTGCCCATACCTTTTGATCTGTATGGAGTCTTGCAGTGCACAGCATATCGTTGGAAAGCTCTCCGAGAGCTCTACGATAGGAGTAGCAAACCTACTTGGTTGTGCCTATTTTTGGATCCCAAAAGCAAATATTTTCTTCAATTTTGGGCCACTTTTCTTCTTTTTCCGTTGTTTATTCATCCCGGATAGTTCGTCGTGAGCCGTGAAAAGGACGACACACAAGGGTTTGCACCCTCAACATGACGTGTGCAATCTTACAAGCACTAATGCACCGTATCCCATTAGAACTACGAAGTTAAGCGTGGATGGGCAAGAGTAGTACAAGGATGGTTGACCTTTTGGGAAGCCCTCGTGTTACACCCCCCTTTTTCATTTTGTTTTTTTGCCCCGTTTCGGCTTGCCAAGATGCTTTATCCACCAGATTTCGATTATCGAGTCCCACAGCATTTTGGGCAAGACAATTTCGCTTCACGTAGAGGCTGGGCCTGAAAATCGAGGGCATTGGGCTTGTGACCAGGTCTTCGTCGCTCCAATGGCCATAACTTTTGATCCGTAATGAGTTATACGACGCAAAGCATAACGTTGGAAAGCTCTCTGAGAGCTTTACGATGGGGGTAGCAAGCCTGCTCGGCTGCGCCTATTTTCTTAGCCCAAAAGCAAATGTTTTTTTCCATATTGGTATATTTTTCTTCTTTTTGCACTATTTCTTCGTCCCGGATCGTTCGTCGTGAGCCATGAAAAAGATAACACATAAGGGCTTTGCTCCCTCAACATGACGGGTGCGATCAAACCAGCATTAATGCACCGGATCCCATCAGAACTCCTAAGTTAAGCATTCTTGGATGAGAATAGTGCTAGAAAGGGTGACCCCTTGGGAAGCCCTAGTGTCGTACCCCCATTTTCGCTTTGTTTTTTGCTCCGTTCCGGCTTGCCAAAATGCTCTATCCATCACATTTATAATCTCGAGTCCCATGGCATCTTGGGCAAGACAACTTCATTCTCGTAGAGGCTGGACCCGCAAACTGAGGGCGTAGGGCCTGTGACTAGGTCTCCGTCGCTCCAATGCCCATAACTTTTGATCCGTAAGAAGTTATGCAGCGCACAACATACAGATGGAAAACAATCCAATACCTCTACGACGGGGGCAGCAAGGTTGCTTGGCTGCGTCTATTTTAGGAGCGTAAAAATAAATGTTTTCATCAGTTTTAGGCCACTTTTCTTCTTTTTAAGCTGTTTCTTTGTACTGGATCGTTCGTCGTGAGCCGCGAAAACGACGACTTGTAAGGGCATTGTGCCCTCAACATGACGTGTGCGATCATACAAGCACTAATGCACCGCATCCCACCACAACTACGAAGTTAAGCATGCTTGGGCGAGAGTAGTACTAGGATTGTGGACCTCCTGGCCAGTCCTCGTGTTGCACCCCCGCTTTTTGTTTTGTGTTTTTGCCCTGTTTAGGCTTGCCAGGATGCTTTATCCGTCATATTTCTATTATCAAGCCCAACGGCATCTTGGGCAAGACAACTTCGCTTCGCGTAGAGGCTAGGCCAGCAAACCGAGGGCGTAGGGCCAGTGTCCATGTCTCCATCGCTCTAGTGCCCATAACTTTTGATCCGTAACGAGTTATGCGGCGCACAACATACAGATGGAAAGCAATCAAGAGCTCTACGACGGGAGCAGCAAGATTGCTCAGTTGCGTCTATTTTAGGAGCCCAAAAGCAAATGTTTTCATCAGTTTCAGGCCACTTTTCTTCTTTTTGCGCTGTTTCTTTGTACCGAATCGTTCGTCATGAGCTGCAAAAATGACGACTCGTAAGGGCATTGTGCCCTCAACATGACGTGTGCGATCATACAAGCACTAATGCACCGCATCCCACCAGAACTACAAAGTTAAGCATGCTTGGGCGAGGGTAGTACTAGGACGGGTGACCCCATGGGAAGTCCAAGGGTAGCACCCCCTTTTTTGTTTTGTTTTTTTGCTCCGTTCAGGCTTGTCAAGATGCTTTATTCGTCACATTTCTATTATCAAGTCCTACGGCATCTTGGGCAAGACAACTTCGCTTCGCGTAGAGGTTGAGCCCACAAACCGATAAAGTGGGGCCAGTGTCTATGTCTCCCTCGCTCTAGTGCCCATAACTTTTGATCCGTAAGGAGTTATGCGGTGCACATCATACCGTTGGAAAGCTCTCCGAGAGCTCTACGATGGGGGCAGCAAGCCTACTTGGTTGTGCCTATTTTTGGATCCCAAAAGTAAATGTTTTCTTCAATTTCGGGCCACTTTTCTTCTTTTTCCGCTGTTTATTCATCCCGAATAGTTCGTCATGAGCCGCGAAAAGGAAGACACATAAGGGTTTGGCACCCTCAACATGACGTGTGTGATCATACTAGCACTAATGCACCGTATCCCATCAGAACTACGAAGTTAAGCGTGCTTGGGCGAGAGTAGTACAAGGATGGTTGACCCCTTGGGAAGCCCTCGTGTTGCACCCCCCTTTTTTGTTTTGTTCTTTTTGCCCCATTCTGGCTTGCCAAGATGCTTTATCCATCACATTTCTATTATCAAGTCCCACGGCATTTTGGGCAAGACAACTTTGTTTCACGTAGAGGCTGCGCCCGCAAACCGTGGGCATCGGGCTTGTGACCAGGTCTTCGTCGCTCAAGTGGCCATAACTTTTGATCCATAATGAGTTATGCGAAGCACAGCATAACGTTGGAAAGCTCTTCCAGAGCTCTACGACGGGGGTAGCAAGCCTGCTCGGCTGCGCCTATTTTCTGAGCCCAAAAGCAAACTTTTTTTTCCTTTTTGGGATATTTTTCTTCTTTTCACACTATTTCTTCATCCCGGATCGTTCGTCGTGAGCCGCAAAAAAAACGATACATAAGGGCTTTGCTCCCTCAACATGACGGGTGCTATCAAACCAGCACTAATGCACCAGATCCCATCAGAACTCCGAAGTTAAGCGTGCTTGGGTGAGAGTAGTGCTAGGATGGGTGACCTTGTGGGAAGCCCTCTTGTCGTAGCCCCCTTTTCGTTTTGTTTTTTTGCTCCGTTCTGGTTTGCCAAGATGCTTTATCCATCACATTTCTATTATCGAGTCCCACGGCATATTGGGCAAGACAAATTCGCTTCGTGTAGAGTTTGGGCCCGAAAACCGAGGGCCTGGGGCCTGGGGCCTGGGGCCTGTGACCGGGTCTCCGTCACTCCAGTGCCCATAACTTTTGATCCGTAAGGAGTTATGCTGCGCATAGCATACAGATGGAAAGCACTCCAAGAGCTCTACGACGGAGGTAGCAGGCTTGCTTGGCTGCATCTATTTTCACAGCCCAAAAGCAAAAAATTTTATCAATTTTAGGCCACTTTTCTTCTTTTTGCGCTATTTTTTCGTACCAGATCGTTCGTCGTGAGCCGCAAAAATGACGACACATAAGGGCTTTGCGCCCTCAACATGACGTGTGCAATCATACAGGCACTAATGCACTGCATCCCACCAGAACTACGAATTTAAGCGTGCTTGGGTTAGAGTAGTACTTGGATGGTGGACCCCTAGCAAGTCCTCGTGTTGCACCCTGCTTTTTGTTTTGTTTTTTTGCCCCGCTCAGGCTTGCCAAGATGCTTTATCCGTCACATTTCTATTATCAAGTCCCATGGCATCTTGGGTAAGACAACTTCGCTTCGCGTAGACGCTGGGCCCGTAAACCGAGGCTGTGGGGCCAGTGTCCAAGTCTCCGTCGCTTCAGTGCCCATAACTTTTGATCCGTAAGGAGTTATGAGGTGTACATCATACTGTTGGAAAGCTCTCTGAGAGCTCTATGATGGGGTAGCAAGCCTTCTTGGTTGCGCCTATTTTTGGAGCCCAAAAGCAAATATTTTCTTCCATTTTGGGCCACTTTTCTTCTTTTTCCGGTGTTTATTCATCCCGGATAGTTCATCGTGAGCAGCGAAAGGACGACACATAAGGGTTTGCACCCTCAACATGACGTGTGCGATCACACAAGCACTTATGCACCGTTTCCCATCAGAACTATGAAGTTAAGTGTGCTTGGGTGAGAGTAGTACTAGGATAGGGGACCCCTTGGGAAGTCCTCGTGTTGCACCCCCTATTTGTTTTGTTTTCTTGCCCCGTTCAGGCTTTCCAAGATGTTTTATCTGTCACATTTCTATTATCAAGTCCCACCGCATCTTGGGCAAGACAACTTAGCTTCGCGTAGAGGCTGGGCCTGCAAACCGATTGCGTCGGGCCTATGACCAGGTCTCTGTCGCTCCAGTACCATAACTTTTGATCTGTAAGGAGTTATCCGGCGTACAACATACCGTTGGAAAGCTCTCTGAGATCTCTACAACGTGGGTAGCAAGCCTGCTCGACTGAGCCTATTTTTGGAGCCCAATTGCAAAAAATTTCAACAATTTTGAGCCACTTTTCTTCTTTTTGCGCTGTTTATTCATCTCGAAACGTTCGTCGTGAGCCGCGAAAAGGATGACACGCAAGGGCTTTGCGCCCTCGACATGATGGGTGCGATCATAACCACCACTAATGTGCTACATCCGATCAGAACTACGACATTAAGCGTGCTTGGGTGAGAGTAGTACTAGGATGGGTGACCCCTGGGAAGTGCTCGTGTTGCACCCCCTTTTTCGTTTTATTTGTTAGCCCCGTTCTGGCTTGCCATGATGCTTTATTCGTCACATTTCTATTACTGAGTCCCACGGCATCTTGGGCAAGAAAACTTTGCTTCGCGTAGAGGCTGGGCCTGTGACCAGGTCTCCGTCACTCCAATGCCCATAACTTTCGATCCGTAAGGAGTTATGCGGTGCACAGCATACCATTGGTAAGCTCTCCGAGAGCTCTACAACGAGGGCATTAACCTGCTCGGCTGCGACTATTTTGGAATCCCAAAAACAAATGTTTTCATAAGTTTTAGGCCACTTTTCTTCTTTTTGCGATGTTTCTTTGTCCCGGATCGTTCAGCGTGAGTCACCAAAAGGACGAAACAAAAGGGCTTTGCACCATCAACATGACAGGTACGATCATACCAGCACTAATGCACCGGATCCCATTAGAACTCCGAAGTTATGCGTGCATGGGCGAGAGTAGTACTAGGATGGATGACCCTTTAGGAAGCCCTCGTGTTGCACCCCCCTTTTTCATTTTTTTTTGCCCCGTTCTGGCTTGCCAAGATGTTTTATCCTTCACATTTCTATAATCGAGTCGCACGGTATTTTGGGCAACACAACTTCGCTTCACGTAGAGGCTGGGCCGGCAAACTGAGGGCATCAGGACTGTGACCAGGTCTTCGTCGCTCCAATGGCCATAACTTTTGATCCGTAATAAGTTATATGGCGCACAGTATAACGTTGGAAAGCTTTCCGAGAGCTCTACGATGGGGGCAGCAAGCCTGCTCGGCTGCGCCTATTTTCTGAGCCCAAAAGCAAACATTTTTATCCGTTTTGGGACATTTTTCTTCTTTGGGCACTATTTCTTCGTCCCGGATCGTTCGTCGTGAGCCGCGAAAAGCTCGACGCATAACGGCTTTGCTCCCTCAATAAGACGGGTGCGATCAAACTAGCACTAATTCACTGGATCCCATAAGAACTCCAAAGTTAAGCATGCTTGGGTGAGAGTAGTACTAGGATGGTTGACCCCTTGGGAAGCCCTCGTGTCGTACCCCCTGTTTTGTTTTGGTTTTTTCCTCGGTTTCGGCTTACCAAGATGTTTTATCCTTCACATTTCTATTGTCGAGTCCTATGGCACCTGGGGCAAGACAACTTCGCTTCATGTAGAGTCTTGGTCCGCAAACCGAGGGATTAGGGCCTGTGACTAGGTCTCCGTCGCTCTAGTGACTATAACTTTTGATCCGAAAAGGAGTTATGATGTGCACAACATACAGATGGAAAGCACTGCAAGAGCTCTACGACGAGGAGAACAAGATTGCTCAGTTGCGCCTATTTTCAGAGCCCAAAAGCAAACATTTTTATCAGCTTTAGGCCACTTTTCTTCTTTTTGCGCTGTTTCTTAGTACCGTATCGTTCGTCGTGAGCCGCGAAAATGACGACACATAAGGGCTTTGCGCCCTCAACATGACGTGTGCGATCATACAAGCACTAATGCTCCGCATCCCACCAGAACTACGAAGTTATGCGTGCTTGGGCGAGAGTAGTACTAGGATGGTGGACCCCCTGGCAAGTCCTCGTGTTGTACCCCCCTTTTGTTTTGTTTTTTTTCCCCGTTCAGGCTTGCCAAGATGCTTTATCCATCACATTTCTATTATCAAGTCCCACGGCATCTTGCGCAAGACAACTTTGCTTCGCGTTGAGGTTGGGCCCGCAAACCAAGGGCGTCAGGCTTGGGACCAGGCTTCCGTCGCTCCAGTGCCCATAACCTTTGATCCATAAGGAGTTATGCGGCGCACAGCATACCGTTGGAAAACTCTCCGAGAGCTCTACGATGGAGGCAGCAAGCCTGTACAGCTGCGCGAATTTTGGAGCCCAAAATCGAACATTTTCATCAATTTTGGGACACTTTTCTTCTTTTTGTGCTGTTTTATTATCCCGGATCGTTTGTCGTGAGCCGCGAAAAGGACGACACATAAGGGTTTGCACCCTCAACATGACGTGTGCGATCACACAAGCACTAATGCACTGCAGCCCATCAAAACTATGAAGTTAAGCATGCTTGGGCGAGAGTAGTATTAGGATGGGGGAGCCACTGAAAAGTCCTCGGGTTGCACCCCCCTTTTTGTTTTGTTTTTTTTACCCCGTTCAGGATTGCCAAGATGCTTTATCCGTCACATTTCTATTATCAAGGCCTACCGCATCTTGGGCAAGACAACTTAGCTTCGCGTAGAGGCTGGGCCCGTAAACCGAGGGCGTCGAGGCTGTGACCAGGTCTCCATCGCTCCAGTACCCATAACTTTTGATCCGTAAGGAGTTATACAACGCATAGAATACCGTTGAAAAGCTCTCCGTGAGCTCTATGACGGGGGCAGTAAGCCTGCTCAGCTGCGCTAGTTTCTAGAGCCCAAAAGCAAACATTTTCATCAGTTTTGGGCCACTTTTCTTCTTTTTTTGTAGTTTCTTCATCCCGGATCATTCGTCGTGAGCCATGAAAAGTACGACATATAACGGCTTTGTGCCGTCAACATGACGGGTGCAATCATACCTATTCTAATGCGCCGTATCCCATCAGATCAATGAAGTTAAGCGTGCTTGAACAAGAGTAGTACTAGGATGGTTGACCCCCTTGGAAGTCCTCGTGTTGCACCACCATTTTTGTTTTTTTTTGTGTCCCGTTCAGGCTTGCCAAGATTCTTTGTCCGTCACATTTCTATTATCGAGTCCCACGGGATCTTGGGCAAGATAACTTCAGTTCGCGTAGAGGCTGGGCCCGTAAACCGAGGGCGTCGAGGCTGTGACCAGGTCTCCATCGCTCCAGTACCCATAACTTTTGATCCGTAAGGAGTTATACAACGCATAGAATACCGTTGAAAAGCTCTCCGTGAGCTCTATGACGGGGGCAGTAAGCCTGCTCAGCTGCGCTAGTTTCTAGAGCCCAAAAGCAAACATTTTCATCAGTTTTGGGCCACTTTTCTTCTTTTTTTGTAGTTTCTTCATCCCGGATCATTCGTCGTGAGCCATGAAAAGTACGACATATAACGGCTTTGTGCCGTCAACATGACGGGTGCAATCATACCTATTCTAATGCGCCGTATCCCATCAGATCAATGAAGTTAAGCGTGCTTGAACAAGAGTAGTACTAGGATGGTTGACCCCCTTGGAAGTCCTCGTGTTGCACCACCATTTTTGTTTTTTTTTGTGTCCCGTTCAGGCTTCCCGAGTTGCTTTATCCATCACATTTCTATTATCTATTCCAACGGGATCTTGGGCAAGATATCTTCCCTTGGCGTAGAGGCTGGCCCAGCAAACCGAGGGCATGGGGCTCTGTGACCAGGTCTCCGTCGCTCCTATGCCCGTTACTTTTGATCCGTAAGGAGTTATGCGGCGCACAACATACAATTGGAAAGCGTTCCGAGAGCTCTACGATGAAGGCAGCAAAACTACTCGGCTGTGCCAGTTTTTAGAGCCCAAGAGCAAACGTTTTCATGAGTTTTGGGCCATTTTTCTTCTTTTTGCGTAGTTTCTTCTCCCTGGATCGTTCGTCGTGAGCCTAAAAAAGGACGACATCTAAGGGCTTTGCTTCCTCAACATGACGGGTGCGATCATACCGGCACTAGTGCACCGGATCCCATTAAAACTCTGAAGTTAAGCGTGCTTGGGCGAGAATAGTACTAGGATGGGTGACCCCTTAGGAAGGCCATGTGTTGCACCCCCCATTTCATTTTGTTTTTTTGCCCCGTTCCGACTTCCCAAGATACTTTATCCGTCATATTTATGTTATCGAGTCCCACGGCATCTTCGGCAAGACAACTTCGCTTCGCGCGGAGAATGGGCCTGCAAACTGAGGACGTGGGGCCTATGCCCAGGTCTCCGTCCCTCTAGTACCAATAACGTTTGATCCGTAAGGAGTTATGTGGCGCATAGCATACCGTTGAAAAGCTCTCCGAGAGATCTACGATGGGGGCAGCAAGCCTACTTGCCTGCGCCTGTTTTCGTAGCGCAAAAGCAAATGTTTTCATCAGTTTTAGGCCATTTTTCTTCTTTTTATGCTGTTTCTTCGCCCTGGATCGTTCGTCGTGAGCCACGAAAAGGATGACAAATAAGGGCTTTGCTCCCTTAACATGACAGGTGCGATCAAACCAGCACTAGTGCAACGGATCCCCTCAAAACTCTGAAGTTAAGCGTGCTTGGGTGAGGATTGTACTAGGATGGGTGACCCCCTGGGAAGTCCTCGTGTTGCACCTCTTTTTGTTTTGTTTTTTTGCCCCGTTCAGGCTTGCCAAGATGCTTTATCTGTCACATTTCTATTATCGAGTCCCACGGGATCATGGGCATGACAACTTCACTTCGCTTAGCGGCTAGGCCCGCAAACCGAGGGAGTGGGGCCTGTGACCAGGTCTTCGTCGCTCTAGTGCCCATAATTTTTGATCCGTAAGGAGTTATGCGGCGCACAACATACCATTGGAAAGCTCTCCGAGAGCTCTACGACGAGGGTAGGAAGCCTACTCGGTTGCGCCAGTTTTCGTAGCCCAAGAGCAAACATTTTCATGAGTTTTTATCCATTTTTCTTCTTTTAGCATAGTTTCTTCATCCCGGATCGTTCATCGTGAGCCTAAAAAAGGACGACATCTAAGGGCTTTTCTCCCTCAACATGACGGGTGCGATCAAACCTGCACTAGTGCACCGGATCCCATCAAAACTCCGAAGTTAAGCGTGCTTGGGCGAGAGTAGCACTAAGATGGGTGACCCCTTGGGAAGTCCTCGTGCTGCATCCCACTTTTTGATTTGTTTTTTTGCCCCATTCAGGCTTGCCAAGATTCTTTATCCGTCATATTTCTATTATCGAGTCCCACGGTATGTTGGGCAAGACAACTTCGCTTTGCGTAAAGGTTGGGCCAACAAACCGAGGGTATCGGGCTTGTGGCCAGGTCTCTGTCACTCTAGTGCCCAAAACATTTGATCTATAAAGAGTTATGTGGCGCACAACATACTGTTGGAAAGCTCTCTGAGAGTTCTACGATGGGGGCAGCAAGACTACCTGGCTGCGCCTGTTTTCATAGCCCAGAAGCAAATGTTTTCATCAGTTTTTGGCCATTTTACTTCTTTTTGCGTAGTTTCTTTGTCCCGGATCGTTCGTCGTGAGCCGCAAAAAAGATGACATATAAGGCTTTTGTCCCTCAACATGAAGGGTGCGATCATACCAGCACTAATGAACCGGATCCCATCAGAACTTCGATGTTAAGCGTGCTTTGGCACCAATAGTACTTGGATGGGTGACCCCCTGGGAAATCCACGTGTTGCACTCCCCTTTTCATTTTATTTTTTTTCCTCGTTCAGGCTTGGCAAGATGCTTCATCCGTCACATTTCTATTATCGAGTCCCACGGCATTTTCGGGAAGACAACTTCGCTTCGCGTAGAGGCTGGGCCGGCAAACCGAGGACATGGGGCCTGTGACCAGGTCCCCGTCGCTCCGGTGCCCATAACTTTTGATCTGTAAGGAGTTATGTGGCGCACAACATAACGTTGGAAAGCTCTCCAAGAGCTCTACGATGGGGCAGCAAGCCTACTTGGCTGCGCCTGTTTTCGTAGCGCAAAAGCAAATGTTTTCATTAGTTTTAGGCCATTTTTCTTCTTTTTGTGCTGTTTCTTCGCCCTGGATCGTTCGTCGTGAGCCACGAAAAGGATGACAAATAAGGGCTTTGCTCCCTTAACATGACGGATGAGATCAAACCAGCACTAGTGCAACGGATCCCCTCAAAACTCTGAAGTTAAGCGTGCTTGGGCGAGGATTGTACTAGGATGGGTGACCCCCTGGGAAGTCCTCGTGCTGTACCCCTCTTTTCGTTTGTTTTTTTGCCTCGTTCAGGCTTACCAAGATTCTTTATCCATCACATTTCTATTTTTGAGTCCCACAGCATCTTGGGCAAGACAACTTCGCTTCGCGTAGAGGTTGGGCCCACAAACCAAGGGGGTGGGGCCTGTGACCTGGTCTCCGTCGATCCGGTGCCCATAACTTTTGATCCGTAAGGAGTTATGTGGCGCACAGCATACCATTGCAAAGCTCTCCGAGAGTTTTACGACGAGGGTAGGAAGCCTACTCGGCTGCGCCAGTTTTCGTAGCCCAAGAGCAAACATTTTCATGAGTTTTTATCCATTTTTCTTCTTTTAGCATAGTTTCTTCATCCCGGATCGTTTGTCGTGAGCCTAAAAAAGGATGACATCTAAGGGCTTTGCTCCCTCAACATGACGGGTGCGATCAAACCTGCACTAGTGCACCGGATCCCATCAAAACTCCGAAGTTAAGCGTGCTTGGGCGAGAGTAGCACTAAGATGGGTGACCCATTGGGAAGTCCTCGTGCTGCACCCCACTTTTCATTTTGTTTTTTTGCCCTGTTCAGGCTTGCTAAGATTCTTTATCCGTCACATTTCTATTATCGACTCCTATGGCATCTTGGGCAAGACAACTTCGCTTCGCGTAAAGGTTTGGCCAACAAGCCGAGAGTATCGGGCTTGTGACTAGGTCTCCGTCGCTCCGGTGCCCAAAACTTTTGACCCGTAAGGAGTTATGTGGCGCACAGCATACAGTTGGAAAGCACTCCGAGAGTTCTACGATTGGGGCAGCAAGCCTACTCGGCTGCGCCTATTTTCAGAGCCCAAAATCAAATGGTTTTATTAGTTTTAGTCCATTTTTCTTCTTTTTGCGCAGTTTCTTTGTCCCGGATTGTTCGTCGTAAGCCGCGAAAAGGACGACATATAAGGCTTTGCTCCCTCAACATGACGGGTGCTATCAAAGAAGTACTAGTTCACCGGATCCCATCAAAACTCCGAAGTTAAGCGTGCTTGGGCGAGAATAGTACTAGGATAGGTAACCTCTTGGGAAGGCCACGTGTTGCACCCCTCATTTCATTTTGTTTTTTTGCCCCGTTCCAGCTTGCCAAGATGCTTTCTCCGTCATATTTATGTTATCGAGTCCCACGGCATCTTGGGCAAGACAACTTCGCTTCGCGTGGAAAATGGGCCCACAAACCGAGGGCGTGGGGCCTCTGACCAGGTCTCTATCGCTCCAGTGCCCATAACTTTTGCTCTGTAAGGAGTTACGCAGCGCACAGCATACCGTTGTAAAGCTCTCCGAGAGATCTACGATGGGGGCAGCAAGCCTACTCGGCTGCGCCTATTTTCGTAGCCCAAATGCAAATGTTTTCATCAGTTTTTGTCCATTTATCGTCTTTTTGTGCAGTTTCTTCATCCCGGATAGTTTGTTGTGAGCCACGAAAAGGACGACAAATAAGGGCTTTGCTCCCTCAGTATGACGGGTGCGATCAAACCAGTACTATTGCACTGGATCCCCTCAAAACTCTGAAGTTAATCGTGCATGGGCAAGAATAGTACTAGGATGGGTGACCCCCTGGGAAGTCCTCGTAACATACCCCTCTTTTCGTTTTGTTTTTTTGCCTTGTTCAGGCTTGCCAAGATTCCTTGTCCGTCATATTTCTATTATCGAGTCCCATGGGATATTGGGCAAGACAAATCGCTTCGCGTAAAGGCTGGTCCCGCAAACCAAGGGCGTCGGGCCTGTGACTAGGTCTCCGTCACTCCAGTGCCCATAACTTTTGATCCGTAAGGAGTTATACGGCGCACAATATACCGTTGGAAAGCTCTCCGAGAGCTCAAAGACGGGGGCAACAAGCCTACTCGGCTGCACTAGTTTTCGTAGCCCAAAAGCAAATGTTTTCATGAGTATTTATCCATTTTTCTTCTTTTTGCGTAGTTTTTTCATCCTGGATCATTCGTAGTGAGCCTCGAAAAGGACGACATCTAAGGGCTTTGCGCCCTAAACATGACAGGTGCGATCATACCAGCACTAATGCACCGGATCCCATCAGAACTCCGAAGTTAAGCATGCTTGGGTGAGAGTAGCACTAGGATAGGTGACCCCTTGGGAAGTCCTCGTGTTGCACCCCTCTTTTCTTTTTTTTTTTGTCCCGTTCTGGCTTGGCAAGATGCTTTATCCGTCACATTTCTGTTATCAAGTCCCAAGGAATTTTGGGCAAGACAACTTCACTTCGCTTAGAGGTTGGGCCCGCAAACCGAGGGTGTGGGGCCTATGACCAGGTCTTCGTCTCCCAATGCCCATAACTTTTGATCCGTAAGGAGTTATGCGATGCACAGTATACCGTTGGAAAGCTCTCCGAGAGCTCTACGATGGGGGCAGCAAACCTAGTCGGCTGTACCTGTTTTCGAAGCTCAAAAGTAAACGTTTTCATTATTTTCGGGCCAATTTTCTTCTTTTTGAGTTATTTCTTCGTACCGGATCGTTCGTCGTGAGCCGCAAAAAGACGACCCATAAGGGCTTTGCGCTCTCAACCTGATGGGTGCAATGATACTAGCACTAATACACCACATCCCATCAGAACTAGGTAGTTAAGCGTGCTTGGACGAGAGTATTACTGGGATGGGGGACCACCTGGGAAGTCCTCGTGTTGCACCCTCCATTTCTTTTTGTTTTCTTGCCTCGTTCAGGCTTGTGAAGATGTTTTATCCATCATATTTCTATTATCAAGTCCTACAGCTTCTGGGGCAAGACATCTTCGCTTCGCGTAGAGGCTGGGTCAGCAAACCGAGGGCGTCGGGCTTGTGACCCGGTCTCCGTCTTTCCCGTGCCTATAACTTTTGATCCATAAGGAGTAACGCGACGCACAGCATACCGTTGGAAAGCTATCCAAGAGCTCTACGACCTGAGCAGAAAGCCTGCTCGGCTTTGTCAATTTTTGGAGACGAAAAGCAAACATTTTCATCACTTTTGGTCCACTTTTCTTCTTTTTGTGCTATTTTTTTGTCCCGGATCGTTCGTCGTGAGCCGCAAAAAGGACGACACATAAGGACTTTGCACCCTCAACATGACGTGTGCAATCATACCAGTACTATTATGCCGCATCCCATTAGAACTACGAAGTTAAGTGTGCTTGGCCGAGAGTAGTACTAGGATGGGTGACCCCCTGGGAAGTCATCGTGTTCTACTCCCGTTTTTGTTTTATTTTTTTGCCCCGTTCAGGCTTGCAAAGATGCTTTATCCATCATATTTCTATTATTGAGTCCCACAACATCTTGGCAAGACAACTTCGCTTCGCGTAGAGGTTGAGCCCACAAACAGAGGGCGTCGGGCTTGTGACCAGGTCTCCGTTGCACCAGTGGCCATAACTTTTGATCCGTAAGGAGTTATGCAGCACACAGCATATCGTTGGAAAACTCTCCGAGAGCTCTACAATAGGGGTAGCAAGCCTTCTAGGCTGCGCCAGTCTTCGGAGTCCAAAAGCAAACGTTTTCATCAGTTTTGGGACACTTTTCTTCTTTTTGTGTTGTTTCTTCTCCCCGGATCGTTCGTCGTGAGCCGCAAAAAAGACGACACACAAGGGCTTTGTGCCCTCAACATGATGGGTGCGATCATACCAGCACTAAAGCACCGCATCTCATCAAAAAAACTATGTTAAGTGTGCTTGGGCAAGACTAGTACTAGGATGGATGACCCCTTGGGAAGTCCTCGTGCTGCACCCCTCTTTTGGTTTTGTTTTTTTACCCCGTTCAGGCTTGTCAAGATTCTTTATCCGTCACATTTCTATTATCGAGTACCACTGCATCTTGGGCAAGACAAATTCGATTCGCGTAAAGGTTGGGCCTGCAAAACGAGGGCATCGGGCTTGTGACCAGGTCTCCGTCACACCAGTGCCCATAACTTTTGATCTGTAAGGAGTTATCGTACAGCATACCGTTGGAAAGCTCTTCGAGAGCTCTATGACGGGGGCAGCAAGCCTGCTCGGCTGCGCTTGTTTTCGTTGCCCAAAAGCAAACATTTTCATCAGTTTTTGGCCATTTTTCTTTTTTTTGTGCAGTTTCTTTGTCCCGGATCGTTCGTCATAAGCTGCGAAAAGGACGACATATAAGGCCTTTGCTCCCTCAACATGACGGGTGTGATCAAACCAGCACTAGTGCACTGGATCCCATCAAAACTCCGTAATTAAGCGTGTTTGGACGAGAATAGTACTAGGATGGGTGACCCCTAGGGAAAGCCTCGTGTTTCACCCCTATTTCATTTTATTTTTTTGCCCCGTTCAGGCTTGCCAAGATGCTTTATCCGTCACATTTCTATTATCGAGTCCCTCTGCATCATGGGCATGACAACTTCACTTCGCTTAGCGGCTAGGCCCGCAAACCGATGGAGTGGGGCCTGTGACCAGGTCTTCGTCGCTCTAGTGCCCATAATTTTTGATCCGTAAGGAGTTACGCGGCGCACAACATACCATTGGAAAGCTCTCCGAGAGCTCTACGACGGGGGCAGCAAGCCTACTCGGTAGCGCCAGTTTTCATAGCCCAAAAGAAAACGTTTTCATCAGTTTTTGGCCATTTTTCTTCTTTTTGTGCAGTTTTTTCATCCCGGATCGTTCATCGTGAGCCACGAAAAGGATGACATATAAGGGCTTTGCTCCCTCAACATGACGGGTGTGATCAAACCAGCACTAGTGCACCGGATCCCATCAAAACTCTGAAGTTAAGCATGCTTGGGCAAGAATAATACTAGGATAAGTGACCCCCTGGGAAGTACCTATGTTGCATCCCTCTTTTTGTTTTGTTTTTTGGCCCCGTTGAGGCTTGCCAAGATTCTTTATCCGTCACATTTCTATTATCGAGTTCCACAGGATCTTGGGCAAGACAACTTCGCTTCGCGTAAAGGCTGGGCGAGTAAACCGAGGGCGTAGGGCCTGAGACCAAGTCTCCATCGCTCCAGTGCCTATAACTTTTGATCTGTAAGGAGTTATGCGGCGCACAGCATACCCTTTGAAAGCTCTCCAAGAGCTCTACGACGGGAGCAGCAAGCCTACTCGGCTGCGCCTGTTTTCGTAGCCCAAAAGCAAACGTTTTCATAAAGTTTTATCTATTTTTCTTCTTTTTGCGCGGTTTCTTCATCCCGGATCGTTCGTCGTTACCGGCAAAAAGCATGACACAAAAGGGCTTTGCGCCCTGAACATGACCGATCATAGCATCACTAATGCACCAGATCCCATCAGAACTCTGAAGTTTAGCGTGCTTGGACGAGAGTAGTACTAGGATGGGTGACCCCTTAGGAAGCCCTCGTGTTGCACCCTCCTTTTCGGTTTATTTTTTTGCCCCGTTCCGGCTTGCCAAGATGCTTTATTCGTCATATTTCTGTTATCGAGTCCCACGGCATCTTAGGAAAGACAACTTCACTTCGCGTAGAGGATGGGCCCGCAAACCGAAGACGTGGGGCCTATGACCAGGTCTCCGTCCTCCAATGCCCATAACTTTTGATCCGTACGGAGCTACACGGTGTACAGCATACCCTTGGAAAGCTCTCCAAGACCTCTACGACGGAGGCAGCAAGCCTGTTCGGCTGCACCTATTTTCTGAGCCCAAAAGCAAGCATTTTCATTAGTTTTAGGCCACTTTTCTTCTCTTTGCACTGTTTCTTCATCCCGGATCGTTCGTCGTGAGCCGCGAAAAGGACGACACAGAAAGGCTTTGCGCCCTCCACATGACGGGTGCGATCATACAAGCACTAATGCATCGCATCCCATCAGAACTACGAAGTTAAGCATGCTAGGGCGAAAGTAGTACTCGGATGAGGGACCCCCTGAGAATTCCTCATGTTGCATCCCCTTTTTGTTTTGTTTTTTTGCCCCATTCAGGCTTGCCAAGATGCTTTATCTATCACATTTCTATTATCGAGTCCCACGGCATCTTGGGCAAGACAACTTCGCTTTGCGTAGAGGCTGGGCCCACAAACCGGGGGCTTGGGGCCTGTGACTAGGTCTCTATCGCTCCAGTGCCCATAACTTTTGATCCGTAATTAGTTATGCGGCGCACAGCATACCGTTGAAAAGCTCTCCGAGAGCTCTACGATGAGGGCAACAAGCCTACTCGGCTGCGCCTGTTTTTGGAGCCGAAAAGCAAATGTTTTCCTCAGTTTCGGGCCACTTTCTTCTTTTTGCGCTGTTTCTTCATCCCAGATCGTTCGTCGTGAGCTGCGAAAATGACGACACATAAGGGCTTTGCGCCCTTAACATGACGGGTGCGATCATACTAGCACTAATACACCGCATCCAATCAAAACTATGAAGTCAAGCATGCTTGGACGAGAGTAGTACTGGGATGGGGGACCACCTGGGAAGTCATCGTGTTGCACCCCCCATTTCTTTTTGTTTTTTTGCCCCGTTCAGGCTTGCCAAGATGCTTTATCCGTCACATTTTTATTATCAAGTCCCACGATATCATGGGCAAGACATCTTCGCTTCGCATAGAGGCTGGGCTAGCAAACCAAGGGCGTCGGGCTTGTGACTAGGTCCCTGTTGCTCCCGTGCCTATAACTTTTGATCCGTAAGGAGTAATGCAGCGCACAACATACCGTTGGAAAGCTCTCCAAGAGCTCTACGATGTGGGCTATAAGCCTGCTCGGCTTTGCCAATTTTTGGAAACCAAAAGCAAACGTTTTCATCAGTTTCGGTCCACTTTTCTTCTTTTTGCGCTGTTTCTTCATCCCGGATCGTTCGTCGTGAGCTACGAAAAGGACGACACTTAAGAACTTTGCACCCTCAACCTGACGTGTGCGATCATACCTGGACTAATGTGCCGCATCCCATTAGAACTACGAAGTTAAGCGTGGTTGGCTGAGAGTAATACTAGGATAGGTGACCCCCTGGGAAGTCCTCGTGTTGCACCCCCATTTTCGATTTATTTTTTTGCCCCGTTTAGGCTTGTAAAGATGCTTTATCCGTCACATTTCTATTATCGAGTCCCATGGCATCTTGGGCAAGACAACTTCGGTTCTTGTAGAGGCTGGGGATACAAACTGAGGGCGTGGGGCCTGTGACTAGGTCTCCGTCGCTCGAATGCCTATAACTTTTGATCCTTAAGGAGTTATGCGGCGGATAGCATACCATTGGAAAGCTCTCCAAGAGCTCTACGATGGGGGCAATAATTCTGCTCGGCTTTGCCAGTTTTCGGAGCCCAAAAGCAAATGTTTTCATCAGTTTTGGGCCACTTTTCTTCTTCTTGTGCTGTTTATTCATCTTGGATCGTTCGTCGTGAGCCGCAAAAAGAACAACACATAAGGGCTTTGCACCCTCAACATGAGGTGTGCAATCATAACAGAACTAATGCGTTGTATCCCATTAGAACTATGAAGTTAAGCGTGCTTGGACGGGAGTAGTGCTAGGATGGGGGACCCCCTGGGAAGTCCTCATGTTGTACCCCCTTTTTTGTTTTGTTTTTTTTCCCCGTTCAGGGTTGCCAAGATGCTTTATCCGTCACATTTCTATTATAAAGCCCCACTGCATCTAGGGCAAGACAACTTCGCTTCACGTAGAGGCTGGGCCCGTAAACCGAGGGTGTAGGGCTTGTGACAAGGTCTCCGTCGCTCCAGTGCCCATAACTTTTGATCTGTAAGGAGTTATGCGACGCACAGTGTCACGCCCCAACCTGGCCTATAAAGTTTAGACTAGGGTGTAATCTAACATTCAAGTCATATCACATACTTAACCATTTATGAAGGTTTAACACTTAACATTTTGGCCTAAACTCCACAAATTCTTCAGAAAACCGGCAGCATAACGGTTGTAATTGGGCTCCTTAGTTTGACCTAATTCTCTAAACGCCACAAAATTTATAATCTCAAATTCATTTCCAAATAAGATTACTATTTATCATCAATTGAAACGCCTACTAATTATCTTGAAGTCTTGTTTGATTAATAACCTAGCATGATGCTATGTCTCGTTTGTTTGTTTGTCCTCGTTATAGAAGTACCTGTTGATCTTGGTTTAACAATGAATACCTGCTTAAGATTGGATAGGTTCATTTTACTTAGTCCTTACCTGATACCTCATAATCCTACGATAGATACTAGCCAATGACGATAGCAAAATGACCATAGTAGTGTCTATCTAGTTATTATTAGTACAAGCCAAAATTAGACCCCAAATTACAACGGGGGTCTTTTACATTACAAACATCAAGCAACATGAAAAGAAATAGTCTTCAAGCAGCATAGTGTTCACAAATGGCCATAATCAAGCAAAGCACATAGGACAGGCAATCATTCCAAGGAATCATCGTTAGGCACGTCGTCCTCGGGTACCTGTTCTTGATCTTCTTCACCTGAGATGATAAAAGAGGGTGAGTCCTTATGAACTCAACAAGGGGGAACGAGAAATAGGTTTTGAAACTCATTTTCCGGTTCAACTTATGAAAACCCTTTTTGCAAGCATGAATATATAACAAGTACGTATATAACATGATATAAAAGTAAGGAGCACAGTTAACAGTCTTTTCTCCCCGAGGTCCTCTAGGAACCAAGCGAGAGTACTTATACACATAGTGAAAAGGATACGGTGAGCTTTTGCTCTCAGTTCATTTCTGGTATCAGTTGTTGCGGCCGACTTCAAATCATCCCCTTATCATGCCAAATGGGTGTACTACGGATGTACTCCGAAATCCTACGACCCAACTCTCCGAGGAAGTCTAGCCCTCAAGCGAGAGAGGGAATTGGACAATGGTAGTCACGGTTGCACCGGCAAGCCCGATGCCGCCCAGTGTGCGTGAACGCTACCCTGCCAGAATGAAAGGTTGCAACCTGTTATGTAATGCACATTTATGACATTTAATATGTCACATTAGGAGGACAACAAAGTAGGTTGCCTCCGAGCAGTCATAAGATTGCACATTGACAAGTAAACACACGAGGCACGATAAGACAAGTTATTTCACTTGAAAGGCACATGGAGTTATATGAACATTAAATGGGCAGCCATGTAATGCATGTAAATCAAGTCATATAACTCATTTCAAAGTTCACGTAATCAAATAATAAGATTATTCATCATGCAACGGCATCTACGTGGGACCGGGTGCAAAAAAAGCCTACTTATCAACATAAAATCATTGAAATCATATTTAGGGCTACAAGGGCAACTACGGGAAGCCTACTAAACACATAATCCAACACAACATCCAAAGGATCAACACTTAGCAAATTCACCTAGTTACTAGGGTTCCAATTCGTGCTCACCCGTGCGATTAAGCCCCAAGTCATCTCGAAATCAAACTCAAGCCATGCATCGATTAATTCAAACACCCTCAAGTATTCAAAACAGTCCACACAACATCCCAATACCACAATCCCAAGCATTTAATACAACAAGAGAAGCTACAATACTTTTTCTAAGCATATCACTAAGTGAAACCCTCACTACAATGGGATGTTTTCTCACAATCATTAAGACAAGAAAAAAATCTCCAATTCCAGTGAATAAGATGTCAAATTAAATCTTAAGAAGTGAACTAAATTCAAAAACAAACCTCGCATCATTTGGAGTTCGGGTTCAATAGTTATAGCCAAAATAGTGGGACTGCACAAAACTGTCCAGATTTGCACACATTTCAATGCTTATCGTTTTTGAGGTCCTTAGGTTCAGATTTAACCTTAGTCCATTTCTAACAAAAATGTCCAGAACTAACAAATATAGCAGCACACCAAATTTCATGCATTTTGGATGTAATTTGCTAAGTCAAAACTGGTTCGTTCTACAAGGTCAGTGAATCTGCCAAAACCTGCTTCATTTTTCCAGATTCTCCAGATTTGGACACATTTTATTAATTTGCCATTTTGAGGACCTTAGAGTCAAAATTAGCTTTGGCATATTTCTGTGAAAAATGTTCAGAATGGGAAAAACTAGTTACCTACAAATTTTTACGCATTTTCAACATCATTTACCTAGCCAAACTCACCTCGTACCAACAAGACAGAAAGTTGTCACATGCATGATTTCATCTATCATCACATTCTAGCCCAAAATCTTGCCATGCATGGTTGTAAAAGCTTATGAACACACATATATCTCAAGTACAGAAGCAAAGATAGACATTTAAGAGCATGCATGTGGTTTTTTGAAAGATTTTCAAGAAGTTTTAGCCCTCACCTTAGCAAAACAACAAGAAGATGCACAAGACTCTTGGTGAAGCACAAAGTTGATCTTCTTCCTTGCTTAGCCGAGACACCACTCGATTTTCTCTATTTTTCCTAGCTTAGTGACCAAGTTCTTAGTAGGTGCATGTGGTTAGAACAAGAAGAAAAGAAATGGAAGCTAGCAAACTCACCTAAGCCAAAATGGATGTTCAATAAGCTTGCATGTGAGTTTTCTTGCAACCTAGCTTGCTTAGTCGAGCTCCCTAGCTTCTTGCTTGCCTTGATGAATCATGGAGTGATGAAGATGAGCTATGGAGTGTAGAAACTCAGCCAAAGCCGAGAGAGAGAGAGAAGAATGAGAGGGAGAGAGAGAAATGTGAGGAAATGAGAGAAATGAAAGAAAAATAAAAGCTTTTGCAATTGTTGAGGCTTGTGTCGGCCTTGGGCATAAAAATTTCAGACTTTTGTGTCTTCAAGAAGCATTTTGAAATTCCTAGCATGGGCAAGGAGCTTTGTGTCGAGAATTAGAGCTTTGAGGAGGGTTTGAGCTAATTTTTTATTGCTTTGTGTCATAGAATGTTTGGGAATAAGATTTGAATTATGCAAAGATCACAAGGCACACAAGGTGGTCGGCGAAGGCATGAAAAATCTGAATCTTTGTCATCTTTTGAGCTTTATTTAATTGTGTGTTTGGTAAGTGTAAAAGAATAAGGAATAAAGAATAAGGAATGTCTAGCTTTTTGTGATATTTTGTCTTCTAGTGGGTTGAATTAATGATTTAATATTAGTTAGTGGAATTTGTAGGATTAATTAATGATCTAGTGCTTCGTGTAAGATGCTTTCTTGATTAACGTGAGGGCACGCTTTCCTAGGTTTAGGACACGCTCTACGAGGTAGGGCACAAACTACGAGACGAATGCATATTTCCCAAGTAAATGCACGCAGCCCTAAATGAATGCACGTAATTCAATACAAGGCACGTAAAACGAAACATGATTCTTAAATCTAGGTCAAGGCACGCAAATCTAGGTTAGGGCACACGAAACGAGGTATTGCATGCAAATCAAGGTCGGGCCTCACATCTTCCCCTCCTTAAAAGAATTTCGTCCCGAAATTCAATATTACCTTGGAAATAAAGCTGGATATTGTTGCTCCATCTGGTCTCGCCTTTCTCACGTTGCTTCTTCAACTCCATGATGATCCCACAACACTTTCACCATCGGTATAGATTTGTTGCGCAACTCCCGATCTTGCTGGTCTAGGATCCGAATGGGCTTCTCTTCATAAGACAAGTTCTCCCGAAGCTGCAACGGCTTTGGCTCCAAGATATGCGATGGATCAAGGTGATACTTCCGTAGCATTGAAACATTAAAGACGTCGTGAATATTGGAGAGGTTTTGGGGTAGCTTCAGGCGATACGCCAATTTACCAACCTTCTCAACTATCTCAAATGGTCCTACAAACCTCGAGCTCAACTTTCCACCCTTGCCGTGTTTAATCAGTCCCCTTCGGGGAGATATCTTCAAAAACACCTTGTCGCCGACCTCAAACTCTAGGCTCCGTCTCCGTCGGTCTGCATAACTTTTCTGCCTACTCTGGGCGGTAAGCATCCGTTTCCGGATGAGGTGGATATTATCAACAGTCTTCATAAGTTCAGGTAAAAGTGTCGGGTCAAAAGTCTTCATCTCACCTACTTCATCCCAATAAATTGGGGATCGACAATTACGTCCATACAATGCCTCAAATGAGGCTATCTCGATAGTGGCTTGATAGCTGTTATTTTAAGCAAACTCCGCTAGAGACAAATACTTCTCCCAACCTTTCCCGAAGTCTAAAACATACGCCCTCAGCATATCCTCCAGAATCTGAATAGTTCTCTCTGATTGTCCATCAGTCTGAGGGTGATAAGCCGTGCTAAAACTCAACTTCGTTCCCAAAGCTTCTTGTAATCTCTTCCAAAATCGGGAACTAAAACGAGGATCCCTATCCGATATGATACTCACAGACATCCCGTGCAATCTTACAATCTCCGCCACATACATATCTCCCAATTTCTCAGGACTATCCTCCTTGTTCATCGGTAAGAAGTGCGCTGACTTAGTCAATCTATCCACTATGACCCAAACGACGTCATGACCTTTTTGTGACCTGGGCAGGTCCATAACAAAGTCCATAGTTATATGTTCCCATTTCCATTGAGGAATCTCCAATGGCTGAAGTAAACATGTTGGTCATTGATGTTCCACTTTGACTCTCTGGCAAGTCAAACACCGTGCCACAAACTCCGCAATTTCTCTCTTCATGTTATTCCACCAATAGCGTTGCTTCAAATCCCGATACATCTTTGTTCTGCCGGGGTGAATAGTGTATCTTGAATTATGGGCTTCTTCAAGAATCTTCTTTTTCAGCTCTGGCTCATTAGGAACTCAAATCCGATTCCTAAACCTCCAAATACCATCATTATAAAACTTAAAATATGTGTTGCTTTCATTTATCTTCTGAAACTGTTGGTCCTTCTATTGAGCCTCTTGTAATTCAAACAGTAAGGTCGATTGAACTTGTGTAGTGGCAAAAAGTAACCCTTTTCGAGTCAATTGTGGTTTCCACAAAAATGCTTCCTCCAACAACTCCTGCACCTTCATTTCCAGTTTTGCCATGCTTGCTTTCCTACTTAAGGCATCTGCAACTACATTTGCTTTACTGGGCACATAATTGATTGTACAGTTATAATCATCCAAAAGCTCCATCCACCGCCTTTGCCTCATATTCAACTCTTTTTGTGAGAACAAGTATTTTAAGCTCTTGTGATCAATAAACACCTCGAACTTGTTACCCCACAGATAGTGCCTCCATTTCTTGAGTGCAAACACAATGGCCGCTAACTCCAAATCATGCGTCGGGTAGTTCAATTCATACGGCTTCAGTTTCCTAGAAGCATACGCAATCACTCTACCATTTTGCATCAACACACAACCCAGTCCTTCCTTCGAAGCATCGCTATAGATTACAAAACCTTGACTCCCTTTAGGCAATGCAAGAACATGTGCGGTAGTCAATCTTTTCTTCAACTCTTGGAAGCTATTCTCACACTTATCATCCCACACGAATTTTGTTTTCTTTTGAGTGAGCTTTGTAAGTGGTCCTGCAATCTTAGAGAAATCCTTAACAAATCTCCGATAATAGCTAGCTAGACCAAGAAAACTCCGAACCTCCGTAATATTTTCCGGCTTCTTCCAAGACATTACTGCTTCTATCTTTGCTGGATCCACTACTATTCCCTCTTGGGATATGATATACCCCAAAAATGCAATCTGCTGCAACCAAAATTTGTACTTGCTAAACTTTGCATACAATTGATGCTCTCGAAGTTTTTGCAATACCAATCGCAAATGTTGTTCATGCTCAGCCTCGGATTTTGAATATACCAAAATATCATCAATGAAGATCACCACAAATTGGTCCAAGTAGGGTTGAAATACCCTATGCATCAAGTCCATAAAAGCTGCAGGGGCATTAGTTAGTCCAAATGGCATCACCACATATTCATAATGCCCATATCTTGTCCTGAAAGCCATTTTAGGCACATCCTCCTTTTTGATCCACAACTGATAGTACCCTTGTCTCAAGTCGAGTTTCGAATACACTTTGGCTCATTGAAGTTGATCAAACAACTCGTTGATCAGTGGAAGTGGGTATTTATTCTTGACAGTCACTTGGTTCAATCCTCGGTAATCAATGCATAGCCTCAACGTTGCGTCTTTCTTCTTCACAAAGAGGACTAGTGCACCCCACAGAGAAGAACTTGGTTGAACAAACCCTTTCTTCAACAATCCTTGCAATTGGTCCTTCAATTCCTGTAGCTCGGCTGGTGCCATACGATAGGGGGCTTTAGACATCGGCTGGGTGCCAGGCAGTAACTCTATAATGAACTCGATCTCCCGATTTGGGGGTAAACCAGGCAATTCTTCTGGAAACACATCCGCATAGTCTTTGATCACTGGCATCTCCTCCAACTTAGCTTTGTCCGACGGCTTGTTGATGAGGTAAGCTAAGTATCCACTATACCCTTTTCTCAAGGACTTCACTGCTTTCGTAGATGAAATGATAGAACTCCCGGTGAAATCTCTTCGATCCATTACCTCCAGTATTGGTTGACCAGGTACCCAGAACGTTACATTCTTTGTCCAACAATCTAGTTGGACATGATGCTTTGCCAACCAGTCCATCCCTAAAATGACCTCATAGTCTCGAAAAGGTAATACAATAAGATTGGCTGAGAATTCCCTATCCTTAATTTGGATTTTACATGCTTTACAAGCTGAGCTAGTAACAAGTTTAGAACCCATCGGAGTACCAACTTCTACTTCGTAGGGCAAACATACAACTCGTAGTTTCACACGTTGCACACATAAGGGAGTAATAAATGAATGAGTAGCACCCGAATCAATTAGCACTCTAACAGGTTGATTCAATATCAAGAATGTACATTCAACAACAGTGGTCTCCTCTAGAAGCTCCTCGCACTCAATAGCATAAGCTCGAGCCTGAACTCTAGGAACTGGAGTCTTGCCTCTACCAGCTGGTTTAACCTGATTTTGTCCTGCTTGCCATTTAGGGCAATCCTTGATCTGATGCTGATCACTGCCACACTGCACACATCGTCCTGACTTCTTCCAGCACTGGGCCTCGGTATGCCCCTTCTTGTCATAATAAGAACAGTTGACAGACTGAGTAGCAGGTGAACTACCCGTGGATCCACGGGTGGAAGAGGCTGATGGCGCTTTAGCCTGGCCACGGTTATTCACTGGTCTGTTCTGGCTCTGGCCCTGACTACGACTCTAGCCCTAGAATTTCCTCTGTTGACCTGAAGGCTGGTATGGTTTCTTGTTCGGCTGACTCGAACCGGCTCTATCAAGTTTCCTCTTCTCAACTCGGGAAGCAGCAGCAAAGAGAGCAAAATAGGTATCGAAGTCATGTGAAGCCAACTGGTCCTGAATCTCTGGCCTCAATCCAGTTGTAAATTTCCACATCTTGTCCTCCGGAGTATTAATCATGTATTGAGCATAGCGGGACAGTCGGTCAAAACGGGCCTCGTACTAGGCCACCGTCATGTTACCCTGGCTCAGGTGCATGAACTTCTCAATCTGCCTCTACTTGGAAACTGCAGGTATGTATTTCTCCTTGAATGCCTTAACGAAATTACCCCACAAGCGAGGTGTCTGATCAGTTTCCCACAGTGCCTCCACAGTGTGCCACCAATGCTCAGCATCCCCGTGCAACAGAAACACGGAAAACTACACCTTTTCTTCTTCAGTATAATCAAGTGGCCTGAAAATCTTCTCAATCTCAAACAACCAAGCCTCTGCTTTCTCATCATCAGCTTCCCCGTGGAATTTGGACGGGTGAAAGTCAAGAAACTCCCTTATTCTGCTATGTCTCCCATGGTTACTATCATTCATGTTGTTGTTGTTGTTATTGGCCTCACGTGCATCTTGGCGCTCCATCACCCGCGACAAGCGATCCATGGCATTTGCCATCATGTTAAACATAGCTATGCCGGGATTAGTTTGATAAGCATCTCCGGTCTCTTGGGGTTCACCGCTCCTATTAGTAGTGCGGGTACTAGGGCCAACCATCTATAGGCACGGATTACGATGCACAATTTATTGAAATACGACAAACAAGAATTTAATGCATAAGATATGCAACATAATATAGATACACAATTCTAGAAACAATTAAGACATATTAATCACTTAAGCACATAGAACAAAGAAGGCACAATTAACATTATCACACAATAACATATAGACAAGTCATCCTAATTACCTTAGGGCTCTACCCATGGTCCGAGAGTTAAACCCGGCTTAAGCAATCTAAGCTCTGATACCATTCCTTTTATAGGGTGTCACGCCAAAACCCGGCCTATAAAGGTTAGACTAGGGTGTGATCTAAACATTCAAGTCTATCTCGTACTTAACCATTCATGAAAATTTAACACTTAACATTTTGGCCTAAACTCTACAAACTCTTCGGAAAACCGACAGCATAACGGCTGTAATTGGGCTCCTTAGTTTGACCTAATTCTCTAAACGCTTAAAAATTTACAATCTCAAATTCATTTCCAACTAAGATTACTATTTATCATCAATTGAAACGCCTACTAATTATCTTGAAATCTCGTTTGATTAATAACCTAGCATGATGTTATGTCTCGTTTGTTTGTTTGTCCTCGTTACAGAAGTACCTGTTGATCTTGGCTTAACAATGAATACCTGCTTAAGATTGGATAGGTTCATTTTACTTAGTCCTTACCTGATACCTCATAATCCTATGATAGATACTAGCCAACGACGATAGCAAAATGACCATAGTAGTGTCTATCTAGTTATTATCAATACAAGCCAAAATTAGACCCCAAATTACAACGGGGGTCTTTTACATTACAAACATCAAGCAACATGAAAAGAAATAGTCTTCAAGCAGCATAGTGTTCACAAATGGCCATAATCAAGCAAAGCACATAGGACAGGCAATCATTCCAAGGAATCATCGTTAGGCACGTCGTCCTCGGGTACATGTTCTTGATCTTCTTCACCTGAAATGATAAAAGATGGTGAGTCCTTATAAACTCAGCGAGGGGGAACGAGAAATAGGTTTTGAAACTCATTTTCCGGTTCAACTTATGAAAAAACCCTTTTTGCAAGCATGAATATATAACAAGTACGTACATAACATGATATAAAAGTAAGGAACACAGTTACCCGTCTTTCCTCCCCGAGGTCCTCTAGGAACCAAGCGAGAGTACTTATACACATAGTGAAAAGGATACGGTGAGCTTTTGCTCTCAGTTCATTTCCAGTATCAGTTGTTGCGGCCGACTTCAAATCATCCCCTTATCACGCCAAATGGGTGTACTCCGGATGTACTCCGAAATCCTACGACCCAACTCTCTGAGGAAGTCTAGCCCCCAAGCGAGAGAGGGAATTGGACAATGGTAGTCACGGTTGCACCGGCAAGCCCGATGCCGCCCGGTGTGCGTGAACGCTACCACGCCAGAATGAAAGGTTGCAACCTTGTATGCAATGCACATTTATGACATTTAATATATCACATTAGGAGGACAACAAAGTAGGTTGCCTCCGAGCAGTCATAAGATTGTACATTGACAAGTAAACAAGCGAGGCACGATAAGACAAGTAATTTCACTTGAAAGGCACATGGAGTTATATGAACATTAAATGGGCAGCCATGTAACGCATGCAAATCCAGTCATATAACTCATTTCAAAGTTCACGTAATCAAATAATAAGATTATTCATCATGCAACGGCATCTACGTGGGACCGGGTGCAAGAAAAGCCTACTTGTCAACATGAAATCATCGAAATCATATTTAGGGCTACAAGGGCAACTACGGGCAGCCTACTAAACACATAATCCAACACAACATCCAAAGGATCAATACTTAGCAAATTCACCTAGTTACTAGGGTTCCAATTTGTGCTCACCCGTGCGATTAAGCCTCAAGTTATCTCGAATCAATTCAAGCCATGCATCGATTAATTCAAAGACCCTCAAGTATTCAAAACAGTACACACAACATCCCAATGCCACAATCTCAAGCATTTAATACAACAAGAGAAGCTACAATAATTTTTATAAGCATATCACTAAGTGAAACCCTCACTGCAATAGGATGTTTTCTCACAATCATTAAGACAAGTAAACAATCTCCAATTCTAGTGAATAAGATTTCAAATTAAATATTAAGAAGTGAACTAAATTCAGAAACAAATCTCGCATCATTTGGAGTTCAGGTTCAATAGTTATAGCCAAAACAATGGGACTGCACAAAACTGTCCAGATTTGCACACATTTCAATACTTGTCATTTTGGAGGTCCTTAGGGTCAGATTTAGCCTTAGTCCATTTCTGACAAAAATGTCCAGAACTGAAAAATATAGAAGCACAGAAAATTCCATACATTTTGGATGTCATTTCCTAAGTCAACCCTGGTTCGTTCTACAAGGTCAGTGAATTTGCCAAACCCTACTTTATTTTTCCAGACTCTCCAGATTTGGACACATTTTAATGATTTGCCATTTTGAGGACATTAGAGTCAAAATTAGCTTTGGCCTATTTCTGCAAAAAATTTTCAGAACTGGAAAAACTAGTTTCCTACCAATTTTAACGCATTTTAAACATCATTTACCTAGCCAAACTCACCTCGCACCAACAAGACAGAGAGCTATCACATGCACGATTTCATCTATCATCACATTCTAGCCCAAAATCTTGTCATGCATGGTTGTAAAAGCTTATGAACACACATATATCTCAAGTACAGAAGCAAAGATAAACATTTAAGGGCATGCATGTGGTTTTTTGAAAGATTTTCAAGAAGTTTTAGCCCTCACCTTAGCAAAACAACAAGAAGATGCACAAGACTCTTGGTGAAGCACAAAGTTGATCTTCTTCCTTGTTTAGCCGAGACACCACTCAATTTTCTATATTTTTCCTAGCTTAGTGACCAAGTTCTTAGTAGGTGCATGTGGTTAGAACAAGAAGAAAAGAAATGGAAGCTAGCAAACTCACCTAAGCCGAAATGGATGTTCAAGAAGCTTGCATGTGAGTTTTCTTGCAACCTAGCTTGCTTAGTCGAGCTCCCTAGCTTCTTGCATGCCTTGAAGAACCATGGAGTGATGAAGATAAGCTATGGAGTGTAGAAACTCAGCCAAAGCCGAGAGAGAGAGAGAGAAGAATGAGAGGGAGAGACAGAAATGTGAGGAAATGAGAGAAATGAAAGAAAAATAAAAGCTTTTGCAATTTTTAAGGCTTGTGTCGGCCTTGGGCATAAAAATTTCAGACTTTTGTGTCTTCAATAAGCATTTTGAAATTCCTAGCATGGGCAAGGAGCTTTGTGTCGAGAATTAGAGCTTTGAGGAGGGTTTGACCTAATTTTTTATTGCTTTGTGTCATAGAATGTCATATAATGTTTGGGAATAAGATTTGAATTATGCAAAGCAATCACAAGGCACACAAGGTGGTCAGCCAAGGCATGAAAAATCTGAATCTTTGTCATCTTTTGAGCCTTATTTAATTGTGTGTTTGGAAAGTGCAAAAGAATAAGGAATAAAGAATAATAAATGTCTAGCTTTTTGTGAGATTTTGTCTTCTAGTGGGTTGAATTATTGATTTAATATTAGTTAGTGGAATTTGTAGGATTAATTAATGATCTAGTGCTTCGTGTAAGATGCTTTCTTGATTAACGTGAGGACACGCTTTCCTAAGTTTTGGGCACGCACTACGAGGTAGGGCATAAACTACGAGAGGAATGCACATTTTCTAAGTAAATGCACACAACCCTAAATGAATGCACGTAATTCAATGCAAGGCACACAAAATGAAACACAATTCTTAAACTTAGGTCAAGGCACACAAATCTACGTTAGGGCACACGAAACGAGGCATCGCACGCAAATCGAGGTCGGGCCTCACATATACGGTGCACAACCCATCGTTGGAAAGCTCTCCGAGAGCTCTACGACAGGGGCAGTAAGCCTAGTCGGCTGTGCTAGTTTTCGGAGCCCAAAGGCAAACGTTTTCATCAGTTTCGGGCCACTTTTTTTCTTTTTGCGCTGTTTCTTTGTCCCGAATCGTTGGCCATGAGTAGCGAAAAGGACGACACATACGGGCTTTATGCCCTCAACATGACGGGTGCAATCATACCAGTACTAAAGCGCCGCACCAACTTCGCTATCGAGTCTGCAAACAACTTCGCTATGCATAAATGTTGGGCCCGCAAACCAATTGCGTCGGGCCTGTGACCAGGTCTCTGTCGCACCAGTGCCCATAACAAGACGGGTGTGATTATACCTGCACTAATACATCGGATCCCAATAGAACTCTGAAGATAAGCATGCTTGGGCGAGAGTAGTACTAGGATTGGTGATTCCCTACGAAGTCCTCGTGTTGCACCCCCTTTTCATTTTGTTTTGTTGCCCCGTTCAGGCTTGCCAAGATGCTTTATCCGTCAAATTTCTATTATCGAGTCCCACAGTATCTTGGGCAAGACAACTTCACTTCGCGTAGAAGCTGGACCTGCAAACCGAGGGCATGGGGCCTGGGACCAGGTCTCCGTTGCTCTCGTGCCCATAACTTTTGATCCGTAAGGAGTTATGGGGCATATAGCAAACCGTTGGAAAGCTCTCCGAGAGCTCTATGACTAGGGTAAGAAGCCTGCTCGGCTGCGCCTATTTTCAGAGCCCAAAAGCAATTGTTTTCATTAGTTTGGTGCCACTTTTCTTCTTTTTCCGCTGTTTCTTCGTCCCAAATCGTTCGTCGTGAGTCGCGAAAAGGATAACACATAAGGGAGTTGCCCCTTAACATGACATGTGCGATCATACCAGCACTAATGCACTTCATCACATCAGAGCTACAAAGTTAAGCATGCTTGTGTAAGAGTAGTACTAGGATGGGTGACCGCGTGGGTAGTCCTCCTGTTGCACCCCGCTTTTCGTTTTGTTTTTTTCCCCCCTTTTGTCTTGCCAAGATTTTTTATCCATCACATTTCTATTCTAGAGTCCCACGGCATCTTGGGCAAGAAAACTTCGCTTCGCGTAGAGGCTAGGCCCGCAAACCGAGGGTATGGGGCCTGTGACCTGATCTCCGTCGCTCCGATGCCCATAACTTTTGATCTATAAGTAGTTATGCGATGCACATCATACTGTTGGAAAGCTCTCTGAGAGCTCATTGACGGGGGCACAAGCCTGCTAAGCTACGCCTGTTTTGGGAACCCAAAATTGAACGTTTTCACCAATTTTGGGCCACTTATTTTTTTTTTGCGCTATTTCATTGTCCCAGATCGTTCAGTGTGAGCCGCGAAGAGGACGACACATAAAGGTTTTGCGCCTTCAACATGACAAATGCGATCGTACCAGCAATAATGCACCGGATGCCACAAGACCTCAGAAGTTAGGCGTAGTTGGGCGAGAGTAGTACTAGGGGGGGTGCCCCCTTAGGAAGTCTTCGAGTTGCACCCCCCTATTTGTTTTGTTTTTTTGCCCAGTTTAGGCTTGACATGATACTTTATCCGTTACATTTCTTTTATCGAGTCCCACGACATCTTGGGCAAGACAAATTCGCTTCACTTAAAGGCTGGGTCCGCAAACCGAGGGCGTGGAGCCTGTGATCAAGTCTCTATCGCTCCAGTGCCCATAACTTTCGATCCGTAAGTAGTTATGCGGTGAACAGCATACCGTCGAAAGCTCTCAGAGAGATCTATGATGGAGGCAACAAACTTGCTCAGCTGCGCCTATTTCCGGAGCCCAATAGCAAACGTTTTCATAAGTTTCGTGCCACTTTTCTTCTTTTTGCGTTGTTTCTTCGTCCCGAATCATTCGTCGTGAGTGGCGAAAAGGACAACACAAAAGGGCGTTTCCCCTCAACATAACATGTGCAATCATAATAGCACTAATGTACTGCATCATATCAGAGCTACGAAGTTAAACGTGCTTAGGCGAGAGTAGTACTAGGATTGGTGACACCCTGGGAAGTCCTCGTGTTGCAACCCCCCTTTTCGTTTTGTTTTTTTGCCCTGTTCAGGCTTGCCAAGATGCTTTATCCGTCACATTTCTATTATCGAGTCCCACGGTATCTTGAGCAAGACAACTTCACTTCGCGTATAGGCTGGGCCCGCAAATCGAGGGTTTGGGGACTCTAACAAGGTCTCCGTCGCTCCAGTGCCCATTACTTTTGATCCGTAAGGAGTTATGCACCGCGTAGCATACCGGTAGAAAGCTCTCTGAGAGCTCTACAACGGGGGCAACAAGCCTGCTAGGCTGCTTCTATATTCGGAGCCCAAAAGCAAATGTTTTCATCAGTTTCGGGTCACGTTTTTTCTTTTTGCGCTAATTTTTCATCCCGGATTGTTTGTCGTAGGCCGCAAAAATGACGACACATAAGGGCTTTGCGTCCTCAATATGACGGGTGTAATCATACCAGCACTAATGCATTGGATCCTATCTGAACTCCGAAGTTAAGCGTGCTTGGGCGAGAGTAGCACTAGGATGGGTGACCCCCTGTGAAGTTCTCGGGTTGCACCCACTTTTCGTTTTGTCTTTTTGCCCCGTTCAGGCTTCCCAAGATGTTTTATCCGTAACATTTCTATTATTGAGTCCCATGACATCTTGGGCAAGACAACTTCGTTTCGCGTAGAGGCTGGGCTTGTAAACCGAGGGCGTCGGGCCTGTGACTAGGTCTTTGTCGATCTAGTGCCCATAACTTTTGATCTGTAAGGAGTTATGCTGCTCACAATATACCGTTGGAGAGCTCTCCGAGAGCTCTACGACGTGGGGCAATAAGCCTGCTCGGCTGCGCCTATTTTCGGAGCCCAAAAGCAAACGTTTTCATTAGTTTTGGGCCACTTTTCTTCTTTTTAAGTAGTTTCTTCATCACGGATCGTTCTGCATGAGCCACGAAAAGGACGACACATAAAGGCCTTGTGCCCCCAACATGACGGGTGCGATAATACCAGCACTAATGGACCAGATCCCATCAGAACTCCAAAGTTAAGCGTGCTTGGGCGAGAGTAGTACTAGGATGGGTGACCCCCTGGGAAATCCTCGTATTGCACCCCCCTTTTCGTTTTGTTTTTTTGCCCCGTTTAGGCTTGCCAATATGCTTTATCCGTCACATTTCTGTTATCGACTACCACGGCATCTTGGGCAAGAGAACTTTGTTTTGCGTAGAGGCTGGGCCTGCAAAGCGAGGGCGTTGGGCATGTGACATGGACTCCGTCGCTCCAGTGCCCATAACTTTTGATCTGTAAGGTGTTATGCGGCGCACAGCATACTGTTGGAAAGCTCTCTAAGAGCTCTACGATGGTGGCAGCAATCCTGCTCGGCTGCGCCTATTTTTGGAGACCAAAAGCAAACGTGTTCATTAGTTTCAAGCCACTTTTCTTCTTTTTACTCTGTTTCTTCGTCACGGATCGTTCGTCGTGTGCCGCGAAAAGGACAACACATAAGGGCTTTGCACCCTCAACATGACGGGTGTGATTATACCAGCACTAATACACTGGATCCCCTGGGAGTTCCTCGTGTTGCACCCCCTTTTCATTTTGTTTTTTTGCCTCATTCAGGCTTGTCAAGATGCTTTATCCGTCACATTTCTATTATCGAGTCCCAAGGAATCTTGGGCAAGAAAACTTCGCTTTGCATAAAGGCTGGGCTCGCAAATTGAGGGCGTGGGGCCTGTGACCAGGTCTCCGTCACACAAGTGCCCATAACTTTTGATTCGTAAGGAATTATACGTCACACAACATATCGTTTGAAAGCTCTCCGAGAGCTCTACGACGGGGGTAGGAAGCCTGCTCTGCTACGCCTATTTTCAGATCCCAGTATCGAATGTTTTCATTAGTTTCAGGCCACTTTTCTTCTTTTTGTGTTGTTTCTTCATCCCCGATCGTTCGTCGGGAGCCGCAAAAAGGATGACATATAAGGGCTTCGCACCTTCAACAAGATGGGTGTGATTATACCAACACTAATACACCGGATCCCAATAGAACTCTGAAGATAAGCATGCTTGGGCGAGAGTAGTACTAGGATGGGTGATTCCCTGTGAAGTCCTCGTGTTGCCCCCCCCTTTTTTTTGTTTTTTTGCCCCGTTCAAGCTTGCCAAGATACTTTATCCATCATATTTCTATTATCGAGTCCTATGGCATCTTGTGCAAGACAACTTCGCTTCGCGTAGAGGCTGGGCCCGCAAACCGAGGGCGTCAGGCCTGTGGCCAGGTTTCCATTGCTCTAGTGCCCATAACTTTTGATCCGTAAGGAGTTATGCGACCCACAGCATACTGTTGAAAAGCACTTCGAGAGCTCTACTATGGGAGTAGCAAGCTTGCTCAGCTACGCCTGTTTTCAGAGCCCAAAAGCAAATGTTTTCATTAGTTTCGTGCCACTTTTCTTCCTTTTCCGTTGTTTCGTCGTCCTAAATCGTTCGTCGTGAGTCGCGAAAAGGATAACACATAAGGGAGTTTCCCCTTAACATGACATGTGCGATCATACCAGAACTAATGCACTTCATCAAATTAGAGCTCCGAAGTTAATCGTGCTTGTGTGAGAGTAGTACTCGGATGGGGACCCCTTGGGAAGTCCTCGTGTTGCACCCCCTTTTCATTTTGTTTTTTTGCCCCGTTCAGACTTCCCAACATGCTTTATCCATCACATTTCTATTATCGAGTCCCACGGCATCTTGAGCAAGACAACTTCTCTTTGCGTAGAGGCTAGGCCCGCAAACCGAGGGTGTGGGGCCTGTTACCAGGTTTCCGTCGCTCCATTGCCCATAACTTTTGATCCGTAAGTAGTTATGCGGTGCACAGCATACTGTTGAAAAGCTCTCTAAGAGCTCATTGACGGGGGCACAAGCTTTCTTGGCTGCGCCTATTTTCGGTACCCAAAATTGAACGTTTCATCAATTTTGGGCCACTTTTCTTCTTTTTGCGCTGTTTTATCGTCCCAAATAGTTCAGTGTGAGCCGCGAAGAGGACGACACATAAAGGTTTTGCGCCCTCAACATGACGGATGCGATCGTACTAGCAATAATGCACCGGATGCCACAAGAACTCCAAAGTAAAGCGTGCTTGGGCGAGAGTAGTAATAGGGTGGGTGACCCCCTGGGAAGTCCCCGTGTTGCACCCACATTTTTGTTTTGTTTTTTTGCACCGTTCAGGCCTGCCAAGATGCTTTATCCGTCACATTTCTATCATCCAGTCCCACGGCATCTTAGGCAAGATAACATCACTTCGTGTAGAGGCTCGGCCTGCAAACCGAGGGCGTGGGGCTTGTAACCAGGTCTCCGTCACTCCATTTCCCATAACTTTTGATCCGTAAGGAGTTATGCGGCGCACATCATACCGTTGGAAAGCTCTTCGAGAACTCAACGACGAGGGCAGCAAGCCTGCTTAACTGCTCCTATTTTCAGGAGCCCAACAACAAACGTGTTCATTAGTTTCGGGCCACTTTTCTTCTTTTTACGTTGTTTCTTCATCCCAAATCGTTCGTCGTGAGCCACAAAAAGGACGATACAAAAGGGCTTTGCGCCCTCAACATGACGTGTGTGATCATACCAGTACTAATGCACCACATCCCATCAAAACTATGAAGTTAATCGCGCTTGAGCAAGAGTAGTACTAGGATGGGTGACCCCCTGGGAAGTCCTCGTGTTGCACCCCACTTTTCGTTTTGTTTTTTTGCCCCGTTCAGTATTGCAAAGATGCTTTATCCGTCACATTTTTATTATCGAGTCCCACGACATCTTGGGCAAGAAAACTTCGCTTCGCGTAGAGGATGGGTCCGCAAACTGAGGGCGTCGGGCCTGTGACCAGGTCTTCGTCACACCAGTGCCCATAACTTCTGATCTGTAAGGAGTTATGCGGTGGACTGCGTTGGAAAGCTCTCCCAGAGCTCTTCGATGGAGGCACAAGCCTGCCTGGCTGTTCTTATTTTCGGAACCCAAAATTGAACGTTTTCATCAGTTTTAGGCCATTTTTCTTCTTTTTGCGCTGTTTCTTCATCCTGGATCGTTTGTTGTGAGCCGCAAAAAGGACGACCCATGTGGGCTTTGCGCCCTAAATATGACGGGTACGATCATACTAGCACTAATGCACCGGATCCCATCAGAACTCCGTAGTTAAGCGCGCTTAGGCGAGAGTAGTACTAGGATCGGTGACCCCCTGGGAAGTCCTCCTGTTGCACCCCCCTTTTCGTTTTGCTTTTTTGCACCATTCAGGCTTGCCAAGATGCTTTATTCGTCACATTTCTAATGTTGAGTCGCACAGCATCTAGGGCAAGACAACTTCACTTCACGTAGAGGCTGGACCAGCAAACCGAGGGTGTGGGGCCTGTGACCTAGTCTCCATCGCTCCATTGCCCATAACTTTTGATCGGTAAAGAGTTATGCGGCGCACAACATACCGTTTGAAAGCTCTCCGAGAGCTCTATGATGGGGGCAGGAAGCCTGCTCGGCTGCGCCTATTTTCGGAGCACAAAAGCAAATATTTTCATTAGTTTTGGGCCTTTTTTCTTCTTTTTGCGCTGTTTCTTCATCCTGGATCATTCGTCGTGAGCTGTGAAAAGGACGACACATAAAGGCTTTGCGCCCTTAATATAACGGGTACGATCATAATAGCACTAATGCATTATATCCTGTCAACACTCCGATGTTAAGCGTACTTGGGCAAAAGTAGTTCTTGGATGGGTGACTGCCTGGGAAGTCCTCGTGTTGCACCCCCCTATTCATTTTGTTTTTTTACCCCGTTCACGATTGCCAAGATGCTTTATCCGTTACATTTCTATTATCGAGTCCCACTGCATATTGGACAAGATAACTTCACTTTGCGTAGAGGCTGGACCCGCAACCGAGGGCGTAGGGCCTGTGACCAGGTCTCCGTCGCTCCAGTTGCGATAACTTTTGATCCGTAAGGAGTTTTGCAGCGCACAACATACCGTTGAAAGCTCTCCGAGAGCTCTACGACGGGGGAAGCAAGCCTGCTCGGCTGTGCCTGTTTTTGGAGCCCAAAAGCAAATGTTTTCATCAGTTTCGGGCCACTTTTCTTCTTTTTGCGCTGTTTCTTTATCCCAGATCGTTTGTCGTGAGCTGCGAAAAGGACAACACATAAGGGCTTTAAGCCCTCAACATGACGGGTGCGATCACACTAGCACTATTGCACTGCATCTTATCAGAACTATGAAGTTAAACATGCTTAGGTGAGAGTAGTACTAGGTTGAGTGACCCCCTGGGAAGCCGTCGTGTTGCACGCCCCTTTTCATTTTGTTTTTTTTAACCCGTTCAGGCTTGCCAAGATGCTTTATCCGCCACATTTCTATTATCGAGTCCCATGGCATCTTGGGCAAGGAAACTTCACTTCACGTAGAGGCTGGGACCGCAAACCGAGGGCGTCGGGCCTGTTACCAGGTCTTTGTCACTCTAGTGCCCATAACTTTTGATCCGTAAGGACTTATGCGACCCAAAGCATACCGTTGGAACGCACTTTGAGAGCTCTACGACGGGGATAGTAAGCCTACTTGGCTGCGCTTGTTTTCGGAGCCCAAAATCAAACATTTTCATCAGTTTGGGGCCATTTTTCTTCTTTTTGCGCTGTTTCTTTATCCAGGATCATTCGTCGTTAGCCGCGAAAAGGACGACACATGAAGGCTTTGCGCCCTCAACATGATGGGTACAATCATACAAGCACTAATGCACCGAATCCCACTAGAACTCCAAAGTTATGCGTGCTTGGGCGAGAGTAGTTCTAGGATGGGGGGCCCCTTGGGAAGTCCTCGTGTTGTACCCCCCTTTTCGTTTTGTTTTTTTTGCCCCGTTCAGGCTTGCCAAGATGTTTTATCCGTCACTTGCCAAGATGTTTTATCCGTCACATTTCTATTATCGAGTCCCACAGCATCTTAGGCAAGACAACTTCACTACGCCTAGAGGCTGGGCCCGCAAACAGAGTACGTCGGGCCTGTGACCAGGTCTTCGTCGCTCCAGTGCCCATAACTTTTGATCCGTATGGAGTTATGGGGCGCACAACATACCATTGGAAAGCTCTCCGAGAGCAATTCGATGGGGGCAACAAGCCTGCTTGGCTGCACCTATTTTTGCAGCCCAAAATCAAACGTTTTCATCAGTTCGGGGCCACTTTTCTTCTTTTTGCGCTGTTTCTTCATCCTGGATCGTTTGTCGTGAGCCGCGTAAAGGACAACACATAAGGGCTTTGAGCCCCTCAACATATCGGGTACGATTATACCTGCACTAATGCACCGGATCCCATCAGAACTCCAAAGTTAAGTATTCTTTGGCGAAAGTATTACAAGGATGGGTGACCCCCTGAGAAGTCCTCGTGCGGCACCCCCCTTTTCATTTTATTTTTTTGTCCCGTACAGGCTTGCCCAGATGCTTTATCCAACACATTCCTATTATTGAGTCTCACGGTATCTTGGGCAAGACAGTTTTGCTTCGTGCAGAGGCTAGGCCCACAAACCGAGGGCGTGGGGCCTATGACCACGTCTCCGTCGCTCCAGTGCCAACAACTTTTGATTTGTAAGGTGGTATGCGGCACACAACATATCGTTGGAAATCACTTTGAGAGCTCTATGACGGGGGCAGTAAGCTTACTCGGCTACGCCTATTTTCGGAACCCAAATTGAACATTTTCATCTGTTTTGGGCCACTTTTATTCTTTTTGCGCTGTTTCTTCATACCGGATAGTTCAGCGTGAGCCGCAAAAAGGACGACACATAAGGGCTTTGCACCCTCAACATGACGGGTACGATAATACCAGAACTAATGCACCGAATTCCATGACAACTCTGAAGTTAAACGTGCTTGGGTGAGAGTAGTACTAGAATGGGTGATCCCCTGGGAAGTTCTCGTCTTGCACCCCCATTTTCATTTTGTTTTTTTGCCCCGTTCAGGCTTGCAAAGATGCTTTATCCGTCACATTTCTATTATCGTGTCCCACGGCATCTCGGGCAAGACAACTTCACTTCGCGCAGAGGCTGGGCCCACAAACCGAGGGCGAGGGGCCAATGACCTGGTTTCCATCGCTCCATTTCCCATAACTTTTGATCCATAAGGAGTTATCAGGCACACAACATACCGTTAGAAAGCTTTCCCACAGCTCTACAATGGGGGCAGCATGCCTACTGGCTGTGCCTATTTTCGGAGCCCTAAAGTAAACATTTTAATTAGTTTCATGCCACCTTTCTTCTTTTTGCGCTGTTGCTTCGTCCTAGAACGTTCGTCGTGAGCCGCGAAAAGGACGACACATAAAGGCTTTGCGCCCCCAACATGACGGGTGCGATTATAACAACACTAATGTTTCGGATCCTGTCAGAACTCCGAAGTTAAGCGTGCTTGGCCAAGAGTAGTACTAGGCTGAGTGATCCCCTACGAAGTCCTAGTGTTGCACCCCCCTTTTCGTTTTGTTTTTTGCCCCGTTCGGGCTTGTCAAGATGCTTTATCTGTCACATTCCTATTATCGAGTCCCATGAAATCTTGGGTAAGACAACATCATTCCGTGTAGAGGCTAGGCCCGCAAACCGAGGGCGTGGGGCCTGTGACCAGGTCTCCGTCACTCCAGTGCGCAAAACATTTGATCCATAAGGAGTTATGCGACGCACAACTTACTGTTGAAAAATACTCCAAGAGCTCTATGACGGGGACAGCAAGCCTGCTCAGCTGCGCCTATTTTCGGAGCCCAAAAGTAAACGTTTTCATCATTTTTGGGCCACTTTTCTTCTTTTTACGCTGTTTCGTCATCCCGGATCATTCGTCGTGATCAGCAAAAAGGACGACACATAAGGGCTGTGCGCCCTCAACATGACGTGTGCGATCATACCAGCACTAATGCACCACATCCCATCAGAACTACGAAGTTAAGCATACTTAGGCGAGAGTAGTACTAGGATGGGTGACCCCCTAGGAAGTCCTTGTGTCGTACCCCTCTTTTCATTTTGTTTTTTGCCCCGTTCAGGCTTGCCAAGATGCTTTATCCGTCACATTTCTATTATCGAGTCCCAATGGCATCTTGGGCAAAGAAACTTCGCTTCGCGTAGAGGCTGGGCTCGTAAACCGAGGGCGTCGGGCCTGTCACTAGGTCTTCGTCGCTTCAGTGTCCATAACTTTTGATCCGTATGGAGTTATGCAGCGTACAACATACTGTTGGAAATCACTTTGAGAGCTATACGACGGGGGCAGCAAGGCTGCTCGGCTACGCCTATTTTCAGAGCCCAAAATCGAACGTTTTCATCCGTTTTAGACAACTTTTCTTCTTTTTGCATTGTTCCTTCTTCCCAGATCGTTCGTCGTGAGCCACGAAAAGGACGACACATAAGGGCATTGCGCCCTCAACATGACGAGTGCAATCATACTAGTACTAATGTACCGGATCCCACTAGAACTCCAATGTTAAGTATGCTTAGGCAAGGGTAGCACTAGGATGAGGGGCCCCGTGGGAAGTCCTCATGTTGCATCCCCCTTTTTGTTTTCTTTTTTTGCCCCATTCAGGCTTGCCAAGAGCTTTAGCCGTCACATTTCTATTATCGAGTCCCACGGCATCTTGGGCAAGACAACTTCACTTCGCGTAGAGGCTGGGCCCACAAATTGAGGGCGTCGGGCCTATGAGTAGGTCTTCGTCGCTCAAGTGCCATAACTTTTGATCTGTAAGGAGTTATGCGGCGCACAACATACTATTGGAAAGCTCTCCAAGAGCACTTCGATGGGGGCAACAAGCCTGCTCGGTTCTGCCTATTTTCGGAGCCCAAAATCAAATGTTTTTATTAGTTTCAGGCCACTTTTCTTCTTTTTGCACTATTTTGATCATCTTGGATCGTTCGTCCTGAGCCGCGAAAAGGACGATACATAAGGGTTTTGCACCTTCAACATGATGGGTGCGATTATACTAGCACTAATGCGCCGCATCCCATCAGAACTACGAAGTTAAGCGTGCTTGAGCGAGAGTAGTACTAAGATGGGTGACCCCTGGGAAGTCCTTGTGTTGCACCCCCCTTTTCGTTCTGTTTTTTTGCCCCGTTCACACTTGCCAAGATGCTTTATCCATCACATTCCGATTATCGAGTCCCACGGCATCTTGGGCAAGACAACTTCACTTCGTGCAGCGGCTGGGCCTACAAACCGAGGGCGTAGGGCCTATGACTAAGTCTCCGTCGCTCTAGTGCCCATAAATTTTGATCTGTAAAGTGGTATGCGGCGCACAACATACTAATGGAAAGCCCTTTGAGAGCTCTACAACGGGGGCAACAAGCCTGCTCGGCTGCGCCTATATTCGAAATCCAAAATTGAATGTTTTAATAAGTTTTGGGCCACTTTTCTTCTTTTTGCGTTGTTTCTTCTAACCCGGATCATTCGTCGTGAGTGGCTAAAAGGACAACACAAAAGGGCTTTGCGCACGTAACATGACGGGTGCGATCATACCAGCATTAATGCACCGGATCGCATCAGAACTCCGAAGTTAAACTCGCTAGGGCTAGAGTAGTACTAGGATGGGTAACCCCCAGGGAAGTCCTCGTATTGCACCCCCCGCTTTGTTTTGTTTTTTTGCCCCATTCAGGCTTGCCAATATGCTTTATGCGTCACATTTCTATTATCGAGTCCCACGGAATCTTGGGCAAGGCAACTTCGCTTTGCGTAGAGGCTGGGCCCATAAACTGAGGGCGTAAGGCCTACAACCTCGTCTCCGTCGCTCCAGTGCCTATAACTTTTGATCTGTAAGTAGTTATGCGGCACACAGCATACCGTTGGAAAGCTCTCCGGGAGCTCTTCGATGAGGATAGTAAGCCTGCTCGGCTGCGCCTACTTTCGGAGCCCAAAAGTAAATGTTTTCATCAGTTTCAGGTAACTTGTCTTCTTTTTACGCTGTTTCTTCATCCCGGATCGATCGTCGTGAGCCGCAAAAAGGACGACACATAAGGGCTTTTCACCCTCAACATGACGGGTACGATCATACTAGCACTAATACACCTGATCCCATCAGAACTCCAAAGTTAAGCGTGCTTGGACGAGAGTAGTAGTAGGACGGGTGACCCCCTAGGAAGTCCTCAAGTTGCACCCCCTTTTTTGTTTTGTTTTTTTTACTAGTTCGGGCTTGCCAAGATGCATTATTCATCACATTTCAATTATTGAGTCCCACAGCATCTTGGGCAACACAACTTCGCTTCGCGTTGAGGTTGGGCCGGCAAACCGAGGGCGTGGGGCCTGTGACTATGTCACCGTCGCTCTATTGCCCATAACTTTTGATCCGTAAAGAGTTATGCGGCGCACAACATACTGTTGGAAAGCTCTCCGAGAGTTCTACGACGAAGGCAGCAAGCCTGCTCGGCTACTCCTTTTTCTGGAGCCCAAAAGCAAACATTTTCATCAGTTTTGGGCTACTTTTCTTCTTTTTGCGCTGTTTCTTCGTCCCGGATCGTTCGCCGTAAGCCACGAAAAGGACGAACAATAAGGGTTTGCGACCTCAACTTGACGGGTGCGATCAAACTAGCACTAATGCACCGGATCCCATCGGAACTCTGAAGTTAAGCACGCTTGGGCAAGAGTAATACTAGGATGGGTGACCCCCTAGGAAGTCCTCATGTCGCACCCCCTTTTTGTTTTGTTTTTTTGCCCCATTCAGGCTTGCCAAGATGCTTTATCTGTCATATTTCTATTATCGAGTCTCACGGCATCTTGGGTAAGACAACTTCACTTTCCGTAGAGGTTGGACCGACAAACCGAGGGCTTTGGGGCCGATGACCAGGTCTCTGTGGCTCCAGTGCCCATAACTTTTGATCCGTAAGGAGTTAAGCGATGCACAACATACCATTGGAAAGCTCGTTGAGAGATCTACGATGGGGGTAGGAAGCCTGCTCAGCTGCGTTTATTTTAGGAGCCAAAAATTGAACGTTTTCATTGGTGTTGATTGACATTTCTTCTTTTTGCGCTGTTGTTCTTCATCCCGGATCGTTCGTTTTGTTTTTTTGACCCGTACAGGCTTGCCAAGATGCTTTATCCATCACATTCCTATTATCGAGTCCCATAGCATCTTGGGCAAACTTCGCTTCGTGCAGAGGCTGGGCCTACAAACCGAGGGCGTGGGGCCTATGACTAGGTCTCCGTCGCTCCAGTGCCCATAAATTTTGATTTGTAAGGTGGTACACGGCGCACAACATAGTGTTGGAAAGCCCTTTGAGAGCTCTACGACGGGGGTAGAAAGCCTGCTCGGCTGCGCCTATTTTCGAAACCCATAATTGAACATTTTAATCAGTTTTGGGCCACGTTTCTTTATTTTACGCTGTTTCTTCGTCCTGGATCGTTCGTCATGAGCCGCAAAAAGGATGACACATACGGGCTTTGCGCCCTCAACATGACGGGTGTGATCATGTCAGCACTATTGTAACGGATCCCATTAGAACTCCGAAGTTAACCGTGCTTGGGTGAGAGTAGTACTAGGATGGGTGGCCACTTGGGAAGTTCTCGTGTTGCACCCTTTTTGTTTTGGTTTTTTGCCCTGTTCAGGATTGCCAAGATGCTTTATCCGTCACATTTCTTTTTTCGAGTCCCACGGCATCTTGGGCAAGTAATTTCACTTCACGTAGAGGCTGGGCCAGCAAACCGAGGGCGTCGGGCCTGTGACTAGGTCATCATCGCTCCAGTGCCCATAACTTTTGATTCGTAAGGAGTTATGCGGCATACAGCATACCGTTGGAAAGCTCTTTCAGAGCTCTACGATGGGGGCAACCAGCTTGTTAGGCTGCGCCTATTTTTGGAGCCCAAAAATAAACGTTTTCATTAGTTTCGGGCAGTTTTTCTTCTTTTTGCATTGTTTCTTCATCCCGGATCGATCAGCGTGGGCCGCGAAAAGGATGACACATAAGGGCTTTGTGGCCTCAACATGACGGGTGCGATCATACCAGCACTAATGCATCGGATCCAATCTAAACTCCTAAGTTAAGCGTGCTTAGGCGAGAGTAGTACTAGGATGGGTGACCCCCTGGGAAGTCCTCGTGTTGCACCCCCCTTTTCGTTTTGTTTTTTTGCCCCGTTCATGCTTGCCAATATGCTTTATCCGTCACATTTCTATTGTCGAGTCCCAAGGCATCTTGAGCAAGACAACTTCACTTCGCGCAGAGGCTGGGCCCGCAAACCAAGGGCGTGTGGCCTGTGACCAGGTCTTCGTCGCTCTATTGCCCATAATTTTTCATCAGTAAGGAGCTATGTGGCGCACAACATACCGTTGGAAAGCTCTCCGAGAGTTGCCTACATGTCTTGAGGTTATCCATTGTTAAGTCACTTAAATATGCTATCCATGTTTTAATAATCTAACTATCGTCAACTTTCACGAATTCATTACTTAATTTCTAGGTCACGATCTTATCATTTAGTGAACTTGAAACTCGCTAGTATACACCATGTTAGAATCATCAGTGTTGAATTCCGATCAAGTGAGGATTCAATCATATAAATAGTCTATTACACCAATTTATGATATAAGAATTTGATTCAAAAGCAACTCCGAAGTCAAACTTCCATTATAAGCATATGAATATATATATACTACTCCACATGTCCAACAATATCCTCTTATGTCTTAAGGAAAATTGTATGTCATTAAGCTTTATACTTGAACCAAAATTAGAAGAATCGTTTAACGGAGTCAAGAACTTCATATCTATAAAATTGATAACTTAATCACTAGTATGGGTATTCCAAAAATAAGGAGATAACTTTACCTTAACAATTATACTTGTGCTATGCATTTTATATATACATATCCAATAATACATACGACCCATCGAGTACCTGTGAAGATGCAAGAAATCTCTAACCGAGCCTTTTCGTTCTTCCTACATAAATTCACTTCCCTCAAAGTCCTAATCCTAACTATCTATGTGAATAAACAGTCATTCATGGTTATATAACATTCACATGTATCAAGGAGAAAGTATAAAAGCATGCATGCATTATTAAGGGCACTAACGTGTCGGTGTGCATGACACATAATACATATAGTCCACAAAGGCACATAATATTCAATGCTCAAAGCAATTAAAGCACATTAGCACACATTAACACATATAAACAAGACATCATAATTACCTTGGGGCTTCTACCCATGGTCCGAGAGTTGAACCCGACTAATGCCTAGTTAGTAAACAAAGCTCTGATACCATTACTATAAGGTGTCACTCCCCAACCCGACCTATGGAGGCTAGACTAGTGTATGACCTAAATCATTATCGTTATTTCACACACTTAACCGTTTGGTATGATTTAATGCCTATTCGTTAGCCTAGAACTCCAAAAGTTTTTAAGAAAACCGGCAGCATAACGACTGTATTTAAGATCTTTGGTATGATCTAATTTCTAAACACCTCAAATATTCCAAATCATTACTCTAATTCCAACTAAATTTCCTATTTTTTCATAAACTGATATGCCTACTAATTTATCTTGAAAGTCTCGTTTGATTAACAAGCCTAGCATGATAACTATGTCCCGTTTATTTGTCAATTCCTATTATGCAAGTACCTATTATCCTTTAGCTTACAATGAGTACCAAAGTGAAATTAGATAGAGTTAACTTGTTTGATTCTTCACCTAGCGGTTTAAACGCCTACGGTAACTACTAACCAAGATAATGAAAGCAAACAACCAATAAAGAGTTCGTTCGGTTATAATCAGTACAAGCCAAAAATTAGACCCAAATTACAACGGGGTCATTTACATCAACAAAATGAACAGTATGCAATCAAACACAACGCCCATATAGCAACCACTTTCAGGCAAAGCACAAAAGCACGTAGTCACTCCAAGGAATCATCAACAAGCACATTCTCCACGGGTACCTATTCCAAATCTACTTCACCTATGACAAAAAGATGGTGAGTCCTTATGAACTCAACAAGAGGGAACGAGAGATAACGTTTTGAAACTCTTTTCCGGATAATCTTATGAAAGTCTCTTTTTGAAAACATGTCACCTATTGCAAATAATAAAGTACGCAAAGTATAAGAATCAAATTGAACAACATATACAATTACCAATCATTTCAAGGATACGGTGAGCTTTTTCTCTCAAGTTCAATCGGTGAGCATTTGCTCTCAATATCATTTTCGATAACATTTGTTGCAGCCGGCTTCAATCATCCACTTATCACTCCCAATTGGGTGTACTCTGGATGTCCCCCAAAATACTACAAACCAACTCTCCGAGGGTGGAATGCCAAGCGAGAGAGAATTGGACCATGGTAGTCACGGGAGCACCGACAAGCCCTATGCCTCCTGGCGTTCGTGAAACGCTACCATGCCACAATGAAAGGTTGCAACATTGTATACAATGTACATTTATACCATTTAACAATTCACATTAGAAGGGCAACAGAGTAGGTTGCCTCCGAGCAATTTCAAGATCACATATTGCCAAGTAAACGAACAAGGCATGCTTGACATGAAATTTCACTTTGTAGATCATATAGAATTATATGAAAGTTAAATGGGCAGCCAAGTAACACATATAAATCAAGTCGTATAACTCATTTCGGGGTTCAGGTATCAAGTATTAAGATTATACAAGCATGCAACGACGCTTACACGAGACCGGATGCAAGAATAGCTCACTTATCAACATGCAATCATCGGGGATCATATTTAGAGCTATAAGGACAATTACGGGCAGACTATTAACCACACAATTAAGCACATTTAACCATAGGATCATCTTTTGGCAAATAGTCATAAGCGCTAGGGCCTCAATTCCGTGCTTATACATGCGATTAAGCAAACCATTCATCAATTAATGATCCCAAGCCATGCATCAATCAAGTTAAGCAACCTCAACCAACCACAACAGCCCACACAACTTCTAACTGACACAATTCCAAGCATTCAAAACCTCAAGCAAGGCCTTAACATGATTCAAAGCATATCATTAAGCAAAAACCTTACTACAATGGTCTGTTTTTCCACATTCAATAAGCCAAGAACATAATCTCCAATTTCTGTGAACCAAATGTCAAATTGAAGCTTAATTAGTGATTTAAATCTAGGAACAAACGTCGCTAAATTCCGAGTTCGGACTTAGGAGTTATGACCAAAACCGTGAGACTATGCAAAACTGTCCAGTTTTAGATACATTACGAATTGTGCCATTTTTTAGGGTCCTAGAGTCAGATTTAGCCTTAGCCTATTTCTCACAAAAATGTCCATAACTGAAAAATATAGCAACCTACCAATTGTCATGCATTATCATCAACATTTACTAGGTCAAAAATACTTTGTTCCACAGAGTCAGTAATCTGACAGAAAAACGAGTTTGCACATCTCTAAGTTTCTAGCCAAAACCAAGCCATGCATGAGAAGATAAGCTCATATACACACATATACATCAACTTCAGAGGTAAATATAGCCATATCAGAGGATGCATGTAAGCTTTGAAAGCATTTAAAAGAGTTTAACCCTCCCCTCTTGAAGACTTAGCAAATGTGCACAAAATACTCTTGAAAACACACAAATTGACCTCTTTCCTTGCTTTGGCCGAGTGGTATCTTGATTTCCCTTAAATCCTAGCTTAGTTAGCTTGTGTAGGAAGTGTGCATATGGGTGAAACCAAAAGACAAGGAAGAAAACCATCAAATCTTACCTATGGCCGAAAATGATGAGTTTGTGAGCTTGTGTGAGTTTTCTTGCTATGTTGCTTGCTTGTACTTGCCATGGCTGAGCTTAGGAGAGATCTTGAGAGCATGCTTGAGGTCTTGGAAGCTCAAGAGAAGCCTTACCTAAAATGGAGAGAGAATGAGAGCTTGAGAGGAAAAAATGTAGTTAAAGATGCTCTTTGAATGTGTAATTGTGTGTGTCGGCCTTAAGCTTTGAAAAATCTGATTTTGTGTCATTTTTTGAGCATCATTTGAATTTTTTTTAGCATGGGCATTGAGTGGGCCAAGGTGTTGAAGCTTGGGTAGGGTGTTTGGGTTTATTTTAATGCATTGTGCTTTGTGCGTGTGTCATAGAATGTCTGGGCTTTAATTTAATTGTGCAAAGTTGATCAAATGGCCTTGTCTTGGCCGTGTAATGCAAGGGAAAATCTGAAATTTCAGATTCAAGTTAATATATTATAGGTTATAATAAGTGTGGAATTTGAGGTGTATTGGATTTGGAATAAGAATAAAGAATAAAGAATGTTTAGTGTTTAGTGAAATTTTGTCTTCTAGTGAGTTGATTTAGGATTAAAATAGTAGTTAGTGGAGTTTGTAGGATTATTTATAATCTAGTGTTTTGTGTAGGATTCTTTATTGATTAGCGTGTAGGCACGCTTTCCTAGGTCTTGGGCACGAACTACGAGATACATGTACGTATTCCAAGTAAATGCACGTGACCCTAAGTGAATGCACGTAAATCAAGACACGACTCTTAAACCTAGGTTAAGACACGCAATTCAAGGTTAGGGCACACGAAATAAGATAACGCAAGTAAATCGAGATTAGGGCATACAATTCTATGTCAAAGCACGTATGACGAGGCATGCATAAAAACTTAGACATGGCACGTAATCCAAGGTCAGTCATATAATTTTGGGTCTAAGGCACGCAAATTGAGGTAAGACACATTACTCGGGGTCGGGCCTCACACGAAACATAAGGCTTTGTGCCCTCAACATGATGGGTGCGATCACACCAGCACTAATGCACTGCATCCCATCAGAACTACGAAGTTAAGCGTGCTTAGGGCGAGAGTAGTATTAGGATGGGTGACTGTTGGATTATATGCCCTAAATGCCAATTTTATGACATAATAATTATATTATTTATTTAATGTGGGCAGTTTATTTAAATATAATTAATGCAATTAATTATTTAAATAAGAGTCCTTAGAATAATATTTATAGATTATATCCTTAAGAATAAGGATATGAGTGACAAAATCTATATTCATAAATATATTCTAAAATAGTCCCCGATCGTAGGATAAATTAATTGGGCGTTTATTTATCTAGAAAGATCGCATTACAATCTACCATCCAAATTATATGAGATATTGATTTAGGCTATTAGTCTTATATCGTAAGGGTAAATGTGTAAGTGCTTGTTGAGAACAAGTGATTGGACATGATCGCTAGTACAACGAATTACATGAAATGGTCAATAATTCATTGTACAATGTAATGGTGTAATTAGTCCTTAGACCTGAGACACCACGGTTATCTTGTGTTAGGGATAACGTGATTTGATGGTGCAATAAAGCTAGTCCTCATCAAGGATTGGATAATGTACTCAGTGGTTACAATCTATTCCGGCATGGAGATAGATGCGTGTAGATATGGAATCAGTCAATTAGGGATCCTATGCGATCTATTAATCGAGTAACTAGAAATCCTTGGCCGAGGTAGAATATAGTAGAAGTTGTTCCACGTATTATTCATAAGTTACTGATTAAATAAATTTGGACATATGATTGAGTAATAGAGTTTGACGACCCTATCCATGACTCTGGCTCAATCGGGATGATTCAGACAGAAGGAATTAGTTGCATGATAATTACTAAGGATTCGTAGAATTTACACTTCATCATTAGTTGGGTAGTCGTGATATACTGCTAGGTATCACTCACGATTTGCGAGAATTAAATTAGAAGACCACTGTTGGGAATCGTGCATGGTATTTTAAATATTTTATAATTAAATAAAATGCAGCAGAAACAAATAATGATACTCATGCATCCGTTCATGGCTAATTACGTAGATTACAACATGCATAAATAATCAACTATTAATTACGCATAATAAGGTTTTAGGATTACTTTTCCATGATGACGAATCAATTGTAGAAATTGATCGAATCCAGAGCTCCCCAATTGTGAAGCCTCCGAAAGTATCCACACGAGATCTGAACCATCAATCAGCAAAACTCCCCACTATTAATCAGTCTAAGTCCAGTAATTAGGACTGGCCCAAAAGATAGCCTTAATAGGTCTAATGTTTCCTATAAATAGGAAACTATGACAGACAGAATAGCTAGCACAAATCATGTCTTTCATAGCAAATATATTTTTCTCTAAAACTCATAGTGGGGGTTTTGTTGATTGATGGCTCGGATCTCGTGTGGATACTTTCGAAGGCTCCACAATTGGGAAGCTCTAGATTCGATCAATTCCTACAACATATTCATTGTCTTGGAAAGGTAATCCTAAAATCTTATTATGCGTAATTAATAGTTGATTATTATGCATGTATGTAATCTACGTAATTAGCCATGAACATGATGCATGAGTATATTAATTTGTTTCCACTGCGTTTATTTAATTATAAAATTTTAAATACCATGCACGATTCCCAACAGTGGTATTAGAGCCATCGTTCATGCCTTTTAAGTGATTATTCGTTTATAGCGCATATAACAGCACAAATTAAACGTGTCAAATATAGTTTGTGAAACTATTTGTGAAATTAATATTTGTGAATCTATTAATTTTATGCCCATGATTTAATTGGATTAAATATTAGCCCTAAAGTTATTCCCTCTATCAATTTCATAAAAGTAGTTTGTGAAATTATTTTTCAATTTCATTAAAGGTTGTTTTTGAAATTAAAATTTTACTTTGATAAAATTGTTTTTGAATCTATTTTAAAAATTATTGAAAATCCAAATTTTGTAAAAGCTGTTTTGCAAAAGGGTGTTATTTCTGAAATAATTCAGCAAAAAATAAAAAATAAAAATTGCCCCTCCACCTCAATAGAGCAGCCATTAGCGCGAGGTGGTGAGCTCGGGCCGCTGCTGCCTACGGCAGCGGCCATGGAAACAGCAGCCGTGAGGAGCTGTCCTCGCGGTCGTTGCCATGGCTACTGCGAGGAGCTGACCTCGCGACAGCGGCCATGGCTGCCGCGAGGACAACTCATTGTTGCCGCTGCCATGGCTGCCGTGAGAAGTTGACCTCGCGGCTGCGGCCATGGCAGCCGCAAGGACAGTTACTCGAGGCTGCAGGCATGGCAGCAGCGAGGAAGCCTCCTCGCGGATGCAGTCATGGCTGCCGTGATGAGCCTTCCTCGTGGCCATGGATGAAGCTCGGCGAAGAAGATGGGAAGAAAGGGGTAGGGTGGCGGCACAGAAAGAGAAAAAAAAAAGTTTTTTTTGGGTTAGGGTTCAAACTTGGTTCGGGTTCGGATCTAGATCCGTATCCGAACCAGATAGGGTCCGAACCCAGACCTGACCCAATGTGTATTGGGTTATTTTTGGGGTTTTTCTTAAATAATTTTAATTGGGCTTTTGAACTTGGGCTTTCAATTAAAATGTTAAGTTTTCATTTCTTTGGGCTAGTGGGCATATAAACATTTGGGCTATTTTAGATTCAGACCTTAATAAAATAGTTGGACTTATTTTATTGTCAAATCAGGGCTATTTTAAAGTGTTTTAAAATAGCATTGGACCTTCTTTGTGGTCTGAATTGGGCCTAACTTAATTCGGACTATAATATAAATAGTATGGACTATTTTAATGTCTGAATTGGGTTGTTGTTTTGGATTTGGACTTAAGAGAAATAAGTTGGACTTATTTTATCCTTTAAAGTCCAAACTAATTAATTATTTGTTTGACAAATTAATTAGAAGAGTCCAAATATATTCTTGACACTTTAAATTAATAAACAGTTTATTAATTATTAAATATAATTTGATTATATTTATATTTTGTAAATATTAGATATTTATGGAATAAATTTAGTAAAGAGTTTATTAAATAAAATATATTTAATAAAGAGTTTATTAAATTGAAAACTCTATTGTAATGAGTTTATATTAGAAAATTAATTGTGCTACACTTGTAATTAATTAATAAATTATTTATTAATTAATTATTATAAATATAATAGGATTATATTTATTTAAATATGAGATATCTAAGGATACAAATTAATAAAGGTGTTTATTAGATGGACAAATGTAATATAATGAGTTTATATTGAGAGACTAATTGTGCTATATTCGTGGATTACTTTTCTTTATTGTTTGCTATGTATGTGGGTGATCATGGACTAGTTTTGAATGAATGTATGAATGAATGAATGAATGTCATTATTTTATTTATTTACCATGGGTCTTATGTAATATTTTGAAATGGGGCTTGCATGCCTCTTATGCTCGTTTTAAATATGTAAAACCCTATTCTCATTTATGTATCCCCACTAGTTTAGGAATCTATGTACATAAATGTAATGGAAGATCAAGATGAAGACATCAAGAGTTGGTGAGCCCAGTTCGCGAAAGGACTTTTGTGAAGCTGAGAAGGAGCAGGCCATGAAGTTTTCTTGGGGGCCCTTTATTTGATTTAGGTATTCAACCAAGTGGCTCGAGTTGATAAGTGCTCCTAGTCCATGATCATCCCATTTTATTTTATGCATTTATTTATTTATTTATACGATAATTATACAATGAATGCATGAATGTTTCTATTTTATTTATGCGTTAAATTGAAATTAGAAGCATGTGAAAAGTGAGGCCTAAATTAAAGACTAGCAAACCTTCCTAAATTAAATATTAAGTTAATAATAGTGTAGTCTTGAGAAGATTATATCATTGCCTTCTGTTATTATAGATTAGTTTGTGTGTTGGGCAAGTAAGCAGCTGGCTATGGACACATAGGAGTTATTTATTTGTATCAACATATGAACTAAGTCTATATAAGCATGAGATGTGGAAAATTTAGATTCTTACTAGCAACCAAAAATCTATCATGTGAGGTGTCGGTATTGCATTGATCCAAATTTCTAGGATAATGGGTTTAACTTAAACAATCTTGGAGACCGAAAATATAATGTGAAGTCGAAATGATTGAAGGCAAGAACAAATTGGAATTTGTATGAGATACATTGAATAAGAGGTTATTCACCTATTTGTTTTAACTTCACAAAAAATCTAAAATGTGAGGTGGGTTAAAGTGAATGGGCCTCCAATTCCACTAACAAAAATACCTTATTGTTTTTCCGTTTTCCACTAAGGAAGTGTAGGATTCGAGAAATTTAGTGGGAGTTACTGTTTGATTAAAAGACCCAAATCAAATAGTTAATAATATAATTATCTGATATCCTTAGAAATTACTGCATATATAGTATTGGATGTGACCCCAACCTTCTATTTTGATTAGACCAAACTTCGATGACTAGCTCAATGTTTTGAGAATTGTTCTCAGATCTGAGAAAGTCATACACGTTCTAGATGCCCGAAATAATTGTCAAAGAAATGCAAGAGAGCATGGATAATGTATCATTTATTAATTACTTACAAGAGTTGTAAAGTAAGCAAGAAATGACGACTAGATATGAGATATCTAGTAGTAGATATGAGTTATCTATAAAGTTGTTCCAAATAAAGGATAACTAGAAGGATTGGTTTGAGAGCATGTGTTCTCAAGATGAGTGTCTTGAGTCCATGAGTTCATTCATGGTTTATCATATGCAGACAAATCTAATCCTCAAAGTCAATTCTCAATTCACTCTTGTCGTTCAAAATGGATTTCTCTGTGTGAACACATTTGACACAACCCTTGGAAATAAGAGTCATAAATCAATGGTAGATCTAGAAAGTTGAAACTTGATTGGTAATTATTTCCACTACAAGAAAGGAGAACTAGTAATAGAGGAAAATCCAAAGGACTTCAAAGAGTTTGAAGAGAAATGGATGTCCTCTATAAATACATCTCGTCTTCTCGTTTACCCATTTGGGTGTTCATTAATTTTAGAATAATTGTTGTTCATGTATTTCATTTATTTGGGAAATAAATGAGATGACACTAGAAAATTAATGAATAGAGTCTTATATGGATAATGACAAGGTAAACGAGTAATATGAGAGATTTAGAGATACTCATAGCTCTAGATTATCGTGGCACTTATGATTAGGTCATAGTGGAGAAACAAGAATCACACAATTGGTAAAAGAAGAACTGGTAAGCCCTTGAGGCCCCGGGACATTTGTGATACCCCGAACCTGGCATGTATTCAATAGCATTTTAAGTTCATTTAAATTGCATTTTATTGACCTTTCACCTTCTTTGACCAAACTAGTTGACTTTTCATCTACATTGACCAACTAGGACAAGGTGGGAATTTTTGAAATGTTTAATAAAAGGCAAACTTGGGATTAGAAATAAAAAAATGCAATGTTAAGTTAGTCAAATTTTGGGTCAACTTTGGAATTAAATCTGAACCAATTGGGGAAGAGTTAGGTAGCAAATTATATATGGTTGGAAAGCTCTATGAGTCTAGTTTATGAGGGTTCAAACCGTTCGTGAATTGGAGTTTTCTAGAAGAAGTTATGGCCGTTTTCGTGAGGTCTCGCATAGCTGTTTTGGTTTAGCGGGTTGACCGAATTTTGACCTTTGACTTCTTGACATTTTTTTTTTTTAAATAAGCAGAATGTGCACGAAAAAACAGAGAGAAAAAGGCTTGAAACCATGAGGAAAAGAAGGAGAAAAAAAAAAGAAAATCTCAACTTCAAATCTTCGATTCTTCGCGTGGGCTTGTGCGGGGTGGTTTCCGAGGCACTCTACGAGGTTTTCCTAGCGTCTAGTAGCGTCGAAGGAGTGGGAGGCATGTTATTTGCGCATTTATGCGTTGTATATGTTAACTTTGTCAATTTTTAGATTTATCCGTAGATCGTTATTTAAAGCGATTTGATGCTTCTAGAATGTTCCTTAGCATTTGTAGAACATGTATTTATAGCTTTGTAACATTTTCTGCGGTTAAATGTTGTGATTGCAAATTAAATTGTGAAATGAATAGTGTTTTATGAATAGTAAAACCTTGAAACGTTGAAATTGCGCTGTTATGCTTTCCGTTGATGTAGAAACGTGCTAGGTATGCTAGAATGCTAAAATGTGTGGTTTGTTTGGGTTGCGTGTGGAAAAACGGGAATTAAGCCGTTGGGAAAGTTGGGGTCATTTTCGTCGAATTTTGCATTTTCTCGTTTTGCGTGTTGGCATTGCTTCGGGAGGCCATGGAAGCACTTTTGGTGCGATTATGGCGTTGGTTGGGTGTTTGGTTGATATAGTTGTAGTTCAAACAAGAAAGGGGAAAATCAGGGCTTTGCGCGAGTTCTAGGGTAAAGTAAGGTTTCGGGGTCTTTAGACGTGCCTTATGGTGACCTAGGAGAGTTGGCAAAGTCGGTTTCCAAAACTCGTGGCTCGTTTGGAAATGGTAGCGTTTTGATAGTTGGGGCCGATTTGTGTTTTTGTGTGTTTTCTTGTCTTTATGCTTATAGAATGCTTAGAATTACTTGAAATACTTGTTTGAGTTGTTTTGGATTGAATTGCTTATCAATTGCTGCTTTTGCGTACGAGAATAACCTACCTTGTTATTCTTTCACGTGTGGCTTTATCGCTTGTTTATCGCCTTGTATCGAGTCTTGCATTGCATAGTGTCTCGCGCGTGAGTGATGGGCCTCTCTGGGTAGCCTTGGGTTGCCAGTGTTGGTTGCTCTAGCTCCGTTGCTATTCCCTTTCTCGCTTGGGTTGCCTTCTAGGGAGATTTGGGTCGTAGGATTGATGGATACTTCCGGGGTATTCCAAACTGGTGTTATAAGGTGGTTTGGGCCGGCGCGTCATCGTTAAAGTCATCGGAATCGTGATTGGTACATTACTCGCTCGAGTGAACCATAGCCTTCAAAGTGTGGTATAGCTTTGATTGGTTGTGTTAATGCTTTCTTTAGTTGTTTAATTGTATTGTTGTTTATATTGAATGCCTTTTATTGATTGTATTGCTTAACTGTACCTATTTGCATTGCACGATCTTCTTTCTCTCTAATTCGATATATGTCTCGCCCTCACTGAGTATACGTGTTGTGTATACTCACTCCTCACCACCACATTTCAGGAAATGCCCTGTTAGCTGGAAAGTTCGTGATTTCGTGAAAGTCCGTGCTTGAAGAGTTGTCTTGAGTGCCTATGTAACTTTTGTTGTCAAAGTTGTCAAGTTGTATGCTTTTATGTTGTATGTAATTATTGTTAAAAGAAATGTAATATAAATCTAGCTATGTAGTTGGAATGGTTTGATAAGTTAGATTATGTATATAGTTAATGTAGCTTAACTTCAATGCATGGCTGTAATGTCCAAAGGAAAATAATTAGAATGGCATGATAGTTTATTTTATGCAGTAGCTTTGTATGGTTTAATTGCCTAAATTGAATGTACTTGTCAAAATGAAACGATAGGTTAGTTTTTAAATTGGAAATGTATGTATACTTGCTGAGTTTAAATTGTTGAGAACCGAGGCTCGGATGGCCTTGAGGAAGTTTTGTATGGTTGGACACGGTGGTGGTCCATTTATATGCTATTACAGGTTTTGCATTTCGCCTATAAACAGGGGAGACTCCGTCCGTTTTCCCTGAAAATTTTGCCCGGGTTTGGTTTGGGTTGTGATTAGTTTGATTGATAGAACTCCCGGTCTCGAGAGGGATCGGGGTGTCACAGGTGGTATCAGAGCTTATTTAGCTCATAAGCCGGGACAGGGTCCTCGGTCTGGTGGGTAGTGACCCTTAAATGTGTGCTTGTTAAGTGTGTCTTGAAAGTGTATGCTTTTATGTGAGATTATGTGTCTTGACATGAATGTGTGCTCCTATGTGATATAGTTATGTGTTATGTGTTAATTGTGTTCTAAGTGAAGTAAAGTGTCTAGTTGTGCATTGAATTGACCTATCGAATCGACCTCGTGGATTGTTATTTGCTTGAAGTATTGCTTTTAATGTGTGTACTGAAATGTCTTGAATTAGCTATGCCGTGATTTGAATTGATTATGCTGTACTTGACTTGATTGTTATGCTTGAGTGACTTTGTTAAATAAACTATATTGTAAACTTGCTGGCATAATAGCTTAATGCATATGTATAACTGTGATATATTGGCATTCATACATGTCCTATTGAAATGGTAAGTAAGTCCTCTTCCTCCCCTGAAGAAAGTGGTTCACCGCTAGCTTTTCAAGGTGTATGGATTGGCAGGAAATGAATGGCATTTGACTAGCCTTTATTTGGGAATTGGTGATTGCTTTTGGAGCTCGGTTATTGGCGGATCGCTTTGGTCCTTCTTTGTGCTTAACAGTTGCGAAAGAGTAGCTTTCTCTTGGGGTTTTAATTGGGTGTTCTCTGGAACATTCTTTGGTTTTCATAACGGGTGTTCTTTGGGGACTTTTGTTGGCACTTCTCGGTGGACTTGGTTAATGGGATTTCAATCGGCCTTACTGCATGGTATTATCTATGGCATATGTGTCTCGGTCTTTATTGGAGTGTTACTGGTATTCCTTATTGGAAATTCTTCAATGGCATTCTCTAGGATTCTCAGTGGCCAATTATTTAGTATTACTTATTGGGCAATTCTTGGTACTTTCTTACTGGAGCATTGTTCGGGTATTTTCTTTGGCATCCCTCAGTTGGTTTGGTAACTGGAATCCCTATCAGACTTATTGTATAATACTACTTATGGTATTTTTTGAAATTCTTATTAGGCATTCTCTTGGTATTTTCCTTGTTGGCAAAGTTGTATGAAGTTCTCACTTGGCAAACAGTGAAGAGGACTTAGAGTTTGGTTTCGGTATATTGTTCATCAGTTCGGTGTTTATCCTTGGAGTTTTCGTCCATCTGGGAAACTATGTTTGTTATTCAACTTAGTTGTCTTATTGGGCACGTTATATTTTCTCTGTTATTTCCTTTGACATTCCTCTCAGCATTTGATAGCAAAACTCGGAATCTAATTGGTTGTTCCATGGGGTTATTATTTGGAAGGCTTCTTTGGAACTTTGGAAATATATTTGATTGGGTTCTTGGTATTTTCTTCAGCACTCTTAACAGGGAATTCTTCTATGAAATCCATGACCAGCGGGGTACTTCTTTGGACCTCTAGATAGAATCTTTGTTTGAGCTTTTATTTGGCTTCTTGCTTGGGAATTCTCGGGCAGTAACAGTTAGACTTCTATTGGAGATTCGTGCGTGAGGTATTCTTCTTGTCGTTTGTGTGGTATTAATGACATCTACAGTATCTTTGCTTTAGTCTTTATTGGTATTATCTCGGCGTTTCTCGTTGGAATTTATTCTTCTTAGGTATTCGTGTCAACGGGATTCTTGTACGGTATCTGCATTTGAGCTTCTATTTGGCGTTACTACTTGGCATTTCTACTTGAACTTTCCTATTGGTCATCTTTATTAAATACTTTTTCAGTAGCTAATGAAGACTAGTCAGAGTTGGATTGTAGATGATGCAGAGTCCTATTGGAAGAAGAATTGCGAGGACGCAATTGTTTTAAGGGGGGAAGGATGTGATACCCCGAACCTGGCATGTATTCAATAGCATTTTAAGTTCATTTAAATTGCATTTTATTGACCTTTCACCTTCTTTGACCAAACTAGTTGACTTTTCATCTACATTGACCAACTAGGACAAGGTGGGAATTTTTGAAATGTTTAATAAAAGGCAAACTTGGGATTAGAAATAAAAAAATGCAATGTTAAGTTAGTCAAATTTTGGGTCAACTTTGGAATTAAATCTGAACCAATTGGGGAAGAGTTAGGTAGCAAATTATATATGGTTGGAAAGCTCTATGAGTCTAGTTTATGAGGGTTCAAACCGTTCGTGAATTGGAGTTTTCTAGAAGAAGTTATGGCCGTTTTCGTGAGGTCTCGCATAGCTGTTTTGGTTTAGCGGGTTGACCGAATTTTGACCTTTGACTTCTTGACATTTTTTTTTTTTTTAAATAAGCAGAATGTGCACGAAAAAACAGAGAGAAAAAGGCTTGAAACCATGAGGAAAAGAAGGAGAAAAAAAAAAGAAAATCTCAACTTCAAATCTTCGATTCTTCGCGTGGGCTTGTGCGGGGTGGTTTCCGAGGCACTCTACGAGGTTTTCCTAGCGTCTAGGAGCGTCTAAGGTGAGGGAAGCATGTTATTTGCGCATTTATACGTTGTATATGTTAACTTTGTCAATTTTTAGATTTATCCGTAGATCGTTATTTAAAGCGATTTGATGCTTCTAGAATGTTCCTTAGCATTTGTAGAACATGTATTTATAGCTTTGTAACATTTTCTGCGGTTAAATGTTGTGATTGCAAATTAAATTGTGAAATGAATAGTGTTTTATGAATAGTAAAACCTTGAAACGTTGAAATTGCGCTGTTATGCTTTCCGTTGATGTAGAAACGTGCTAGGTATGCTAGAATGCTAAAATGTGTGGTTTGTTTGGGTTGCGTAGTGGAAAAAACGGGAATTAAGCCGTTGGGAAAGTTGGGGTCGTTTTCGTCGACTTTTGCATTTTCTCGTTTTGCGTGTTGGCATTGCTTCGGGAGGCCATGGAAGCACTTTTGGTGCGATTATGGCGTTGGTTGGGTGTTTGGTTGATATAGTTGTAGTTCAAACAAGAAAGGGGAAAATCAGGGCTTTGCGCGAGTTCTAGGGTAAAGTAAGGTTTCGGGGTCTTTAGACGTGCCTTATGGTGACCTAGGAGGGTTGGCGAAGTCGGTTTCCAAAACTCGTGGCTCGTTTGGAAATGGTAGCGTTTTGATAGTTGGGGCCGATTTGTGTTTTTGTGTGTTTTCTTGTCTTTATGCTTATAGAATGCTTAGAATTACTTGAAATACTTGTTTGAGTTGTTTTGGATTGAATTGCTTATCAATTGCTGCTTTTGCGTACGAGAATAACCTACCTTGTTATTCTTTCACGTGTGGCTTTATCGCTTGTTTATCGCCTTGTATCGAGTCTTGCATTGCATAGTGTCTCGCGCGTGAGTGATGGGCCTCTCTGGGTAGCCTTGGGTTGCCAGTGTTGGTTGCTCTAGCTCCGTTGCTATTCCCTTTCTCGCTTGGGTTGCCTTCCAGGGAGATTTGGGTCGTAGGATTGATGGATACTTCCGGGGTATTCCAAACTAGTGTTATAAGGTGGTTTGGGCCGGCGCGTCATCGTTAAAGTCATCGGAATCGTGATTGGTACATTACTCGCTCGAGTGAACCATAGCCTTCAAAGTGTGGTATAGCTTTGATTGGTTGTGTTAATGCTTTCTTTAGTTGTTTAATTGTATTGTTGTTTATATTGAATGCCTTTTATTGATTGTATTGCTTAACTGTACCTATTTGCATTGCACGATCTTCTTTCTCTCTAATTCGATATATGTCTCGCCCTCACTGAGTATACGTGTTGTGTATACTCACTCCTCACCACCACATTTCAGGAAATGCCCTGTTAGCTGGAAAGTTCGTGATTTCGTGAAAGTCCGTGCTTGAAGAGTTGTCTTGAGTGCCTATGTAACTTTTGTTGTCAAAGTTGTCAAGTTGTATGCTTTTATGTTGTATGTAATTATTGTTAAAAGAAATGTAATATAAATCTAGCTATGTAGTTGGAATGGTTTGATAAGTTAGATTATGTATATAGTTAATGTAGCTTAACTTCAATGCATGGCTGTAATGTCCAAAGGAAAAGAATTAGAATGGCATGATAGTTTATTTTATGCAGTAGCTTTGTATGGTTTAATTGCCTAAATTGAATGTACTTGTCAAAATGAAACGATAGGTTAGTTTTTAAATTGGAAATGTATGTATACTTGCTGAGTTTAAATTGTTGAGAACCGAGGCTCGGATGGCCTTGAGGAAGTTTTGTATGGTTGGACACGGTGGTGGTCCATTTATATGCTATTACAGGTTTTGCATTTCGCCTATAAACAGGGGAGACTCCGTCCGTTTTCCCTGAAAATTTTGCCCGGGTTTGGTTTGGGTTGTGATTAGTTTGATTGATAGAACTCCCGATCTCGAGAGGGATCGGGATGTCACAACATTCCCCACACTTGAATCTTGTGTTCTTAAAAATGATCAAATCACCCTCTGTAGGACAAAGTCAAAGGACCACAAATATTTAGGGTTTTGTACATAGGGATGTACATGGGCCATTTGGTGAAATAGCCCAATAAGGATTTTAGCTACATTACATATACTTATGATTGTCATAAGTGTATATCTAAACCGTTTGAAGCGTTCAAAGAATACATAATTAAAGTATTAAATCAAAACTAGAAATGGGAAGTAAGTCTCAATGATAAGATCATGGAGAGTTCTTAGCTTCAACTACTGATAGTATCTCAAAGGAAAATAACATAGTTATTTCATTGACTTATTATGGTACTCTGATGCTTGATGAAGTGATGGAGAAAATGAGTTGGACCTTGATGGACATGGCCTGTAATTGATAAACAATGTTGAATTGCAACTTAGCCTGTGAGGCTACATTCTCCTTATAACAGTCCATCTCTTGGATAAGTTCACTTCCAAATTAATCTTAAGTACTTCATATAGGATATGAGAGAACATGATACCTAGTCTTAAGGTGTTAAGAATGAGGGTTATCCTGCTTTCAATCAAAGGCTTAAGATTTATAAATTGGAAATGAGATTGGACAAGGTTAATTGGTTATCCCAAGGATTTGATGGGATATAACTTTGATTCCCTTGCTGACTAGAGAGTCTGTTAGCAAGTACAACTTCTTCTTAGAAGAATAGTTCATCTGAGAAGATAGTATGGGAAAAAAAGTATGACTCAGTAGGAGTTACTGAGCAACCAGCTAACCCAAGTCGAATCTAGGATTTGATCATAGATAACCTAATCCAAGAACAACCAGTCAATTTTACAAGGTTTTCAGATCAATAAGATGACAATAATCATGATTGATTTTGTCAGTTATGAAAAACTATGTTTGACATAAGCTTAAATGGCTTGAGGCCATAAAATCTTAAATGAATAAAGGTGGAGACCTTTAGGGAAAATGGTGAAAGATTGTAGTCATAGGCAAGGGGTTGACTATGAGGAAATCTTTTACCAATTGTTGAAATTCGTTATGATTTATTGGTCATAGTTTCACACTACTATTATGAGATATGGTAGATGGATGTCAAACCGACATTCCACAATGACTTCATTAATGAAGACATTAATATGGGATTGTCAATATATTTTGAGTCTAGTGATGGGTCACATAGAGTGCAAACTAAAAGGGTCCATTTATGGACTTAACAAAGCCTAAAGAATCTAGAACATTCGATTGACTTCATTGGGAATGAAGACGAATCTTGAACACACAAGTAGGTCTAGTTATTCAAATAATTTCTCCAAGTAAATTTTGGGATAATTCGCTTAAATCCTTGAAAGTTGATCTATAGCGATAGATCAAAAGGATTAATGAGATTTTCCAAAAAGGTGTTAAAGATGTTTAACATGAACATAGATTTTAAAAGAGGGTTGTTCTCTTTTAAAACTTGACATTTATCTCTCTAGGGCTGTGAGTCCTAAGACTGCTAAAGAGAGAGAGACTGGACACATAAGGTTTTAAGTGTTGCAGCAATTAAGAATCTTATATACGTCATGCTGTGTACAAAGACATGATATCACAAATGTTATAAGTGTTATGAGCAGACGTCTATCTGATCCAGGTTAGGAACGCTGGAAAACAATCAAGAACATTCTTAAGCAGCATTGAAGAAATATTCTTGATATATGGAGAAAGTGAAACTTAAAGTTTTATGAATTCAGGCTGAGAGTCTGAAGTGGATTATTGGAAATCCATATATGGGTTCATACTCACCTATAATGGAAGAACAATTTGGAAATGTTCCAAATATTGGTACAATTGTAAATTCCAGAGGTTGAGTGTATCGTGCATCAGATGTAACAAAAGGAAGTAGTTTGGATCTAGGAGTTCGTAACTGAACTCAAGATGGTTCTTTCCATTAAGTCAACGAGTAGTGCTGTGACGATAATGGAGTTGTAGCGCAAGCTAAGGAACCTAGGTCTCACTAGAGATCCAAGCTCGTTAAAGAGGCATTACCACATCGATCAGAGATTGTGAAAAGGATGATATTATGTAGTAAATAACGTCAATAGTTGGCGGTGCTAGTCCACTGACTAAGGCAATGATTCAGCAGTCATTTGATTACCATCGTGAGAAGATGGGTATGAGATACCAGAGTAATTGGCTTTAGTGCAAGTGGGGGATTGTTGGATTATATGCCCTAAATGCCAATTTTAGGACATAATAATTATATTATTTATTTAATGTGGGTAGTTTATTTAAATATAATTAATGCAATTAATTATTTAAATAAGAGTCCTTGGAATAATATTTATAGATTCTATCCTTAAGAGTAAGGATATGAGTGACAGAATCTATATTCATAAATATATTCTAAAATAGTCCCCGATCGTAGGATAAATTAATTGGGCGTTAATTTATCAGGAAAGATCGGATTACAGTCTACCATCCAAATAATATGAGATATTGATTTGGGCGATTAGTCTCATATCGTAATGGTAAATGTATAAGTGCTTGTTGAGAACAAGTGACTGGACATGAATGCTGACGAGGGGGATCCCGAGCTGAGGTAAAATGTCCACGTCTAGCTGAGTCGGGCTAATCCGAACCAAGCCGAGCATATTCAGCTATTGCTCAACTTGGATGCTGATCTAACCTCACCCCGATCCCGGAAAACCCCGACCTCGGTGCCAACTGCTCTGATGGGACATAAAGCCTTGATGGGACATAAAGCTGCACCGCATTAAATGCTGTCGACTCAGAATTTAGTATAAATAGGGCTCCACCCCTTCATTTCGGAGGTAACTGCTCATTCATGCTTTCAGCTACTTTGCTAGCTCAGACATACTAATCATTCACATGCCCGAGGGGAAAATTCGGGTCATCACCCCGCCTTTTCCTTCCCTTTCCTTGGGCAGGTTTAGTGGCCGACCTGAAAATTCAACTCGGAGGCCAACTTGAAAGTTCACATTAGAGGCCAACGTGAAAGTTCAGCTTGGCAAAGCGTAGCCGTCCAACCTCAGCTGCTAGGATTCCGACCTCGACAGTTTGGCGCCGTCTGCGGGAAAGAGTTCTTTCTATCACTCTCTTCACCACTCATTGAGAAACCATCATGGTACAAACTAGAAGCCATAGCACATCGGTAGAGGACTCACCCAACCAAGATGAGGACCTCGGAACCACGCAGGTGCCTAGCCAAGATCCAACCCAAACCGACATTGGAACGAGTCAACATATGTATTTAGCCTCAGAAACCAACCCCTCTTCTGATGGAGACCACAACTCCAACCTATCGCCGGAGGTGAGGATGATGCTTAAAATGTTCCAGGAGCTAAAGGAGCAGGTAGCCCGGCTAGCTGCAGAACCCCCAGTTGCACAAGCAGCTACACCGCTGCCCATGCGCCCACAGTTCCGCATTTTGGCCCCGAGGTGAACCCAAGCACAAGATGGAGAAGGGTTCCTGGAGCCGGAGGCGAGACCCATGGAGGCGAGAGGCAAATGGGCGGCCCATGCTGACCCCGAGCAGGCCAAAACCGCGGCTGCCATATCCAAGGTCATTAACTAGCTCAGCGTAAGCCCACTCTCACCCGAGGTACTGGCAACGCCATTGCCCACCGGCAATCGGATGCCCAACCTGGCAATCTATAATGGGGACGGAGACCCAGCCAGCCACCTACTCAACTTCAATCACCATATGACTCTACATGATATGACCGACCTCATGAGGACGAAAACATTCCCAACCACCCTAGTTGGCAATGCCTTGGACTGGTTCCAAAAACTTCGTCCTGGCTCTATCGCAAGTTTCATCAGCTGGCTGAGGCTTTCTTGTCCTGCTCCGCTGGACACCGACATGCAACGCGTCACACCTCGTCATTGCTGTCGGTGAAGCAGCACAAAGGAGAGAGTTTGAGGGCTTACACCGCCCGATTCAATGAAGAGACCCTCAGGATCCCCAACCTAGAGGATTCCATGGCACTAATGGCTTACCAAAGTGGGCTCAGGTCGGGACCTTTTACCTCTTCCTTGGCCATCGACCTTATGGATACCATAGCCGAGCTGATGGTACAGGCAGGCTACTGAAATGGGCGGTTGAGCTGAGTCAATTTGACATCACCTACCAGCCCAGAACAACCATCAAAGCCCAAGCCATCGCGGACTTGGTGGTGTAATGCACTGGCCGAGCCAAACATGACCCGGAGGATGTGTGGAAAGTCCATGTGGACGGGGCATCCGGGAAGTCTGGAAGTAGAGCTGGGGTGTTCATTCTCGACCCGACCTGGCATGAGCACCAATACACCCTCAAGTTCGCCTTCCCGGCGCCCAACAATGAGGCCAAATACGTAGCGGTGATTGCGGGGCTAAAAATTGCAGCTCGGCTCGGGGCATAAACAATCGACCTGAGCATCGACTCTCAATTGGTCTCTAGTCAGATATCGGGAGAGTTCGAAGCCAAGGACAATACTATGCTGGCCTACCTCAATAGAGTCAAGGATTTGACCTCAGGGCTCAAAAAGTTCACGATACAGCAAATTCCGAGGGAGGAGAATATGAAGGCTGACGCCCTATCCAGGTTGGCATTGGGCGAGAGCCGACCTACCCTGGTCCATGTGGAAAAAGTATCCAAACCAAGTATCCAGTTGGGGGTGCAGGCCGTAGCCGAGCTCAATTTGAGCCCAGATTGGACCAAACCAATCATGGACTACTTGGAGGGGGGTATGACCCCGGAAGATGAAAAAGCAGCTCGGAAACTAATGAAATAGGCCTCAAGGTTTGTCATAATTGTCGGATAACTCTACAAGAGAGCCTATACTTGGGCTCTCTTGAAATGTGTCAGGCCCGAGGAGGGAAACTATGTAATCCGGGAGATCCATGAAAGAATATGTAGAAACCACATGGGAGGCAAGGCTCTAGCTTGGAAGGCATTAAGGCAAGGCTATTTCTGGCCAACCTTAGAACAAGATGCCAAAGAATATGTAAAAAAGTGCGACACCTACCAAAGGTTCACCAATATACAGAGAAAGCCAGCGGTGGACCTCACGGTGATGATGAGCCCATGGCCGTTCTATTAGTAGGGTCTAGATATCATCGGCCCATTGCCAACCAGTGTCGGCCAAAAGAAGCACGCCTTTGTAGCTGTAGACTACTTCACCAAATGCCCCGAGGCTGAAGGTGTTGCTAGAATAACAGAAAAGGCAGCTTGGGATTTCGTTTGGAAAAACATCATTTGCCGATTTGGGGTGCCCAAGGTCATCATCACCGACCATGGCAAGTAATTCGATAGTGCATACTTTCGAGGCAAATGTGCTGAGATTGAGATCGACCTCAGATTCTCATCTATTGCTCACCTTCAAAGTAATGGCCAAGTTGAAAGGACTAACCAAATTATTTTGCAGGACCTGAAAACCAAGCTGGAGGTAGCAAAGGGCCAGTGGGCATCATTTCTCCCCAAGGTGCTGTGGGCTCAGCGGACCACCACCAGCTCGGCAACGGGAGAATCGCCCTTCGAGTTGACCTTTGGTACTCAAGCGGTACTGCTTGTGGAGATCAGGTCTCCAACTAGTAGAACCCTCCACCATGACCCAGAAATAAACGGAGCACTGATCCGTGAAGAGCTCGACCTCGCTGAAGAGCTCTGAGCTAAAGCTCAAATCAGAATGCTGGCCAGTAAAGCTACCATTCAAAGAGCCTTTGCCAAACAGGTCAAGCCTAAACCTATTACGGTTGGCGACCTCGTACTCAGGAAGGCCATCTTTTTTCCATGCTCAGGTAACAAATTCTCCCCGACCTGGGAGGGACCGTATGAAGTCGTGAAAGAAGTCTGACTTGGGACCCTCTACCTCCGCGACAAGAATGGGAAACTATTGAAGAATGCATGACACTCAGAACACCTGAAATGGTATTTTGTCTAACGGCCCCCGAGCCGAAACCTCTTGTAACGGCCCCCGAGCTGGAATGTCTTGCAACGGTCCCGAGCTGAAATATTTTATAATGGCCCCCGAGCCAAAATCTCTTGAAAAGGCCCCCGAGCTGGATATTTTGTCACGGCCCCCGAGCCAAAAATATTTTGTTAAGGCCCCGAGCCAAACATTATTTGTAATCGGCCCCCGAGCCCAAGTACTCCATGTACAAATTCAATACAATACATTTTGTAAACCAGTGCAATGCCCGACTGGGCCCAAGCACCTAAACCAGTGCAATGCCCGACCTGGGCCCAAGCACCTCAGCTACTTAGCTGTTGCCAACTTGGATTAACGCGGTGGCCACGCTTAATTACGAGCTAATAATTCAAGTAAACCAGCTCGGACAAGGTTCCAGCTCAGGTATAATCAATAATAATTTGATTAGTTTTTCCAGTTCGGATTAAGGTCCAACTCGGTATAATCCAGCTTCAGGTCGGTATGTTAGTTTGGTTCCAAACTCGAACTCAACATTTGTCAACATTAGTTTGACCAATTTTAAATCGGACTGACGAGTCCAGGTCGGCGACAATTATATAGTTGCCCAATTAACCAGCTCAGATTAGGATGATAATTCATTAATCGTGTCCAGCTCGGTTCTTTATATTTAAATTAAGTTTGAATGGTCTATTATATTGGTCCGACCCCACTTACTTAAGAGAAATTTGCGAAGAGAAAGGTATACAAGTACGAACTCGAATAAAACGCAAAATATTCATTTCATCATAATTGAAATACAAATTACAAAAAGCCCGACCTGAGCGAGATTACAAGAGCCCGACCCGGGCGAGTTTACAAAAATTTACTTAGGAGGGACAGCAGGGGAGGTACCGTCGGCCTCATCCCCGACCTGCTCCATGCCCTTCTTGACAAAGTCAATCACCTCCTTGGCTTGGGATGTCAGGTCGGCGAGTAACTCAGGAATCTCCCAAAACTCCAGCGGCAGAGTGTGATAACCCAAACCCGGCATGCATTTAATAGCACTTGACTACATTTGATTAAATGTTTAATTAGTTAAATTATCTAATTTGCACTATTTTAATATTTCTCTTGGAAGCATTTAGTAGTTGTAAATTGAATAATTAAAAGATTGTTATCAATTTCTAATAATTATAGTAATTGAATTTATTCTCTTGTGATTAATTAAGTGTTATCTTAAATATTAGGGTTTAATTGTATTTGATTACGTGTTTATATTAATCTTCATTTGTAGCTTAATATTAACTTCATAATTCTTTAAAATGTTCCAGAAATAGTTAAATTAATTATTTTTAAATGAATATTGATTACCTTGATTGTTTTAATTATTTTAATAATCAGTTTTGGTTGTTTTGCATTAAAATCACTCAGTTTTCAAATAAATGAGGAAAGTAATTCCGAGCCAGAGTGAATTTTAAACTATTCTACTATTCTACTTTTCAAAGAATTAAAGTTTTATATTATTGTTCATCACTTTATTAGCGATCGATTATTGACCGTTCGATCGTAGAATTTCGAAAATAAGAGTTAGAGAAATATTTTTTGGATTTAGTGAAAAATGTTTTTAGCTTAATTTAACTAGTTTTAGTTGTTTTTCATTTAATTGCATTGTTTTAACTTGAATTAGATTTAATGACATCAAAATAAGCTTATTTGACTATTTTTAATTAAAGTTTGATTTTGCAAATGACCAAAATGTCCTTGTCACCATTTAAATTAAAAACAAGGCAAAAACGACTCAAAAACAAAACAAAAATTGACCCTTGTGTCCCCCCCCCCCCCCATGGCCGAAGCTTTGCAAGAGAAAAATATATATATTTTGCTTGCATTTTCTTCTACAATCGTGCGTGGAATTGCTCGGGGGTCGTGGCTCGGGTCCTTGCGGGTCTTGGTCTTCAATCTCTGTGAGGGTTTTCACTCTTTTGTGCATTTTAATATGAATTTAATTTTTGAGTCAATTTTTCAGATTTGATATTTATCACGTTATAATGCTTGTTATTGCTTGAAATAGCTTGCTTAGGGTTCGTAGAGCATTGTTTGTTAGTTATTTAGCAATTTTTACTATTGAAACAGCGTATTTGAAATTGGGGAAGAATATGAATAGTGAATTATGAATAGTAAACCCTAGAATTTTGGATTTCGATCCGAATTGCGATTGATTGATTTGGATAGGTGCCATTAGTGATAGAAAGATAAAATGTGAAATAAAAACGGATCAGCCTTTGTTAAAATTGGAAATTAGACAAAGAAACGTAAAGGGGCCGTTTGACTAAAAGTTGACCGTGCTCGAATTGAGTTGGGGGTATCGTAATTGAGGGCATGGAAGTACTTTTGGCGCTGTTGTGGCGTTGATTGTATGGCCGGTTAGCATAGCTGTAGTTCAAACGCAGTAGGTGGACTTTCGGGTCTCGGGTGAGAAAGTGAAGTTTAGTGACATAGAAACGTGCCTTGTAGTGCCTGAGTGAATGTAGTGAAATCAGTTTCCTAATCCCGTAGCTCGTTTGCTCGTAATTGTCCTTGGAAGTTGGGGTTGAATAGTGATATTTGTAGTTTTCGTGTTTGTACTGCCGTTACTTGTTTAATTGTTGTTATTGTTGCTTATTATTGCTTGTTATGCTTGAAAAGTTAGTTGAATGCTAGTATTGATTGTGATTGCTTGTTATCTCATTTGTTGTCACTAGTTTGTATTGTTGTGATATCGCTCGTTTATTGCCTTGTATCGAGTCTTGCATTGCATAATGTCCCGCACGTGAGTGATGGGCCTCTCTGGGTAGCCTCGGGTTGCCTCCCAGGGAGATTTGGGTCGTAGATTGATGGATACTTCCGGGGTATTCCAAACTGGTGTTATAAGGTGGATACGCACTTATTGTTATCGTTGTCAACATCAAGCTCGAGATTGATGTATTGCTCGTGAAATGGTACATTGCTCGTATGAGTGAACCATAGCTTTCAAAGTGTGGTATGGCTTTGAATGGTTGTGTTAATGCTTTCTCTGATTGTTTATTGTATTGTCATTTATATTGAATGCTTTCTTATTGATTATATTGCTTAATTGTATCTATTTGCATTGCACGATCTTCTTTCTCTCCACCTCGATATCTGTTTCGCCCTCACTGAGTATACGTGTTGTGTATAATCACTCCTCACCACCACATTTCAGGAAATGTCATGTTAGCTGGAGTTCGTGATTTCGTGAAAGTTCGTTGCCTAAAGAGTTGTCTTGCGTGCCTATGTGGCTTGAGTGTCGAAGTTGTGAAGATATATGCTTTCATATGTTGTATGTATTTAATGTCAAAAGTATGTAATTTAAGTTTCATTAGATTGTTGAAGTAGTTTGATAAGTTAGATTATGTATCTAGTTATTATAACTTAACTTCAACTGCATGTTTGTAATGTCCAAAGGAAAAGAATTAGAATGGCATGATAGTTTATTTTATGTAGTAGCTTAGTATGGTTTAATTGTCTAGTTTGAGTGTACTTGTCAAAAATGAAAAGAGATAGGTTAGCTTTTAAATTGAAAATGTATGTATACTTGCTGAGTTTAATTGTTGAGAACCAAGGCTCAAATGGCCGTGAGGTGTTTGTATGGTTGGACTCGGTATTGGTCCACTTATATGCTATTGCAGGTTTTACATTTCGCCTAGAAACAGGGGAGACTCTGTCCGTTTTTCCTGAAAATTTATGCCCGGGTTTGGTTTGGGTTGTGATTAGATCGATTGATAGAACTTCCAGTCTCGAGAGGGATCGGGGTGTTACACAGAGCCTCCAAGATTTCGATGTAATCATTCTTGGAGGCGGGGAGAAAGGTCTTTGCTCACTCCCGGGCTTCGACTTGGCCTCGGAAGTAGTACTCCAGCTCAGCGTACTTGGCCATTGCCCCAACTTCCGTGGCCAACCAGTCTACAGCCGCATCGCTGGACTTAAAGACTTCCACCGCCTTCTCCCCCTGAAGGCCGACCCGATCTACAAGCTCCCGCAGCTTTACCTCGGCTTCGCGTCTCTCTTGCTTATGGCGCTCGACGTCCTTGGCCGCAGCCTCACGTCGGGCTTTCTCCGTTTTGAGCTCCTTTTCCTTTGCTGCGAGCTCCACCTTCAGCCGACCTGACTCCTCCGCATCCTCCTTGTACCTCTTTGTGGCCTCCACTCTTTGAGCATCTAGCTCAGCTTGGGCATCAGCCCATTGTTGCTCGAGCTCAACACAGTGGGCTTGGACCTTGGTGAGGAGGCTGGGTATGGTCAGAGCGTGAGATTCAGCCTACACGAAAGGTCAACAAAAGCAGTTAGCCGAGCTGAAAGGCATAGTTATGCACAAGTAACTTAGCTTAACTCACCGTCGCCGCGGCCGTCCTCAAGTCGAAGGAAAGCCACTCGGCCGGGACCTTTGCCAGCTTGGGATCACGGGCGACCTTGGCTGCCTTCAATAAACCCTTGTCAGAAGAGCTCGCCTACGTGGCCTTGCCTTTCCTAGAATATTCAGTCCGAGGCCACTTCTTGGTGTCAGGACGAGACGCCGAGAGCTCCGGGATCGCAACCCCCGAGCTTGATTTCTTAGGCAGGGGCGACTCCGAAGTCCCCTTGGAAGAGACCTCTATGCCGACCTCCCGTGCTTGGCCGCTAGGCCGCTGCCTCTTCTTTGGAGGGACGCTGGATCCTAAGCCTGACCGAGTCGAAACTTCGCCGCTGGCCTCGGCCTTTCTCTTCATCCTGGCATAGGCGAGCTTTCTCGTATCTGCCATAACTACAATAGAGTAGAGGAAAGAAGTGAGAGATAGCCGAAGGCCGACCTAAAAAAACAATTATAGTCGGGTTAACGAGGAGGTCAGGCACTGATCTCGCAAACTGACCCTCTGTTGAGATGGATTCCGCGTCCTCTTCGGGCTCGGGAAGAAGGTGAGGATGATCCTTCGAGAGGTCGGGTTTCTTACCAAACAGCTTGGACTTCCAGATCCGCTCCCATTTGAGTACACTGTCGATATTTATCAACATCCTCGATGCGGCCCTCAGCACCACGACTTCCTCAAGTTCCTTATCTAAAAGCTTGGGATCGTCATTGACATTCCTTTTCAGGCTCGGATTCCAGTCCGACCTGCACCCAGGATTCACAGCCGGCTCCACCCAGTAATAGTCGTTGTGCCAACCTTTGTTGGAGGAATGCCACTTGGTGAATATGGAGTTGCCCACCCGAGCTGCGAAGTGGAACCACTCTGGCTGCTTCGGGTTGGGTTTGCACACAAAAAACTGCCTGAACTGGCGCAGGGTCGGTACTACTTCCTTCTCGAGGCAGAACACATAGAACGCCACTACCACAGCCTAACCATTCAGCAACATCTGGCCTGGGCTAAGCTCGAAGTAGTTCAAGATGTTGGTAATGAAGTTGGGAAGAGGGAACTGAATAACATCGAATGCAAGGTCATAGATGGTGAAATGGTCGGGATGAGGATAGCAAGCCGATTCACACCGACCTGGAACCTTCAGCTTGTGGTGTCGGTCCACTGACCAGTTCCTCAGCCTAGCGTTAGCCATTTGCACTGTGGAATGGCACTCACGCTTGCAATAGGCAAACAACTGCTCGATCATCTTTCCCCGAGCTGAAAAAGCACTGGCTATAGTCGAGCTGCGGGGTCAGACTGCCCTAACTGGGACTGCTTCAATCGGCTCCGCCGTAGAGACTCCAACTAAGAACTCTTGGGGCATCTCAACCCCCTCCAACTGATTCAGCGGCTCCTCATCTTCTCTATCTTCCAGGTCTCCCAGGTCAGCTAAAGGATCCGCCTCGGCCTCCTCTTGCGTCTACCTAACCCCAATCACTTGGCAATCGTCATCGCTTTCCTTGAGCCCAGATTGCCGAGCTGATCCATGTGAGTCACCTTGACCTCTGTCCGAGGTAGATTCTGAGCTCGACGGACTCTCGTCCCCGCCGTAGGATATTACCTCCATTATTTAGGAATCTTCCGACTCCGACCTTCCCATCCTGTCTACAAATTGAAAATAGATGTATAGGAATAACTAAAAGGAGTCGAGACGTACCTACGGCTCTAGCTGTGGAAGGTGACCCGACCTAAATTGGCTCTGAGCTAATTAATCCAGAGGTGAATACCCCGAGAAGCTTTTTGCTGAGTTAAAAGTGTTCGACCACTCTTGTATCTGACCTAAAAGCTCCGTAGTTCGTAAGCAAAAGTGTGAAATGAATCTCGGGTAACAAGGCGCTATTTATAGGCAACTCCTATAACCACCTCGGGAATCCCAAACATCGCATCTTGTCAAAACCGCCAAGTGATGTGTCAGCCATCTGAAGGGTATGCGTCGCTGACGTGGCCATCCTCACTCTACCGGGGTCGGGCACCTCTAGCTCGGGAACAACTCCCAAATCCAGATTTCACCCTCTCGATCTCGACTTGGGGGGAGGGATTGACGAGGGGGATCCCAAGCTGAGGTAAAATGTCCATGGCAAGCTGAGTCGGGCTAATTCGAGCCAAGCTGAGCATATTCAGCTATTGCCCAACTTGGATGATTATCCAACCTCACCCCTACCCCAAAAAATCCCGACCTCAGTGCCAGCTGCTCTGATGGGACATAAAGCCTTGATGGGACATAAAGCTGCACCGCATTAAATGTTGTCAGCTCAAAATTTAGTATAAGTAGGACTCCACCCCTTCATTTCGAGGGTAACTAATCATTCATGCTTTCAGCTACTACGCCAGCTCGGAGAAACTAATCATTCGCATGCCCGAGGGAAAAATCCGGGTCATCACCCCGCCTTTTCCTTCCCTTTCCTTGTGCAGGTTCAGTGGTCGACCTAAATATTCAATTCGGAGGCCAACCTGAAAGTTCACATTGGAGGCCAACTTGAAAGTTTAGCTCAGAGGCCAACCTGAAAGTTCAGCTTGGCAAAGCGTAGCTGTCCAACCTCAGCTGCGAGGATTTCCGACCTCGACAAACGCTAATACAATGAATTACATGGAATGGTTAATAATTCGTTGTACTATGTAATAGTGCAATTAGTCTTTAGACCTGAGACACCACGGTTATCTTGTGTTAGGGATAACGTGATTTGCTGGTGCAATAAAGCTAGTCCTCATTAAGGATGGGATAATGTACTCAGTGGTTACGATCTATTCTAGCATGGAGATAGGTGCGTGTAGATATGGAATCTGTCAATTAGGGTTCCTATGCGATCTATTAATCGAGTAACTAGAAATCCTTGGCCGATGTAGAATAGTGGAAGTCGTTCAACGTATTATTCATAAGTTACTGATTAAATAGATTTGGACATGTGATTGAGTAAAAGAGTTTGATGACCCTATCCATGACTCTGGCTCAATCGGGATGATTCAGACAGAAGTAATTAGTTGCATGATAATTACTAAGGGTTCTAGAATTTCACTTCATTATTAGTTGGGTAGTCGTGATATACTACTAGGTATTACTCACGACTTGTAAGAATTAAATTAGAAGATTTCTAATTAAATATTAATTGAATTAATATTATTTTGCTGCCAATTAATTATGAACCCGAGAGGTCACATACAAAAGAGATTCGGAATTAATCAGCGAGAAAAATAAATTAAATATTAGAAGAGTCTAATATTTAATTGGACTAATATTTAATTGGACTTAAGACTAATTACATTGGAATATTAGTCCAATCATTTAATCAGTCTAAGTCCAGTAATTAGGACTGGCCCAAAAGCTAGCCTTAATAGGTCTAGTGTTTCTTATAAATAGGAAACTATGACAGACATAATAGCTAGCACAAATCCTGTCTTTCATAGCAAATATATTTTTCTCTAAAACTCATAGTAGGGTTTTGCTGATTGATGGCTCGAATCTCGTGTGGATACTTTCAGAGGCTTCACAATTGGGGAGCTCTGGATTCAATTAATTCCTACAACAGATTCGTCGTCATGGAAAGGTAATCCTAAAATCTTATTATGCGTAATTAATAGTTGATTATTATGCATGTATGTAATCTACGTAATTAGCCATGAACGTGATGCATGGATATACTAATTTGTTTTCATTGCGTTTATTTAATTATAAAATTTTAAATACCATGCACGATTCCCAACAGTGACCCCGTGGGAAGTCCTCGTCTTGTACCCCTCTTTTCGTTTTGTTTTTTTGCCCCATTTAGGCTTGCCAAGATGTTTTATCCATCAGATTTATATTCTCGAGTCACACGGCATCTTTGGCAAGACAACTTCGCTTCGCGTAAAGGCTGGGCCTGCAAACCGAGGGCGTAGGGCCAGTGACCTGGTCTCCATTGCTTCGGTGCCCATAACTTTTGATTCGTAAGGAGTTATGTGGCATATAACTTACCGTTCGAAAGCTCTCCGAAAGCTCTACGACAAGGGCAATAAGCCTGCTTGGCTGCGCCAGTTTTCGGAGCCCAAAAAGAAACGTTTTAATCAGCTTTGGGCCACTTTTCTTCTTTTTGTGCTGTTTCTTCGTCCTAGATCATTCGTCGTGAGCCGCGCAAAGGACGATAGATAAGAGCTTTGCTCCCTTAACATGACGGGTGCTATCATATCAGCACTAATGCACCGGATCCCATCAGAACTCCAAAGTTAAGCGTGGTTGGGCGAGAGTAGTACTAGCATGGGTGACCCCTAGGGAAGTCCTTGTGTTGCACCCCACTTTTTATTTTGTTTTCTGGCCCCGTTCCAGCTTGCCCATATGCTTTATCCGCCACATTTCTATTATCGAGTCCCACGGCATCTTGGGCAAGACAACTTCGCTTCGCGTAGAGTCTGGGTCCGCAAACTGAGGGCGTTGGGCCTATGACCAGGTCTTCGTCACTCCAGTGCCCATAACTTTTGATTTGTAAGGAGTTATGCGTTGCACAGCATACCGTTGCAAAGCTCTCTGACAGCTCTACGACGGAGGCAGTAAGCCTGCTCGGCTGCTCTAGTTTTCGGAGTCCAAAATCAAACGTTTTCATCAGTTTTGGGCCACCTTTCTTCTTTTTGCGCTGTTTATTCATCCGAGATCGTTTGTCGTGAGCCGCGAAAAGGACGACACATAAGGGCTTTGCGCCCTCAACATGACGGGTGCGATCATACCAGCACTAATGCGCCGTATCCCATCAGAACTATAAAATTAAGCGTGCTTGAGCGAGAGTAGTACTAGGATGGGTGACCCCCTTAGAAGTCCTCGTGTTGCACCCGCCTTTTCGTCTCATTTTTTTGCCCCGTTCTAGCTTGCCAAGATGATTTATCCATCACATTTCTATTATCGAGTCCCACGGCATCCTGGGCAAGACAACTTCGCTTCGCATAGAGGATGGGCTCGTAAATCAACGGCGTGGGGTCTATAACCAAGTCATCGTCGCTCTAGTGCCCATAACTTTTGATCCATAAGGAGTTATGTGGCGCACAGTATACCGTTAGAAAGTGCTCTGAGAGCTCTACGACGGGGACAACAATCTTGCTCCGCTGCACCTATTTTTGGAGCCCAAAAGCAAACATTTTCATCTGTTTTGGGCTACTTTTCTTCTTTTTGCACTGTGTCTTAGTCATGGATCGTTCGTCGTGAGGCACGAAAAGGACGGCACATAAAGGCTTTGCGCCCTCAACATCACGGGTGCGATCAAACTAGCACTAATGCATCGGATCCCTTCAGAACTCTGAAGTTAAGCATGCTTGGGCGAGAATAGTACTAGGATGGGTGAACCCCTGGGAAGTCCTAATGTTGCACCCCCCCCTTTTTGTTATGTTTTTTGGCCCCGTTCAGGCTTGCCAAGATGCTTTATCCATACATTTCTATTATCGACTCCTACAAAATCTTGGGCAAGACAACTTCACTTCGCATAGAGGCTAGGCCTGCAAACCAAGTTCGTCGGGCCTGTGACTAGGTCTCCATCGCTCCAGTACCAATAATTTTTTATCCGCAAGAAGTTATGCGGTACACAACATACCGTTAAAAACCTCTCCGGGAGCTCTACGACAGGGGGCAGCAAGCATGCTATGTTGCACCTGTTTTCGGAGCCCAAAAGCAAACGTTTTAATTTATTTTCGACCACTTTTCTTCTTTTTGCGCTGTTCCTTCATCCTAGATAGTTGGTCGTGAGCCGCGAAAAGGACGACACATAAGGGCTTTGCACCCTCAACATGACGGGTGCAATCATACCAGCACTAATGCACTGCATCCTATCAGAACTACGAAGTTAAACGTGCCTGGGCAAGAGTCGTACTAGGATGGGTGACCCCCTGTGAAATCCCCGTCTTGCACCCCATTTTTCATATTATTTTTTTGCCCCGTTCAGGCTTCCCAAGATGCTTTATCCGTCACATTTCTATTATCAAGTCTCACGGCATCTTGGGCAAGACAACTTCACTTCAGGTAGAGGCTGGGCCCGCAAACCGAGGGCGTCGTGCTTGTGACCAGGTATCCATTGCTCCAGTGCCCATAAATTTTGATCCGTAAGGAATTACGCTTAGCACAGCATACCGTTGGAAAGCTCTTCGAGAGCTCTACGATGGGAGCAGTAAACCTACTCGGCTGTGCCAGTTTTCAGAGCCCAAAAGCAAACGTTTTCATGAGTTTTGGGCCACTTTTCTTCTTTTTGGACTGTTTCTTCGTCCCGTATCGTTCGTCGTGAGCCGCGAAAAGGACGACACATAAGGGCTTTGCGCCCTCAACATGACGGGTGCGATCATGCCAGCTCTAATGCACTGGATCCCATCAAAACTCCGAAGTTAAACGTGCTTGGGCGAGAATAGTACAAGGATTAGTGACCCCCTGGGAAGTCCTCGTGTTGCACCCCCATTTTCCTTTTGTTTTTTTGCCCCATTCAGGCTACCAAAGAAACTTTATCCTTTACATTTCTATTATCGAGTCCTATGGCATCTTGGGCAAGAAAACTTCGCATCGTGTAGAGGCTGGGCATGCAAATCGAGGGCTTCTGGCCTATGACCAGGTCTCCGTCGCTCCAGTGGCCACAACTTTTGATCCGTAAGGAGTTATGCGGTGCACAGCATACCGTTGGAAAGCTCTTTGAGGGCTCTACGACGAGGGCAGCAAGGCTGTGCGGCTGCACGTGTTTTTGGAGCCCAAAAACAAACATTTTCATCAGTTTCGGGCCATTTTTCTTCTTTCTGCGTTGTTTCTTTGTCCTAGATGATTCGTCGTGAGCAGCGAAAAGGGCGACACATAAGGGCTTTGCGTCCTCAACATGACGGGTGCGATCATACCAGCTCTAATGCACCATATCCCATCAGAATTCTGAAGTTAAGCGTTCTTGGGTAAGAGTAGTACTAGGATGGGTGACCCCATGGGAAGTCCTCGTGTTGCACTTCCCTTTTCGTTTTGTTTTTTTGCCCCGTTCAGGGGTGCCAAAATGATTTATCTGTCACATTTCTATTATCGAGTCCCACGGCATCTTGGCCAACACTACTCTACTTCGCGTAGAGGCTGGGCCCACTAACCGAGGGCATCGAGCCTGTGACCAGGTCTGCGTCGCTCCAGTGCCCATAACTTTTGATCTGTAAGGAGTTATGCGGCGCATAGCATACCGTTAAAAAGCTCTCCGAGAGCTCTATGACGGGGGCAGCAAGCCTGCGCAGCTGTGACTATTTTCAAAACGCAAAAGCAAATGTTTTCATCAGTTGTGGGGTATTTTTCTTCTTTTTGTGCTATTTCTTCATCCCGGATCGTTCGTCATGAGCTGTAAAAAGGACGACACATAAGGGCTTTGTGCCCTCAAAATGACGGGTGCGATCATACCAGCTCTAGTGCATCGGATCCTATCAGAACTCTGAAGTTAAGCGTGCTTGGGCAAGAGTAGTAGTAGGATGGGTGACCCCATGGGAAGCCCTCGTGCGGCACAGCATACCGTTGGAAAGCTCTTCGAGAACTCTACGACAGGGGCAGCAAGTCTGCCCGACTGCGCCTATTTTCGAAGCCTAAAAGAAAATATTTTCATCAGTTTCTGGCCTCTTTTCTTCTTTTTGCGCTGTTTCTTCATCCCAGATCGTTCGTCGTGAGCTGCGAAAATGACGACACATAAGGGCTTTGCGCCCTTAACATGACGGGTGCGATCATACTAGCACTACTCCGAAGTTTAGCGTGTTTGGGCGAGAGTAGTACTAGGATGGGTGACCCATTGGGAGGTTCTCATGTTGCACCCCCCTTTTTGTTTTGTTTTTTTTCCCCGTTTAGGCTTGCCAACATGCTTTATCTATCACATTTATATTATTGAGTCCCACGGCATCTTGGGCAAGACAACTTTGCTTCGCGTAGATGCTGGGCCCGTAAACCAAGGGCGTGGGGCCTGTGACTAGGTCTCCGTCGTTCCAATGCCAATAACTTTTGATCCGTAAGGAGTTATGCGGTGCACAGCATACAATTGTAAAGCACTTCGAGAGCTCTACGACATGGGCAGCAAGCCTGCTCGGCTACGCTTGTTTTTGAAGCCCAAAAGCAAACGTTATCATCAGTTTTGTGCCACTTTTCTTCTTTTTGCGCTGTTTCTTCGTCCCGGATCGTTCGTCTTGAGCCACGAAAATGACGACACATAAGGGCTTTGCATCCTCAACATGACCTGTGCGATCATATCAGCATTAATGCACCGCATCCTATCAAAACTACGAAGTTAAGCGTGCTTGGGCGGGAGTAGTACTAGGATGGGTGACCCTTTGGGAAGTCCTCGTGTTGAACCCCCCTTTTCATTTTGTTTTTTTGACCCCGTTCAGGCTTGCCAAGATGCTTTATCTGTCATATTTCTATTATCGAGTCCCACGGCATATTGGGAAAGACAACTATGCTTCGCGTAGAGGTTGGGCCGGCAAACCGAGGTTGTGGGGCCTATGACCTGGTATCCGTCGCTTCGGTGCCCATAACTTTTGATCCGTAAGGAGTTATGCAGCGCACAGCATACCGTTCGAAAGCTCTCCGAGAGTTCTACGATCGAGGTAGCAAGCCTGCTCGGGTACACCTGTTTTCGAAGACCAAAAGTAAACGTTATCATCAGTTTCGGGCCACTTTTCTTCTTTTTACGCTGTTCCTTCTTCCTGGATTGTTCTTCGGGAGCCGCGAAAAGGACGACCTATAAGGGTTTTGCTCCCTCAGCATGACGGGTACGATCATACCAGCACTAATGAGCTGCATCCCATCAGAACTACGAAGTTAAGCGTGCTTGAGCGAGAGTAGTACTAGGATGGGTGACCCCCTAAGAAGTCCTCGTGTTGCACCCCCTTTTTCGTTTTGTTTTTTTGCCCTGTTCAGGCTTGCCAAGATGCTTTATCTATAACATTTCTATTATCGGGTCCCATGGCATATTAGGCAAGACAACTTTGCTTCGCGTAGAGGCTGGGCCAACAAACCGAGGGCGTAAGGCCTATGACCAGGTCTCCGTCGCTCCAGTGCCCAAAACTTTTGTTCCATAAGGAGTTATGCGGCGCACAACATACAGTTGGAAAACTCTCTGAGAGCTCTACAATGGGGACAACAAGCCCGCTCGGCTGCGCCTGTTTTTGGAGCCCAAAAAAAACATTTTCATCAGTTTCGGGCTACTTTTCTTCTTTTTGCACTGTTTGTTCGTTCTGAATCGTTCGTCGTGAGCCGCCTAAAGGATGACACATTAGGGCTTTGCGCCCTCAACATTACATGTGCAATCATACCAGTAATAATGTTCCACATCCTATCAGAACTACGAAGCTAAGCGTTCTTGGACAAGAGTAGTACTAGGATAGGTAACCCCCTTGGAAGTCCTTGTGTTCCACTCCCCTTTTTGTTTTGTTTTTTTGCCCCGTTTATGCTTGCCAAGATGCTTTTTCCGACACATTTCTATTATCAAGTCCCACGGAATCTGGGCAAGACAACTTCGCTTCGCGTAAAGGCTGGGTCCACAAACCAAGGGCGTCGGGCCTGTGACTAGGTTTCCGTGGCTCTAGTGCCCAAAACTTTTGATCCGAAAGGAGTTATGCGGCCCACAGTATACCGTTGGATAGCTCTCCAAGAGCTCTACGACGAGGGAAGTAAGCCTTCTCAATTGCACCAGTTTTCGAAGCCCAAAAGCTAACATTTTCATCAATTTTGGGCCAATTTTCTTCTTTTTGCGCTGTTTCTTCATCCCGAATCGTTCATCCTGAGCAGCGAAAAGGACGATACATAAGGGTTTTGCACCCTCAACATGACGGGTGCAATTATACAAGCACTAATGCGCCGTATCCCAACAGAACTACGAAGTTAAGCGTGCTTGAGAGTACGAAAAAGCTATCATAATGTTTCGTTGTTCGTTCCGTCGTTGAGGAAAGTAAGTAAGCTCCTTCTTGCATCCTACTAAGAGCGCATTCTTGTCATGTGCTTCTGAGAAATGTGCCTTGCCGGCGCCTGGATCGACAGCAAACTGATTCTGGCAGGAATCAGATTCTCTCGTTTTGACCAGCAGGATTCGAGAGATCGGAATCCGTAGTTTCGGGTGAAACGGGAAAAGTGGCTTACGATTCGTGAGAAGGACCCTCTCAAGACTACCTTACCTGCCCGAGCTAATATCCTTTGTTAATGAATCTCTTGTATCGTCGGCTTCCGTCGATTCGTATGTTCATTTTTATCCCCCTATTCTTGAACTACTTCCACGCAAGGAAAAGATGAATCGATAGTATTACTGATTTCAAGGAAAGCAGACTGAGATAGTGATACCAAGCCTAGCTTGAAAGAGATTAGTACTAGGATGGGTGAGCCCCTGGGAAGTCCTCGTGATGCACCCCCCTTTTTGTTTTGTTTTTTGCCCCATTTAGGTTTGCCAAGATGCTTTATCAGCCACATGTCTATTATTGAGTCCCACTGCATCTTGGACAAGACAACTTCGCTTCGCGTAGAGGCTGGGCCCGCAAACCGAAGGCGTGGGGCCTGTGACCACGTCTCTGTCACTCCAGTGCCCATAACTTTTGATTCATAAGGAGTTATGCGGCGCAAAGCATGCAGTTGGAAATCTCTCCGAGAGCTCAACGACAGGGCAGCAAGCCTGCTCGGCTGCGCCTATTTTCGGAGCCCAAAAGCAAACATTTTTATCAGTTTTGGGACACTTTTCTTCTTTTTGCACTGTTTCTTCATCCCGAATCATTCGTCGTGAGCCGCAAAAAAGACGACACATAGAGGCTTTGCGCCCTCATCATACCAGCACTAATGCACCGGATCCCATCAAAACTCCGAAGTTAAGTGTGCTTGGAAGAAAGTATTACTAGGATGGGTGACCCCCTAGGAAGTCCTTGGGTTGCATCCCTTTTCGTTTTGTTTTTTTGCCCCGTTCAGGCTTGCCAAGATGCTTTATCCGTCACATTTCTTTATCAACTCCCCCGGCATCTTGGGCAAGGCAACTTCCCTTCGCGTAGAGGCTGACCCGCAAACTGAGGGCGTCGGGCTTGTGACCAAGTCTCCGTTGCTCCAGTGCCCATAACTTTTGATCCGTAAGGAGTTATGCGGCGCACAACTAACCTTTGGAAAGCTCTCCGAGAGCTCTACGACGGGGGCAATAAGCTAGCTCAATTGCGCTAGTTTTTGGAGCCCAAAAGCAAACATTTTTATCTGTTCTGGGCCACTTTTCTTCTTTTTGCAGAATTTCATCATCCCGGATCGATTGTTGGGAGCTGCAAAAAGGACGACACAAAAGGGCTTTGTGCCCTCAACATGACGGGTGCGATCATACCAGCACTAATGCACCGGATCCCATCAGAACTCCGAAGTTAAGCATGCTTGGGCGAGAGTAGTACTAGGATAGGTGACCCCCTAGGAAGTCCTCGTGTTGCACCCCTTTTTTCATTTTTTTTTGCCACGTTCAGGCTTGCCAAGATGCTTTATCCGTCACATTTCTATTATCCAGTCCACGGCATCTGGGGCAAGACAACTTCGCTTCGCGTAGAGGCTGGACCCGCAAACCGGGGGCGTGGGGCCTGTCACTAGGTCTCCGTCACTTCGGTGCCCTTAATTTTTGATCTGTAAGTTGTTATGCAGCAGACAATACACCGTTGGAAAGCTCTCATATAGCTCTATGACGGGGGCTGCGAGCCGGCTCCAGTGCGCCAGTTTTCAGAGCCGAAAAGTAAACATTTTCATTAGTTTCAGGCCATTTTTCTTCTTTTTGCACTGTTTCTTCGTCCTGGATCGTTCGTCGTGATCCGCAAAAAAGATAGTCTCCCGGTTACAGGCTCCTATTCACTAACATTCTTTCCCAGTTTCGTTAACCTTTACGCTCGTAATCAAGGAGAAAGGCCGTTGAGATTCATGAAACTCAAACTCTAAGGTTTATTAAGTACCACCAACAAACTTTCATCGAAATTGCATGGGTAAACTGATCATGTGGCACTAGTTCAACTCTTCAAGTAAATTTCATCAGCTTGTAATCCACAATTTATTTTCTTATTCTAATCTCTATCTTCAAGTCACGAGGCTTCAGAATTTCTTTTAATCTTAACCAAAACTCTTAAGGTGAACAGTTTCAACCTCCAATAATTTCCACTCACCTCAATCCAAAGTTACGTCATACTTAAGAAGATAATGGTCCTACTTACTTAGCGGCCTAGTCATTCCTTCGAACATCTAGTGCCTGCCGATATATATTCAACATTAGTGTTACTGAGCTACGGTCATAGCCATGTAAGTGATATCAATGCTCCACTAGTTATCGGCAGTTCAACCAACAATCTTAGGACTATAAACGAGTACGAAATGATCGAGCTCATAAGATACTTACACGAGATAACTTTAAGGTTGTATCAATATAAGAGTTATGACCTTAAGGCATCCTCCAATATAATCTAATAGAACTTCAAAAGTAATCAACCACTCATTTAATTATCACTACAAGATTCACCCTCTATTCAACGACCACGATTCGTAGTCTACGAACAGCTATTTTCTAGACATGAAACAGTGCATATAAATACCGAGGTCTAACATCAGTCTCTTGGGTCATCATGACTCTAATTCATCTCTATCTTAATTATATGAAATCTTACTCTCCTCATTTACTTGTTCAACTAGCTAAGACCATCAAGGCTCATCGACCTTCGGTCCTAGGGTTTATCGTGAATTGTCAAACATAATCATTATTAGCTATTTAGGATTACTAATTGTACCCTAACGACTACATTTGCAGCTAGATGCTTTAATCTCATTTCCATGTTTTATATACTAGGTCTATCGGTATTTCTTAGTGATATATGCTTCCTAACATCCTCTAAGGTATCCAAATAATGAGTGTGTAGAATGACTTCCTTTGCAAAATCACAACTAAATCCGACGGGCACCAAGCTAATACCATGATTCTTAATATCATCAATATCCAACTTAGGACCTTTAGCAACATTAGTCATCTAATGCATAATTCAATACTTTACGCTTCTATTCGACCTAACATTTTAGGTGTAGTCTTCCGAACACAAGTTCTAACTATGTGAATTCCTCAATTCCACGTCCCTATATCTTGTTATACTAAAGAGTCATTAACCTTGTTAAACTCAGTCTCCGGAGTTGCCTACATGTCTTTAGGTTATCCATTGTTAAGTCACTTAAATATGTTATCCATGTCTTAATAATCTAACTATCGTCAACTTCCATGAATTCATCACTTAATTTCTATGTCACGATCTTACCATTTAGTGAACTTGAAACTCGCTAGTATATACCATATTAGAATAATCAGTGTTGAATTCCGATCAAGTAAGGATTCAATCATATAAATAGTCTATTACACCAATTTAAGATATAAGAATTTGATTCAAAAGCAACTTCGAAGTCAAACTTTCATTATAAGCATATGAATATATATATACAACTCCACATGTCCAACAATATCCTCTTATGCCTTAAGGAAAGTTGTATGTCATTAACCTTTATACTTGAACCACAATTAAAAGAACAGTTTAACGGAGTTAAGAACTTCATAGCTATAAAATTGATAACTTAATCACTAGTATGGGTATTCCAAAAATAAGGAGATAACTTTACCTCAACAATTAAACCTATGCTACGCATTTTATATATGCATATCCAATAATAAATACGATCCATCGAGTACCTGTGAAGATGCGAGAAATCTCTAACCAAGCCTTTTCATTCTTCCTGCATAAATTCACTTCCCGGAAAGTCCTAATCCTAACTATCTATGTGAATAAACAGTCATTCATGGTTATATAACATGCACATGTATCAAGGAAGGAGTATAAAAGCATGCATGCATTATTAAGGGCACTAACGTGTCGGTGTGCATGACACATAATACATATAATCCACAAAAGCACATAATATTCTATGCTCAAAGCAATTAAAGCACATTAGCACACATTAACACATATAAACAAGACATCATAATTACCTTGGGGCTTCTACCCATGGTCCGAGAGTTGAACCCGACTAATGTCTAGTTAGTAAACTAAGCTTTGATACCATTACTATAAGGTGTCACACCCCAACCTGACCTATGGAGGCTAGACTAGGGTGTGACCTAAATCATTATCGTTATTTCATACACTTAGCCGTTTGTTATGATTTAATGTTTATTCGTTAGCCTAGAACTCCAAAAGTTTTTCAAAAAACCCGCAGCATAACGACTGTATTTAGGATCTTTGGTTTGACCTAATTTCTGGACACCTCAAATATTCCAAATCGTTACTCTGATTCCAACTAAATTTCCTAATTTGTCATGAACCGATATGCCTACTAATTTATCTTGAAAGTCACATTTGATCGACAAGCCAAGCATGATAACTATGTCCCGTTTATTTGTCAATTCCTATTATGCAAGTACCTATTATCCTTTAGCTTACAATGAGTACCTAAGTGAAATTAGATAGAGTTAACTTATTTGATTATTCACCTAGTGGTTTAAACGCCTACGATAACTACTAACCAAGATAATGAAAACAAACAACCAATAAAGAGTTCTTCCGGTTATAATCAGTACAAGCCAAAAATTAGACCCAAATTACAACGGGGTCATTTACATCAACAAAATGAACAGTATGCAATCAAACACAACATCCATATAGCAATCACTTTCAGGCAAAGCACAAAAGCACGTAGTCACTCCGAGGAATCATCACCACGGACATTCTCCTCGGGTACCTATTCCAATTCTGCTTCACGTGTGACAAAAAGAGGGTGAGTCCTTATGAAGTCAGTGAGAGGGAACGAGAGATAATGTTTTGAAACTCTTTTCCGGTTAAGCTCAGGAAAATCTCTTTTTTTGAAAACATGTCACGTATTACAAATAATAAAGTAGGCAAAGTATAAGAATCAAATTGAACAACAAATACAATTACCAATCATTTCAAGGATACGGTGAGCTTTTGCTCTGAAGTTCAATCGGTGAGTATTTGCTCTCAATATCATTTTCGATAACAATTGTTGTGGCTTGCTTCAATCATCCGATCAGAACTACGAAGTTAAGCGTGCTTGAGCGAGAGTAGTACTAGGATGGGTGACCCCCTAAGAAGTCCTCGTGTTGTACCCCTCTTTTCGTTTTGTTTTTTTGCCTCGTTCAGGCTTGCCAAGATTCTTTATCCGTTACATTTCTATAATCGAGTCCCACGGCATATTGGGCAAGACAACTTTGCTTCGTGTAGAGGCTGGGCCCGCAAACCGAGGGCGTCAGGCCTGGGACCAAGTCTCCATCGCTGCAGTGCCCATACCTTTTGATCCGTAAGTAGTTATGCAGCGCACAACATACAGTTGGAAAGCTTTTCGAGAGTTCTACGACGGTGCAGCAAGCCTGCTCGACTTCGCCTATTTTTGGAGCCCAAAATCGAAAGTTTTCATCAGTTTTGGGCCACTTTTCTTCTTTTTGCGCAGTTTTTTCATCCCGGATCGTTTGTTGTGAGCCGCCTAAAGGATGACACATTAGGGCTTTACGCCCTCAACATTACGTGTGCAATCATACCAGCACTAATGCGCCGCATCCTATCAGAACTACGAAGCTAAGCGTGCTTGGGGGAGAGTAGTACTAGGATGGGTGACCCCCTGGGAAGTCCTTGTGTTCCACTCCCTTTTTCGTATTGTTTTTTTGCCCCGTTCAGGCTTGCAAAGTTGCTTTATCCGTCACATTTCTATTATCGGGTCCCACGACATCTTGGGCAAGACAACTTCACTTCGCGTAGAGGCTGGGTCCACAAACCGAGGGCGTCGGACTTGTGACCAGGTCTCCATCGCTCTAGTGCCCATAATTTTTTATCCGTAAGTAGTTATGCGACGCATAGCATACCGTTGGAAAGCACTCCGAGAGCTCTACGACGGGGGCAGCAAGCCTACTCGGGTGCGCCCATTTTTGGAGCCCAAACACAAACATTTTCATCAGTTTCGAACGACTTTTCTTCTTTTTGCTCTATTTCTTAGTCTTGGATCGTTCGTCATGAGCTGCGAAAGGGATGACACATAAGGGCTTTGCGCCCTCAACATGACGGGTGCGATCATACCACCACTAATGCACCGTATCCCATCAAAACTCCGAAGTTAAATATGCTTGGCCGAGAGTTGTAATGGGATGGGTGACCCCCTAGGAAGCCCTCGTGTTGCACCCCTCTTTTCATTTTCTTTTTTTGCCCCATTCTGGCTTGCCAAGATGCTTTATTAGTCACATTTTTGTGACCGAGTCCGACGACATCTTGGGCAAGACAACTTCACTTCAAGTAAAGGCTGGGCCGGCAAACCGAGGGCATAGGGCCGGTGAGCAAGTCTCCGTCGTTCCAGTGACAATAACTTTTGATACGTGAGGAGTTATGCAGCGCACAGCATACCGTTGGAAAGTTCTCAAAGAGCTCTACTATAGGGGCAGTAAGCCTAATCTGCTACGTCGGTTTTCGGAACCCAAAAGCAAATGTTTTCCTTAGTTTCAGGCCACTTTTCTTCATTTTGCGTTGTTTCTTCTTCTCGGATCGTTCGTCATGAGCCACGAAAAGGACGACACATAAGGGCTTTGCACCCTCAAAATGGCGGGTTTGATCATACCAACACTAATGCACCGCATTCCATCTGAACTACGAAGTTAAACGTGCTTGGGCGAGAGTAGTACTAGGATCGGTGACCCCCTGGGAAGTTCTCATGTTGCACCCCCTTTTCGTTTTGTTTTTTTGCCCCGTTCAAGCCTGCCAAGATGCTTTATCTGTCACATTTCTATTATCGAGTCTCACGGAATCTTGGGCAAGACAACTTCGCTTCGCGTAGAGGCTGGGCCCGCAAACCAAGGGTGTGGGGCTTGTGACCACGTCTCTGTCGTTCTGGTGCCCATAACTTTAGATCCATAAGGAGTTATGCGGCGCACAACATACCGTTGGAAAGCTCTACGAGAGCTCTACGACGGAGGCAGTAAGCCTTCTCGGCTGTACTAGTTTTCAGAGCCCAAAAGCTAACGTTTCCATCAGTTTCGGGCCAATTTTCTTCTTTTTGCACTATTTCTTCGTCCCGGATTGTTCGTCCTGAGCCACAAAAAGGACGATACATAAGGGTTTTGTACCCTCGACATGATGGGTACGATTATACCATCACTAATGCACCGCATCCCATCAGAACTACAAAGTTAAGCATGCTTAGGCGAGAGTAGTACTATGATGGGTGACCCCCTGGGAAGTCCTCGTGCTACATCCCCCATTTTCGTTTTGTTTTTGTGCCCCGTTGAGGATTGCCAAGATGCTTAAACCGTCACATTTCTATTATCGAGTCCCACGGCATCTTGGGCAAGACAACTTCGCTTTGCGTAGAGGCTCGGCCTACAAACCGAAGGTGTGGGGCCTATGACTTGGTATCCGTCGATCCGGTGCCCATAACTTTTGATCCGTAAGGAGTCATGTGGCACACAACATATAGTTGGAAAGCTCTTCGGGAGTTCTACGATGGGGGCAGCAAGCCTGCTCAGCTGCGCCTATTTACGGAGCCCGAAAGCAAACATTTTTATCAGTTTCGGGCCACTTTTCTTCTTTTTGCGCTGTTTCTTAGTCCAAGATCGTTCGTGGTAAGCCGGGAAAAGGACGACACATAAAGGCTTTGCACCCTCAACATGACGGGTGCGATCATACCAGCACTAATGCACCGTATCCCATCAGAACTCCGAAGTTAAGCGTGCTTAGAAGAGAGTATTACTAGGATGGCTGACCCCCTAAGAAGTCCTCATGTTGTACCCTTTTTCATTTTGTTTTTTTGCCCCGTTCAGGCTAGCCAAGATGCTTTATCCGTCATATTTCTTTATCAACTCGCACGGTATCTTGGGCAAGACAACTTCGCTTCACGTAAAGGCTGGGCCCACAAACCGAGGGCGTCGGGCCTGTGACCAGGTCTCCGTTGCTCCAGTGCCCACAACTTTTGATCCGTATGGAGTTATGCGGCACACAACTTACCATTGGAAAGCTCTCCGAGAGCTCTACGAAGGGAGCAATAAGCTAGCTCAATTGCGCCAGCTTTTCGGAGCCCAAAATCGAACGTTTTCATCAATTTTGGGTCAATTTTCTTCTTTTTGCACTGTTTTTTTTTTGTCCCGGATCATTCCTCGGGGGCTGCGAAAAGGACGACACATAATCGCTTAGCACCTTCAACAGGACGAGTGCAGTCAAACTAGCAAAAATGCACCGGATCCCATCAGAACTACGAAGTTAAGCGTGTTTGGGCAGGAGTAGTACTAGGATGGGTGACCCCCTGAGAAGTCCTCGTGTTGCACCCCCTTGTTCATTTTATTTTTTTTGCCCCGTTCAGGCTTGCCAAGATGCTTTATCCGTCACATTTCTATTATCGAGTCCCACGGCATCTTGGGCAAGACAACTTCCCTTCGCGTAGAGGCTGGGCCCGCAAACCGAGGGCGTAGGGCCTGTGACTAGGTCTCCGTCGCTCCAGTACCCATAACTTTTGATCTGTAAGGAGTTATGCGGCACACATCATACCGTTGGAAAGCTCTCCTATAGCTCTACGACGGGGGCTGCGAGCCTACTCCTGTGTGCCTGTTTTCAAAGCCAAAAAGCAAACATTTTCATTAGTTTCGGGCCACTTTTTTTTTTTTTGCACTGTTTCTTCGTCCTGGATCATTCGTCATGATCCGCAATAAGGATAGTCTCCCAGTTACAGGCTTCTATTCACTAACATTCTTTATCAGTTTTGTCATCTATCGATGGTATCATAGCCCTCCTTATCTCATAGGTACATTAGATTAGCAAATCTTCTAATGACTAGTCTCCCGGTTACAGGCTCCTATTCACTAACATTCTTCCCCAGTTTCGTTAAACTTTACGCTCATAATCAAGGAGAAAGACCGTTGAGATTCGTGAAACTCAAACTCTAAGGTTTATTAAGTACTACCAACAAACTGCCATCGAAATTGCATTTCTAAACTGATCATGTTGCACTAGTTCAATTCTTACAAGTAAATTTCATCAGCTTGTAATCTACAATTTATTTCCTTATTCAAATCTCTATCTTCAAGTCACGAGGCTTCAAAATTTCTTTTAATCTTAACCAAAACTCTTAAGGTGAATAGTTTCAACCTCCAATAATTTCCACTCACCTCAATAAGGTTACGTCATACTTAAGAAGATAATGGTCCTACTTACTTAGCGGCCTAGTCATTCCTTCGAACATCTAATGCCCGCCGATATATCTTCAACATTAGTATTACTAAGCTAGGGTCATAGCCATGTAAGTGATATCAATGATCTACTAGGTTATCGGCCATTCAACCAACAATCCTAGGACTATAAACGGGTACGAAATGATCGAGCTCATAAGATACTTACACGAGATAACTTCAACGCTGTATCAACATAAGAATTGTGACCATAAGGCATCCTCCAATATAATCTGATAGAACCTCAAAAGTAATCAACCACTCATTTAACTATCACTACAAGATTCACCCTCTATTCAACAACCACGATTCGTAGTCTACCAACAGCTAGTTTCTAGACGTGAAACTGTGCATATATATACCGTGGTCTAACATCAGTCTCTTAGGTCATCATTACTCTAATTCATCTCTATATTAATTATATGAAATCTTACTCTCCTTATTTACATGTTTAACTAGCTAAGAGCATCAAGGCTCATCGACCTTCGGTCCTAGGGTTTACCGTGATTGTCAAACATAATCATTATTAGTTATTTAGGATTACTAATTGTACCCTAACGACTCCACTTGCAGCCGGATGCTTTAATCTCATTTCCATGGTTTATATACTAGGTCTATCGGTATTTCTTAGTGATATATGCTTCCTAACATCCTCTAGGGTATCCAAATAATGAGTGTATAGAATGACTTACTTTGCATAATCACAACTAAATCCGAGAAGTACTAAGCTATTACCATGATTCTTAATATCATCAATATCCAACTTAGGACCTTTAGTAACGTTAGTCATCTAATGCATAATTCAATACCTTACGCTTCTATTCGACCTAACATTTTTGGTGTAGTCTTCCGAACACAAGTTCTAGATACGTGAATTTCTCAATTCCACGTCCCTATATCTTGTTATACTAAAGAGTCATTAACCTTGTTAAACTCATTCTCCGGACTTTCCTACATGTCTTTAGGTTATCCATTGTTAAGTCATTTAAATATGTTATCCATGTCTTAATAATCTAACTATCATCAACTTCCACGAATTCATCACTTAATTTCTAGGCCACGATCTTACCATTTAGTGAACTTGAAACTCGCTAGTATATACCATATTAGAATCATCAGTGTTGAATTCCAATCGAGTAAGGATTCAATCATATAAATAGTCTATTACACCAATTTAAGATATAAGAATTTGATTGAAAAGAAACTCCGAAGTCAAACTTCCATTATAAGCATATGAATATATATATACTACTCCACATGTCCAACAATATCCTTTTATGTCTTAAGAAAAGTTGTATGTCATTAACCTTTATACTTGAACCACAATTAGAAGAACGGTTTAACGGAGTCAAGAACTTCATAGCTATAAAATTGATAACTTAATCACTAGTATGGGTATTTCAAAAATAAGGAGATAACTTTACCTCAACAATTATACCTATGCTACGCATTTTATATATGCATATCCAATAATACATACGATCCATCGAGTACCTGTGAAGATGCGAGAAATCTCTAACCAAGCCTTTTCATTCTTCCTTCATAAATTCACTTTCCTAAAAGTCCTAATCCTAACTATCTATGTGAATAAATAGTCATTCATGGTTATATAACATGCACATGTATCAAGGAAGGAGTATAAAAGCATGCATGCATTATGGAGGGCACTAACGTGTCGGTGTGCATGACACATAATACATATAGTCCACAAAAGCACATAATATTCAATGCTCAAAGCAATTAAAGCACATTAGCACACATTAACACATATAACAAGGCATCATAATTGCTTTGGGGCTTCTACCCATGGTCCGAGAGTTTAACCCGACTAATGCCTAGTTAGTAAACTAAGCTCTAATACCATTACTATAAGGTGTCATGCCCCAACCCGACCTATGGAGGCTAGCCTAGTGTGTGACCTAAATCATTATCGTTATTTCACACACTTAACTGTTTGTCATGATTTAATGTTTATTCGTTAGCCTGGAACTCCAAAAGTTTTTCAGAAAATCGGCAGCATAACGACTGTATTTAGGATCTTTGGTTTGACCTAATTTCTAAACACCTCAAATATTCCAAATCGATACTTTGATTCCAACTAAATTTCCTATTTTTTCATGAACCGATATGCCTACTAATTTATCTTGAAAGTCTCGTTTGATCGACAATCCTAGCATGATAACTATGTCCCATTTATTTGTCAATTTCTATTATGCAAGTACCTATTATCCTTTAGCTTACAATGAGTACCTAAGTGAAATTAGATAGAGTTAACTTGTTTGATTCTTCACCTAGTGGTTTAAACGCCTACGATAACTACTAACCAAGATAATGAAAGCAAACAACCGATAATGAATTCATCTGGTTATAATCAGTACAAGCCAAAAATTAGACTCAAATTACAATGGGGTTATTTACATCAACAAAATGAACTGTATGCAATCAAACACAACATCTATATAGCAATCACTTTTAGGCAAGGCACAAAAGCACATAGTCACTCCAAGGAATCATCAACAAGCACATTCTCCTCGGGTAACTATTCCAAATCTGCTTCACCAGTGACAAAAGGAGGGCGAGTCCTTATGAACTCAGCGAGGGGGAACGAGAGATAATGTTTTGAAACTCTTTTCCAGTTAATCTCATGAAAATCTATTTATTTTTTTTGAAAACATGTCACGTATTACAAATAATAAAGTACGCAAAGTATAAGAATCCAATTGAACAACAGATACAATTACCAATCATTTCAAGGATACGGTGAGCTTTTGCTCTCAAGTTCAATCGGTGAGTATTTGTTCTCAATATCATTTTCGATAACAATTGTTGCGGCTGGCTTCAATTATCCACTTATCGCTCCCAATTGGGTATACTTCGGATGTACCCCGAAATCCTACAACCCAACTTTCTGAGGGTGGAATGCCAAGCGAGAGAGGGAATTGGACCATGATAGTCACGGGAGCACCGGCAAGTCCTATGCTGCCCGGCGTTCGTGAAATGCTACCATGCCACAATGAAAGGTTGCAACCTTGTATACAATGTATATTTATACCATTCAACAATTCACATTAGGAAGACAACAAAGTAGGTTGCCTCCGAGCAATTTCAAGATCACATATTGCCAAGTAAACGAACGAGGCATGCTTGACATGAAAATTCACTTTGTAGATCACATAGAGTTATATGAACATTAAACGGGCTGCCAAGTAACACATATAAATCAAGTCATATAACTCATTTCGGGGTTCACGTATCAAGTATTAAGATTATACAAGCATGCAACGACGCTTACACGAGACCGGATGCAAGAATAGCTCACTTATCAACATGCAATCATCAGGGATCATATTTAGAGCTATAAGGACAATTACGGACAGCCTATTAGCCACACAATTAAACACATTTAACCATAGGTTCATCTCTTAACAATTAGTCATAAGCGCTAGGGCCTCAATTCCGTGCTTACACATGCGATTAAGCAAACCATTCATCAATTAATGATCCCAAGCCATGCATCAATCAAGTTATGCAACCTCAACCAACCACAACAGCTCACACAACTTCTAAGTGCCACAATTCCAAGCATTCAATACCTCAAGCAAGGCCTCAACATGATTCAAAGCATATCATTAAGCAAAAACCTTACTGCAATGGTCTGTTTTTCCACATTCAATTAGGCAAGCAAATAATCTCCAATTTCATTGAACCAAATTTCAAATTGAATCTTAATTAGTGATTTAAATCTAGGAACAAACCTCGCTGCATTTGGAGTTTGGACTTAGGAGTTATGGCCAAAACCGTGAGACTACGCAAAACTGTCCAGTTTTAGACATATTACGATATTTGCCATTTTTTAGGATCTTAGAGTCCGCTTTAGACTTAGCCTATTTCTGACAACAATGTCCAGAACTGCAAAATATAGCAACCTACCAATTTTCAGGCATTTTTATCAAAGTTTACTAAGTCAAAAACACTTCGTTCCACATAGTCAGTAATCTGCCAGAAAAACGAGTTTGCATATCTCTAAGTTTCTAGCCAAAATCAAGCCATGGATGAGACGATAAGCTCATATACACACATATACATCAACTACAGAGGTAAATATAGCCATATGAGAGCATGCATGTAAGTTTTTAAAGCATTTAAAAGAGTTTAACCCTCATCTCTTGAAGACTTAGCAAATGTGCACAAAATACTCTTGAAAACGCACAAATTGACATGTTTCCTTGCTTTGGCCGAGTGGTATCTTGATTTCCCTTAAATTCTAGCTTAGTTAGCTTGTGTAGGAGGTGTGCATGTGGGTGAAACCAAAGACAAGGAAGAAAACCATCAAATCTTACCTATGGCCAAAAATGATGAGTTTGTGAGCTTGTGTGAGTTTTCTTGCTATGTTGGTTGCTTGTACTTGCCATGACCAAGCTTAAGAGAGATCTTGAGAGCATGCTTGAGGTCTTGGAGGCTCAAGAGAAGCCTTACCCGAAATGGAGAGAGAATGAGAGCTTGAGAGGAAAAAATGTAGTTGAAGATGCTCTTTGAATGTGTAATTGTGTGTGTCAGCCTTGAGCTTTGAAAAATCTGATTTTGTGTCATCTTTTGAGCATCATTTGAATTGTTTTTGGCCTGGGCATTGAGTGGGCCAAGGTGTTGAAGCTTGGGTAGGGTGTTTGGGTTTATTTTAATGCATTGTGCTTTGTGCATGTATCATAGAATGTCTAGGCTTTAATTTAATTGTGCAAAGTTGATCAAATGGCCTTGTCTTGGCCGTGTAATGCAAGGGAAAATCTGAAATTTCAGATTCAAGTTAATATATTATAGGTTATAATAAGTGTGGAATTTGAGGTGCATTGGATTTGGAATAAGAATAAAGAATAAAGAATGTTTAGTGCTTAGTGAAATTTTGTCTCCTAGTGAGTTGATTTAGGATTAAAATAGTAGTTAGTGGAGTTTGTAGGATTATTTATAATCTAGTGTTTTGTGTAGGATTCTTTATTGATTAGCGTGCAGGCACGCTTTCCTAGGTCTTAGGCATGAACTACGAGACAAATGCACGTATTCCAAGTAAATGCACGCAACCCAAAGTGAATGCACGTAAATCAAGACACGACTCTTAAACCTAGGTTAAGACACATAATTCAAGGTTAGGGCACATGAAATGAGATAACACACGTAATTCAAGATCAGGGCACACAATTCTAGCTCAAGGCAAGTATGACGAGACATGCACAAAAATTGAGACATGGCACGTAATCCAAGGTCGGTCATATAATTCTAGGTTTAAGGCACGCAAATTGAGGTAAGACACATTACTCGGGGTCGGGCCTCACACGACACATAAGGCTTTGCGCCCTCAACATGACAGGTGCGATCACACTAGCACTAATGCACTGCATCCCATCAGAACTATGGAGTTAAGCGTGCTTGGGCGAGAGTAGTATTAGGATGGGTGACTGTTGGATTATATGGCCTAAATGCCAATTTTAGGACATAATAATTATATTATTTATTTAATGTGGGAAGTTTATTTAAATATAATTAATGCGATTAATTATTTAAATAAGAGTCCTTAAAATAATATTTATAGATTCTATTATTAAGAGTAAGGATATGAGTGACGAAATCTATATTCATAAATATATTCTAAAATAGTCCCCGATCGTAGGATAAATTAATTGGGCATTGATTTAACCGGAAAGATCGGATTACAGTCTACCATTCAAATAAAATGAGATATTGATTTGAGCGATTAGTCTCATATCATAAGGGTAGATGTATAAGTGCTTGCTGAGAACAACTGACTGGACATGACCGCTACTACAACGAATTACATGGAATGGTCAATGATTCGTTGTATAGTGTAATGGTGCAATTAAGTCCTTAGACTTAAGACACCATGGTTATCTTGTGTTAGGGATAACGTGATTTGCTGGTGCAATAAAGCTAGTGCTCATCAACGATTGGATAATGTACTCATTGGTTACGATCTATTCTGGCGTAGAGATAGGTGCTTCTAGATCAGCAATCTGTCAATTAAGGATCCTATGCGATCTATTAATCAAGTAACTAGAAATCCTTGGCCGAGGTACAATAGTGGAAGTCATTCCACGTTTTATTCATAAGTTACTGATTAAATAGATTTAGACATATGATTGAGTAATAGAGTTTGACGACCCTATCCATGACTCTGGCTCAATCGGGATGAATCGGACAGAAAGAATTAGTTGCATGATAATTACTTAAGGTTCGTAGAATTTCACTTCATTATTAGTTGGGTAGTCGTGATATACTGCTAGGTATCACTCCTGACTTGCAAGAATTAAATTAGAAGACCACTGTTGGGAATCCTGCATCGTATTTTAAATATTTTATAATTAAATAAAACACAGCAGAAACAAATAATGATACTCATGCATCCGTTCATGGCTAATTACGTAGATTACAACATGCATAAATAATCAACAATTAATTACGCATAATAAGATTTTAGGATTACCTTTCCATGATGACGAATCTATTGTAGAAATTGATCAAATCTAGAGCTCCCCAATTGTGAAGCCTCCGAAAGTACCCACACGAGATCCGAGCCATCAATCAGCAAAACCCCCCACTATTAATCAGTCCAAGTCCAGTAATTAGGACTGACCCAAAAGATAGCCCTAATAGGTCTAGTGTTTCCTATAAATAGGAAACTATGACAGACAGAAAAGCTAGCACAAATACTGTCTTTTATAGCAAATATATTTTTCTCTGAAACTCATAGTGGGGGTTTTGCTGATTGATGGCTTGGATCTCGTGTGAATACTTTCGGAGGCTTCACAATTGGGGAGCTCTGGATTTGTTCAATTCCTACAACAGATTCGTCATCATGGAAATGTAATCCTAAAATCTTATTATGTGTAATTAATAGTTGATTATTATGCAAGTATGTAATCTACGTAATTAGGCATGAACGTGATGCATGAGTATTATTAATTTGTTTCCACTGTGTTTATTTAATAATAAAATTTTAAATACCATGCACGATTCCCAACAGTGGTATCAGAGCCACCGTTCATGCCTTTTACGTGATTATTTGTTTATAGCGCATATTATAGCACAAATTAAACGTGTCAAATATAGTTTGTGAAACTATTTGTGAAATTAATAGTTTGTTAATCTATTAATTTTATGCCCATGATTTAATTGGATTAAATATTAGCCCTAAAGTTCTTCCCTCTATCAACTTCATAAAAGTAGTTTGTGAAATTATTTTTCAGTTTCATTAAAGGTAGTTTTTGAAATTGAAATTTTATTTTTATAAAATTGTTTTTGAATCTGTATTAAAAATTATTGAAAATCCAGATTTCGTAAAAGCTGTTTTGCAAAAGAGTTTTATTTCTGAAATAGTTCAGCAAAAAAAAAAAAAAATTGCCCCTTCACCTCAACAGAGCAGCCATCAGCGCGAGGTGGTGACCTCGCGCCGCTACTGCGGATAGCAACAGCAACCACGGGGAGCTGTCTTTGCAGCCGCTACCATGGCTGCCGCGAGAAGCTGACCTCGCGGTAGCGGCCATGGCTGCCGCGAGGAGTCCAACTCCTCGCGGCTACTGCCATTGCAGCCGCGAGGAAGGTTCCTCGCGGCTGCGGCCATGGCAGCCACGAGGAAAGTTCCTCGCGGATGCAACCATGGCAGCCACGAGGACAGTTACTCACAGCTGCAGGCATGGCAGCCACGAGGAAGGCTTCTCGCGGCTGCAGTCATGGCTGCCGTGAGGAGACTTCCTTGTGGCCATGGACGAAGCTCGGCGAAGAAGATGGGAAGAAAGGGGTGGGGTGGCGGCGCAGGAAGAGAAAAAAAAAGTTTTTTTTTGGGTTAGGGTTCAGACCTAGTTCGGGTTCGGATTTGGATCCGTATCCGAACCAGATAGGGTCCAAACCCAAACTTGACCCAATGTGTATTGGGTTATTTTTGGGGTTTTTCTTAAATAATTTAAATTGGGCTTTTGAACTTGGGCTTTCAATTAAAATGTTAAGCTTTCCTTTCTTTAGGCTAGTGGGCATATAAACATTTGGGCTATTTTAGATTCAGACCTTAATAAAATAGTTCGACTTATTTTATTGTCAAATCAGGGCTATTTAAAGTGTTTTAAAATAGCATTGGACATTCTTTGTGGTCTAAATTGGGCCTAACTTAATTCGGACTATAATGTAAATAGTATGGACTATTTTAATGTCTAAATTGGGCTGTTGTTTTGGATTTGGACTTAAGAGAAATAAGTTGGACTTATTTTATCCTTTAAAGTCCAAACTAATTAATTATTTGTTTGACAATTAATTAGAAGAGTCCAAATATATTCTTGACACTTTAAATTAATAAATAGTTTATTACTTATTAAATATAATTTGGTTATATTTATATTTTGTAAATATTAGATATTTATGGAATAAATTTAGTAAAGAGTTTATCAAATAAAATAAATTTAATAAAGAGTTTATTAAATTGAAAAATCTAATGTAATGAGTTTATATTAGAAAATTAATTGTGCTACACTTGTAATTAATTAATAAATTGTTTAGTAATTAATTATTATAAATATAATAGGATTATATTTATTTAAATATGAGATATTTAAGGATCCAAATTAATAAAGGTGTCTATTAATTGGATAAACCTAATATAATGAGTTTATATTGGGAGACTAATTGTGCTATATTTGTGGATTACTTTTCTTTATTATTTGCTATGTATGTGGGTGATCATGGACTAGTCTTGAATAAATGTATGGATGAATGAATGAATGAATGAATGAATGAATGTCATTATTTTATTTATTTACCATGGGTCTTATGTAATATTTTAAAATGGGGCTTGCATGCCTCTTATCCCCGTTTTAAATATGTAAAACTATATTCTCATTTATGTATCCCCACTAGATTAGGAATCTATATACATAAATGTAATGGAAGATCAAGATGAAGATATCAAGAGTTGGTGAGCCCAGTTCGCGAAAGAAGTTTTGTGAAGCCGAGGAGGAGCAGCCTATGAATTTTTCTTGTGGGCCCTTTATTTGATTTAGGTATTCAACCCAACGACTCGGGTTGATAAGTGCTCCTACTCCATGATCATCCTATTTTATTTTATGCATTTATTTATTTATTTATGCGATAAATATATGATGAATGCATGTATGTTTCTATTTTATTTATGCGATAAATTGAAAATTAGAAGCATGTAAAAAGTGAGACCTAAACTAAAGACCAGCAAACCTTCCCAAACTAAATATTAAGTTAATAATGGTGTAGTCTTGAGAAGATTATATCATTGCCTTCTGTTATCGTAGATTGGTTTGTGTGTTGGGCAAGTAAGTAGTTGGCTATGGACACATAGGGGTTATTTATTTGTATCAACATATGAACTAAGTCTATATAAATATGAGATGTGGAAAATTTGGATTCTTACTGGCAGCCAAAAATCTATCATGTGAGGTGTCGATATTGTATTGATCCAAATTTCCAGGATAATGGGTTTAACTTAAACAATCTTGGAGACCAAAAATCTATAATGTGAGGTCGAACGATTGGAGGCAAGAACAATTGGAATTTGTATGAGATACATTGAATAAGAGGTTATTCACCTATTTGTTTTATCTTCACCAAAAATCTAAAATGTGAGGTGGGTTAAAGTGAATGGGCCTCTAATTCCACTAAGAAAAACACCTTATTGTTTTTCCGTTTTCCACTAGGGAAGTGTGGGATTCGAAAAATTTAATGGGGGTTACTGTTTGATTTAAAGACCCAAATCAAATAGTGAATAATATAATTTTCTGATATCCTTATAAATTACTGCATATATAATATCGGATGTGAACCCAACCTTCTATTTTGATTAGACCAAACTTCGATGACTAGCTCAATATTTTGAGAATTGTTCTCAGATCTGAGAAAGTCATACACATTCTAGATGCCCGAAATAATTGTCAAAGAAATGAAAGAGAGCATGGATAATGTATCCATTACTAATTACTTACAAGAGTTGTAAAGTAAGCAAGAAATGATGACTAGATATGAGATACCTAGTAGTAGATATGAGTTATCTAGGAAGTTGTTCCAAATAAAGGATAACTAGAAGGATTGATTTGAGAGCATGTGTTCCCAAGATGAGTATCTTGAGTCCATGAGTTCATTCATGGTTTATCATATGCAGACAAATCTAATCCTCAAAGTCAATTCTCAATTCACTCTTGTTGTTCAAAATGGATTTCTCCGTGTGAACACATTTGACACAACCCTTGGAAATAAGAGTCATATATCAAGGGTAGATCAGGAAAGTTGAAACTTGATTGGTAATTATTTCCACTACAAGAAAGGAGAACTAGTAATAGAGGAAAATCCAAAGGACTTCAAAGAGTTTGAAGATAAATGGATGTCCTCTATAAATACATCTCATCATCTCGTTTACCCATCTGGGTGTTTATTTATTTTGGAATAATTGTTGTTCATGTGTTTCATTTATTTGGAAAATAAATGAGATGACACTAGAAAATTAATCAATAGAGTCTTATATGGATAATGACAAGATAAATGAGTAATATGAGAGATTTAGAGATACTCATAACTCTAGATTATCATGGCACTTATGATTAGGTCATAGAGGAGAAACAAGAATCACACAATTGGTGAAAAAAGGACTGGTAAGCCCTTGAGGCCCTGAGACATTCCCCACACTTGAATCTTGTGTTCCTAAAAATGATCAAATCACCCTTTGTAGGACAAAGTCAAAGGACCACAAATATTTAGGGTTTTGTACATAGGGACATGGGCCATTTGGTAAAATAGCCCAATAAGGATTTTAGCTACCTTACATATACTTATGATTGTCATAAGTGTATATCTAAACCGTTTGAAGCGTTCAAAGAATTCAGAATTAAAGCAGTAAATCAAAACTAAAAATGAGAAGTAAGTCTCAATGATAAGATCGTGGAGAGTTCTTAGCTTCAATTTCTGATAGTATCTCAAAGGAAAATAACATAGTTATTTCATTGACTTATTCTGGTACTCTGATGCTTGATGAAGTGTTGGAGAGAGTGAGTTGGACCTTGTTGGACATGGCCTTTAATTGATAAACTATGTTGAATTGTAACTTCACCTGTGAGGCTACATTCTCCTTATAGCAGTCCATCTCTTGGATAAGTTCACTTCCAAATTAATCTTAAGTACTTCATATAGGATATGAGAGAAAAGAATACCTAGTCTTAAGGTGTTAAGAATGAGGGTTATCCTGCTCTCAATCAAAGGCATAAGATTGATAAATTGGAAATGAGATTGGACAAGGTTAATTGGTTATCCCAAGGATTTGATGGGATATAACTTTTATTCCCTTCCTGACTAGAGAGTATGTTAGCAAGTACAGCTTCTTCTTAGAAGAATAGTTCATCTGAGAAGATAGTATGGGAAGAAAAGTATGACTCAGTAGGAGTTTTTGAGCAATCGGCTAACCCAAGTCGAATCTAGGATTTGATCCTAGATAACCTAATCCAAGAACAACCAGTCAATTTTACAAGGTTTTCAGATCAGTAAGATGACAATAATCATGATTGATTTTGTCAGTTATGAAAAACTATGTTTAACATAAGCTTAAATGGCTTGAGGCCATAAAATCTTGAATGAATAAAGGTGGAGACCTTTAGGGCAAATGGTGAAAGATTATAGTCATAGGCAAGGGGTGGACTATGAGGAAATCTTTTACCAATTGTTGAAATTTATTATGATTTATTGGCCATAGTTGCACACTACTATTATGAGATATGGTAGATGGATGTCAAAATGGCATTCCATATTGACTTCATTAATGAAGACATTAATATGGGATTGCCAATATGTTTTAAGTCCAATGATGAGTCACATAGAGTGCAAACTAAAAGGGTCCATTTATGGACTGAACGAAACCTAAAGAATCTAGAACATTCGATTGACTTCATTGGGAATGAAGACGAATCTTGACTACACAAGTAGGTCTAGTTATTCAAATAATTTCTCTAAGTAAATTTTGGGATAATCCGCTTAAATCTTTGGAAGTTGATCTATAGCGATAGATCAAAAGGATTAATGGGTTTTTCCAAAAAGGTGTTAAAGATGTTTAACATGTACATAGATTCTAAAAGAGGGTTGTTCTCTTTTAAGACGTGACATTTATCTCTCTAGGGTTGTGAGTCCTAAGACTACTAAAGAGAGAGAGACTGGACACATAAGGTTCAAAGTGCTGCAGAAATTGAGAATCTTATGTACGTCATACTGTGTACAAAGATATAATATAATAAATGCTATAAGTGTTATAAGCAGATGTCTGTCTAATCCAGGTTAGGAACGCTGGAAAACAATCAAGAACATTCTTAAGCAGCACTGAAGAAATATTCTTGATATATGGAGAAAGTGAAACTTAAAGTTTTATGAATTCCGGCTGAGAGTCTGAAGTGGATTATTGGAAATCCACATCTGGGTTCATACTCACCTATAATGGAAGAACAATTTGGAAATGGTCCAAATATTGGTACAATTGTAAATACCAGAGGTTGAGTGTATCGTGCATCAGATGTAACAAAAGGAAGCGTTTTGGATCTAGGAGTTCGTAACTGAACTAAGGATGGTTCTTTCCATTAAATCAAACGGGTAGTGATGTGACGACAACAGAGTTGTAGCGCAAGCTAAAGAACCTAGGTCTCACTAGAGATCCAAGCGCGTTAAAGAGGCATTACTACATCGATCAGAGATTGTGAAAAGGATGATATTATGCAGTAAATAACGTCAACAATTGGCGGTGCAAGTCCATTGACTAAGGCAATGATTCAGCAGTCATTTGATTACCATTTTGGGAAGATGGGTGTGAGATACCAGAGTAATTGGTTTTAGTGCAAGTGGGGGATTGTTGGATTATATGCCCTAAATGTCAATTTTAGGACATAATAATTATATTATTTATTTAATGTGGGTAGTTTATTTAAATATAATTAATGCGATTAATTATTTAGATAATAGTCCTTAGAATAAAATTTATAGATTCTATCCTTAAGAGTAATGATATGAGTGACAAAATCTATATTCATAAATATTTTCTAAAATAGTCCCCGATCGTAGGATAAATTAATTGGACGTTAATTTATCCAGAAAGATCGGATTACAGTCTACCCTCCAAATAATATGAGATATTGACTTGGGCGATTAGTCTCATATCGTAAGGGTAAATGTATAAGTGTTTGTTGAGAACAAGTGATTGTACAAGACCGCTAATACAACGAATTACATGGAATGGTCAATAATTCGCTGTATAGTGTAATGGTGTAATTAAGTCCTTAGACCTGAGACACCACGGTTATCTTGTGTTAGGGATAACGTAATTTGCTGGTGCAATAAAGCTAGTCCTCATCAAAGATTGGATAATGTACTTAGTGGTTACGATCTATCCCAGCATGGAGATAAGTGTGTGTAGGTATGGAATCTGTCAATTAAGGATCCTATGCGATCTATTAATCCAGTAACTAGAAATCCTTGGCCGAGGTAGAATAGTAGAAGCCGTTCCACGTATTATTCATAAGTTACTAATTAAATAAATTTAGACATATGATTGAGTAATAGAGTTTGACGACCCTATCCATGACTCTGACTCAATCGGGATGATTCAGACAGAAGGAATTGGTTGCATGATAATTACTAAAGGTTCGTAGAATTTCACTCATCATTAGTTGGGTAGTCGTGATATACTGTTAGGTATCACTCACGACTTGCGAGAATTAAATTAGAAGAGTTCTAATTAAATATTAATTGGATTAATATTATTTCGCTGTCAATTAATTATGAACCTGAGAGGTCACACACAAAAGAAATTCGGAATTAATCAGCGAGGAAAATAAATTAAATGTTAGAAGAATCTAATATTTAATTGGACTTAAGACTGATTAGATTGGAATATTAGTCCAATCAATTGATCAGTCCAAGTCCAGTAATTAGGACTGGCCCAAAAGCTAGCCTAATAGGTCTAGTGTTTCCTATAAATAGGAAACTATGACATACAGAAAAGCTAGCACAAATCCTGTCTTTCATAGCAAATATATTTTTCTCTAAAACTCATAGTGGGGGTTTTGCTGATTGATGGCTCGGATCTCGTGTGAATACTTTCGGAGGCTTCACAATTGGGGAGCTCTGGATTCGATCAATTCCTACAACAGATTCATCATCATGGAAAGGTAATCCAAAAATCTTATTATGCATAATTAATAGTTAATTATTATGCACGTATATAATCTACGTAATTAGCCATGAACATGATGCATGAATATATTAATTTGTTTCCCCTGCGTTTATTTAATTATAAAATTTTAAATACCATGCACGATTCCCAACAGTGACCCCCTGGGAAGTCCACGTGTTGCACCCTCCTTTTCATTTTGTTTTTTTGCCCCGTTCAGGCTTTATCCATCACATTTCTATTATCGAGTCCCACCGCATCTTGGTCAAGACAACTTCGCTTCGCGTAAAGGCTGGGCCCACAAACCGAGGTCGTGGGGCTTGTGACCAGGTCTCCGTCGCTTCGGTGCCTATAACTTTTGATTTGTAAGGAGTTATGCGGCGCACAGCATACCGTTGGAAAGCTTTCCGAAAGCTCTATGACGGGGGCAGTAAGCCAGCTCAGCTGCACCTGTTTTCGTAGCTCAAATGCAAACATTTTCTTTAGTTTTGAGCCACTTTTCTTCTTTTTGCACTATTTCATTGTCCTGGATCGATCGTCGTGAGCCGCGAAAAAGACGACACATAAGGGCTTTGCACCCTCAACATGACGGGTGCGATCATACCAACACTAATCCAACGGATCCCTTCAGAACTCTGAAGTTAAGTATGCTTGTGCGAGAGTAGTACTAGGATGGGTGACCCCCTGAGAAGTCCTCGTGTTGCACCCGCCTTTTCGTTTGGTGTTTTTGCCCTGTTCAGGCTTGCCAAGATGCTTTATCCATCACATTTCTATTATCGAGTCCCACGGCATCTTGGGCCAGACTTCTTCGCTTGGCGTAGAGGCTGGGCCTGCAAACCGAGGGTGTGGAGCCTGTGACCAAGTCTCCGTCGCTCTAGTGCCTATAACTTTTGATCCGTAAGTAGTTATGTGGCGCGCAACATACCTTTGGAAATCTCCGAGAGCTCTACGATAGGGGCAGTAAGCCTGCTCCACTGCGCCTATTTTCGGTGCCCAAAAGCAAACATTTTCATTAGTTTCGGGCCACATTTCTTTTTTTTGCGCTGTTCCTTCGTCCTGGATAGTATGTCGTGAGCCGCAAAAAGGACGCCGGAAAAAGGACGACACATAAAGGCTTTGCGCCCTCAACATGACGGGTGTGATCATGTTAGCACTAATTCACTGCATCCTATCAGAACTAGGAAGTTAAGCGTGCTTGAGCAAGAGTAGTACTAGGATGGGTGACCCCCTGGGAAGTTCTCGTGTTGCACCCCACTTTTCGTTTTGTTTTTTAGCCCTATTTAGGCTTGCCAAGAAGCTTTATCCCTCACATTTCTATTATCAAGTCCCACGACATCTTGGGCAAGACAACTTCGCTTCGCGTAGAGCCTGGGCCCTTAAACCGAGGGCGTCGTGCTTGTGAACAGGTCTCCGTCACTCTAGTGCCCATAACTTTTGATCCGTAATGAGTTATGCGGCACACAACATACCTTTGGAAAGCTTTCTGAGAGCTCTATGATGGAGGCAGTAAGCATGCTCCGCTGCGCCTGTCTTCGGAGCCCAAAAGAAAACGTTTTCATTAGTTTCATACTACTTTTCTTCTTTTTGCGCTGTTTCTTCATCTCGGATAGTTCGTCGTGAGCCGCGAAAAGGACGACACATAAGGGCTTTGCGCCCTCAACATGACGAGTGCAATCATACCAGCACTAATGCACTACATCCCATTAGAACTATGAAGTTAAGCGTGCTTGAGCGAGAATAGTACTGGGATGGGTGACCCTATAGGAAGTCCTCATGTTGTACCCCCTTTTTCATTTTGTTTTTTTCCCCGTTCTGCCTTGCCAAGATACTTTATCCATCACATTTCTATTATCGAGTCCCACGGCATCTTGGGCAAGACAACTTCGCTTCGCGTAGAGGCTGGGCCTGCAAACCGAGGGCGTCGGGCCTGTGACCAAGTCTTTGTTGCTCCAGTGCCCATAAGTTTTGATCTGTAAGAAGTTATGAGGCACACAGCATACCGTTGGAAAGCTCTTCGAGAGCTCTACGACGGGGGCAGCAAGCTTGCTTCACTATGCCTGTTTTTGGAGCCCAAAAGCAAATGTTTTCATCAGTTTCGGGCCACTTTTCTTCTTTTTGCGCTGTTTCTTTATCCCAGATCGTTTGTCGTGAGCTGCGAAAAGGACAACACATAAGGGCTTTGCTACCACAACATGAAGGGTGCGATCATACCAGTACTAATACACTGTATCCCATCAAAACTCTGAAGTTAAGCGTGCTTGGGCGAGAGTAGTACTAGGATGGGTGACCCCCTGAGAAATTCTCATCTTGCACCCCCCTTTTCGTTTTTTTTTTCCCTGTTCAGGCTTGCCAAGATGCTTTATTTGTCACTTTTCTATTATCGAGTCCCATGGCATCTTGGGCAATACAACTTTGCTTCACGTAGAGGCTGGCCCGCAAACCTAGGGCGTGGGGCCTCTGACCAGGTCTCTGTCGCTCCGGTGCCCATAACTTTTGATCCATAAGGAGTTATGTGGTGCACTGCATACCGTTGGAATGCTCTTTCGAGAGCTCTAAGATGGGGGCAGCAAGCCTGCTTGGCTGTGCCAGTTTTTAGAGGCCAAAAGCAAACGTTTTCATGAGTTTGAGGCTACTTTTCTTCTTTTTACGCTATTTCTTCATCTCGGTTCATTGGTCGTGAGCAACGAAAAGGACGACACATAAGGGCTTTGCAACCTCAACATGACGGGTGCGATCATACCAGCACTAATACAACGGATCCCATCAGAACTCCGAAGTTAAGAATGTTTGAGCGAGAGTAGTACTATGATGGGTGACCCCCTCGGAAGTCCTCATGTTGCACCCCCTTTTTGGTTTTGTTTTTTTGCCCCGGTTAAGCTTGCCAAGGGGCTTTATCCATCCAATTTCTATTATCGAGTCCCACGGCATCTTGGGCAAGACAACTTCGCTTCACGTAGAGGCTGGGCACGCAAACTGTGGGCATCGGGCCTGTGACCAAGTGTCCGTCGCTCTAGTGCCCATAAGTTTTGATCCGTAAGGAGTTATGCGGTGCACAGCATACCGTTGGAAAGCTCTCCGAGTGCTCTACGACGGAGGCAGTAAGCCTGCTCAGCTGCGCCAATTTTCGAAGAGCAAAAGCAAATGTTTTCATCAGTTCCGGGCCACTTTTCTTCTTTTTGCGCTGTTTCTTCGTCCCATATCATTTGTCTTGAGCCGTGAAAAGGACGACATATAAGGGCTTTACGCCCTCAACATGGCTGGTATGATCATACCATCACTAATGAGCCGCATCGCATCAGAACTACGGAGTTAAGCGTTCTTGGGAGAGAATAGTACTAGGATGGGTGACCCCCTGGGAAGTTCTCGTCTTGCACCCCACTTTTCGTTTTGTTTTTTTTCCTTGTTCAGGCTTGCCAAGATGGTTTATCCGTCACATTTCTATTATCGAGTCCCATGGTATCTTAGCCAAGAGAAGTTCGCTTCGCATAGAGGCTGTGCCTGCAAACCAAAGGTGTCGGGCCAGTGACTAGGTCTCCGTCACTCCACTGCCCATAACTTTTGATCCGTAAGGAGTTATACGGCGCACAACATACCGTGGGAAAGCTCTCTGAGAGCTCTACGACGGGGGCAGTAAGCTTGCTCTACTGCGCTAGTTTTCGGAGCCCAAAAGCAAACATTTTCATCAGTTTCAGGCCACTTTTCATCTTGTTGTGCTATTTCTTCGTCACGGATCGTTCGTCGTGAGCCGCGAAAAGGACGACAAATAAGGGCTTTACGCCCTCAACATGACGAGTGCGATCATACCAGCACTAATGCGCCGCATCCCATCAGAACTTTGAAGTTAAGCGTGCTTAAGCGAGAATAGTACTAGGATGGGTAACCCCCTAAGAAGTCCTCGTGTTGCACCCCCCTTTTCGTTTTGTTTTTTTGCCCCGTTCAGGCTTACCAAGAAGCTTTATCCGTCACATTTCTATTACCAAGTCCCACGGCATCTTGGACAAGAAAACTTCGCTTCTCGTAGAGGTTGGGCCCAAAAATCGAGGGCGTCGGGCCTGTGACTAGGTCTCCGTCGCTCCAGTGCCCATAATTTTTGATCCGTTAAGAGTTATGCGGCGCACAATATACCGTTGGAAAGCTCTTAGAGAGCTTTACGATGGGGGCAGCAAGCCTGCTCAGCTGCACCTATTTTCGGACCCCAAAAGCAAACGTTTTCATTAGTTTTGGGCCACTTTTATTCTTTTTCCACTGTTTCTTCATCCTGGATCGATCGTCGTGAGCCGCAAAAAGGACGACACATAAGGGATTTGCACCCTTAACATGATGGGTGCAATCATACAAGCTCTAATGCACCGCATCCCATCAGAACAACGAAGTTAAGCGTTCTTGGGCGAGAATAGTACAAGGATGGGTGACCCCCTGGGAAGTCCTCGTGTTACACCTCATTTTTCATTTTGTTTTTTTGCACCGTTCAGGCTTGCCAAGATGCTTTATCCATCACATTTCTATTGTCAAGTCCCACGGCATCTTGGGCAAGAAAACTTCGCTTCTCGTAGAGGCTGGGACCACAAACCGAGGGCGTGGTGCCTGTGACTAGGTCTACGTCGCTTCGGTGCCCATAACTTTTGATCTGTAAAGAGTTATGCGGCGCACAGCATACCGATAGAAAGCTCTCCTAGAGCTCTACGATGGGGGCAGCAAGCCTGCTCAGCTGCACCTATTTTCGGACCCCAAAAGCAAACGTTTTCATTAGTTTTGGGCAATTTTTCTTCTTTTTCCGCTGTTTTTTCGTCCCGGATCGTTCGTCGTGAGCCGCGAAAAGGACGACACATAAGGGATTTGCACCCTCAACATGATAGGTGCAATCATACAAGCTATAATGCACTGCATCCCATCAGAACAACGACGTTAAGCGTGCTTGGGCGAGAGTAGTACAAGGATGGATGACCCCCTAGGAAGTCCTCGTGTTGCACCCCCCTTTTCGTCTTATTTTTTTGCCCCGTTCAGGATTGCCAAGATGCTTTATCTGTCACATTTCTATTATCAAGTCCCACGGCATCTTGGCCAAGAAAACTTCACTTCATGTAAAGGCTAGGCCCGCAAACCGGGGGCGTGGGTCCTGTGACAACGTCTCCGTCGCTTCGTTACCCATAATTTTTTATCCGTAAGGAGTTATGCGGCGTACAGCCTACCGTTGGAAAGCTCTCCAAGAGCTCTACGTCAAAGGCAACAAACTTGCCCTGCTGCGCTTGTTTTCGGAGCCCAAAAGCAAACGTATTCATCAGTTTTGGGGCACCTTTATTCTTTCTGTGCTATTTCTTCGTCCCGGATCGTTTGTCGTGAGCCACCAAAAGGACGACACATAAGGGCTTTGCCCTCTCAACATGACGGGTGCGATCATACCACCACTAATGCTCCGCATCCTATCAGAACTACAAAGTTAAGCGTGCTTGAGTGAGAGTAGTACTAGGATCGGTGACCCCCTGGGAAGTCCTCGTGTTGTACCCCCATTTTCATTTTGTTTTTTTGCCTGTTCAGGCTTGCCAAGATGCTTTATCCATCACATTTCTATTATCGAGTCCCACGGTATCTTGGGCCTACAAACTGAGGGCGTCGTGCTTGTGACCAGGTCTCCGTCGCTCTGGTGCCCACAACTTTTGATCTGTAAGGAGTTATGTGGCGCATAGCATACCGTTGGAAAGCCCTACTAGAGTTCTACGACAGGGGTAGGAAGCTTGCTCGGCTGATGTAACACCCCGATCTCTCTCCTGACCGAGAATTCTATCAATCAATCTAATCATACACCAATTCCAAACCGGGCATAATTTTTAGGGAAAACGGACGGAGACTCTCCTGTTTCTAGGCAAAATGTAAAACCTGTAATAGCATATAAGTGGACCAACACCGTGTCCAACCATACAAACACCTCAAGGCCACTCGGGCCTCAGATCTCAACAAGCGAACACAAGTAAATATACATTTGCAGTTTAAATGCTACCCTTTCTATTCTCATTTTTGACAAATATCTTCATGCTTGGCAACTAAACTATACTAACTTATTGCATAAAATAGACTATCATACCATTCTAACTCTTTTCCTTTGGGACATTACAAACATGCATTGAAGTTAAACTATACTATCTGAATACGTAAACTAGCGTTTCAAATCACTTCAATAACCTAGTAAAACTTAAATTACATTCCTTTTTAACATTAAATACAAACAACACATGAAACAAACATCTTTGCATCTTTGACAACTCAAGCCACATAGTACGCAAGACAACTCTTCAAGCACGAACTTTCACGTAATCATGAACTTTCCAACTAACACGGCATTTCCTGAAATGTGGTGGTGAGGAGTTAGTATACACAACACGTATACTCAGTGAGGGCGAGACAGATATCGAGGTGGAGAGAAAGAAGATCGTGCAATACAAATAAGGCAGTTAAACTATATATTCACTACAATCAACTATCAATATAATCAACAATACAACAAGCAATTGAAGAAAGCATTAATACAACCATTCAAAGCTATACCACACTTTGAAGGTCACGGTTCACTCATACGAGCAATGTACCATTCCACGAGCAATACGTCAATCTCGAGCTTGATGTTGACAACGATGACAATAAGCATGCAGCCACCTTATAACATCCACTTGGTGTACTCCGGAAGTACCCCAACACATCTACGACCCAAATCACCCAGGGCGGCATCCGTAGCGAGAATGGGAATAGGACACGGAGCTAGAGCAACCAACCCTGACAACCCGAGACTACCCAGAGAGGCCCATCACTCACGCGCCTGACACTAATGCAATGCAATACGAGATACAAGCAATAAACGAGCAATGGCACGAAAGTGCAGATTAGTGGCGATAAATGAGATATCAAGCATTTACAATCAACATTAGCATTCAATTAACTTTTCAAGCATGATTATCATTAACTTCAACTAGACACATAATAGCAATTCAAACACGAAAACATCAAATATCACTATTTCATCCTTAACTTCCAAAGGCAATTACGAGCAAACGAGCTCCAGGATTAGGAAACCGATTTCACTACATTCACTTAGGCACTACAAGGCACGTTTCTATGTCACTAAACTTCATTTTCCCAACCGAAGCCCGAAAGTCCACCTACTATGTTTGAACTACAGCTATGTTAACTAGTCGCTCAATCAACGCCACAACAGCGCCAAAAGTGCTTCCATGCCCTCAATAGCAAAAATCCCAACCCAATTCGAGCATTGTCGACTTTTGGTCAAACGGCCCCTTTCCGTTTCTTTGTCTAATTTTCAATTTTAACAAAGGCCGATCCGTTTTTATTGCACATTTTATCTTTCTATCATTAATGGCACCTATCCAAATCAAGAAATCGCAATTCGGATCAAAATTTGAATTTCTAGGGTTTTACTATTCAAAATTCACTATTCATTATTCTTCCCTAATTTCAAATACGCAATTTCAGCCGTAAAAATCGTTAAATAACTAACAAGCAATGCTCTACGAACTCAAAGGAAGCTATATCAAGCAATTATAGGCATTATAACACAATATATATCAAATCTAAAAATTTGAAACAATAATTAAATTTCACAAAATATGCAAAAAAGCGTGAAAACCCTCACAGAGATTGAAGACCAAGACTCGCAAGGACCCGAGCCACGACCCCCGAGCAATTCCACACATGATTGTGCAAGAAAAATGAAATCAAAATCTCCATTTTGGCTCCTTGAAGTTTCGGCCAAGCAAGGGACAAAGTGGGCATTTTTGGATTTGTTTTGTTTTGATTTTTGCCTTGTTTTATTTATAAAAGATGACAAAGGGCATTTTAGTTATTTTGCAAGATCAAGCTTAAGTGAAAATATGGCCAACAAGCTCATTTTGATGGCATTTAATCTATTCCATGTTAAAACAATTCAATTAAATGAAAAACAACTAAAACTAGTTAAATTAAGCTAAAAACATTTTTCACTAAGTCCGGAGAATATTTCCCTAACTCTCATTTTCGAAATGCTACGATCGAACGGTCAATAAATGATCGCTAATCAAATGATAAGAAATAATATAAAACTATAATTTTTTTGAGAAGTAGAATAATGGAATAGTTTAAAATTCACTCCGGCTCGGAGTTACTTTTCTCATTTAATTGAAAACTGAGTAATTTTAATACAAGACAATTAAAACCGATTATTAAAATAATCAAAACAATCAAAACAATCAATATTCATTTAAAAAGAATAATTAATTTAACTATTTCTAGAATATTTTTAAGAATTATAAAATTAATGCTAAAATACGAATAAACAAGTTAATATAAACACGTAATCAAATGCAATTAAATACTAACATTTAAGATGACACTTAATTAAATACGAGAAAGTAAATCCAATTTCTATAAATACTAAAAATAGGTAATAATCTTTTAATTAATCAATATAAAAATTATTAAATGCTTCCAAAAGAAATATCAAAATAGTGCAAAATGGAGGATTAACTAATTAAACACTTAATTAAATGCAGTTAAATGCTATTAAATGCATGTCGGGTTCGGGTTATCACATTCTTCCCCCCTTAAAACAATTGCGTCCCCGCAATTCTTCTTCCAATAGAACTCATCATCAACTGAAGCCCAACTCTCACTACTCTTCATCGGTTGCTGAGCAAGATAGTGAATAAAGATGCTGGTAGGAAAACCGGAATAGAAATGCCAACCAAGAATGCCGAGAAAATACCAACTAAAGACTGAAGCAAAGATATTGTAGATAAAATTAACATTACATATTAATGATAAGAAAAATACCGAATGAATAACCCACATACGAATCTCTAGTAGAAGTTCAACTATTATCGCCCGAGAATACCCAAGCAGGAGGCCAACTAAAGGCTCAAATAAAGGTTCCATCCAGAGGTCCAAAGAAGTACCCCGCCGGTCATGAGTTTCATAGAAGAATTCCCTATTAAGAGTGCTGAGGAAAGTACTAAGAAAACCCAATCAAATATACTTCAAAAGTTCCAGAGAAGTCTTCCAAATAATAACCACATAGGATAACCAATTAGATCCCGAGTATCGCTATCAAATGCTGAGGGAAAATACCGAGCTGGTGCACAATATACAAAACCAAACTCCGAGGCCCCTGCACTGTTTGCCAGGTGAGAACTTCATACAACCTTGCCTATAAGAAAACCCAATAAGAGAATACCAAAAGAATGCTACCAAGAGCCATCATATAGAAACCCCAATGAAAGTTATCTTTTTATGATTACCAACCACAAGAAGAGTCTTAGAAGTATGCCAATAACCGAGCTCCAAAGACAACCACCAACTCCCAAATAAAGGCTAATTAAATGCCATTCATTTCCTGCCAATCCATACACCTTGAAAGGCCAGCTATGAACCACTTTCTTCAGGGGAGAAAGAGGACTTACTTACCATTTCCACGGGACATGTATGAATGCCAAGATATCACATTTATACACATGCCTTAAACTATTATGCAAGCAAGTTTACAAAAGAGTTTATAAAACAGTTTATTCAACAAAGTCACTCATGCACGACAATCAAGCCAAGCACAACATAATCAATTCAAATCATGGCACAACCAATTCAAGACATTCCAATACACACATTACAAGTAATACTTCAAGCAAATAACAATTTACGAGGTCGATTCGATTCACGAGGTCAATTCAATGCACAACTAGACACTTCACTTCACTTAGCACACAATTAACACATAACACATAACTATATCACATAGGAGCACACATTCAGGTCAAGACACACGATCTCACGTACAGGCACACACTTTCAAGACACACTTAACAAGCACACATTCAAGGATCACTACCCACTAGACCGAGGACCCTGTCCTGGCTTATGAGCTAAACAAGCTCTGATACCACTTGTAACACCCCGATCGCTCTCGAGACCGGGAGTTCTATCAATAAATCTAATCACAACCCAATTCCAAACCCAAGCATAATTTTTAGGGAAAGACGGACGGAGTCTCCCCTGTTTCTAGGCAAAATGTAAAACCTGTAATAGCATATAAGTGGACCAACACCGTGTCCAACCATACAAACACCTCAAGGCCATTCGGGCCTTGGTTCTCAACAAGCGAACACAAATAAATATACATTTCCAGTTTAAATGCTAACCTATCTTTTCTCATCTTTGACAAATACATTCATGCTTGGCAACTAAACTATACTAACTTATTGCATAAAATACACTATCATACCATTCTAATTCTTTTCCTTTGGGACATTACAAACTTGCATTGAAGTTAAACTATACTATCTGAATACGTAAACTAGCTTTTCAAATCACTTCAATAACCTAGTAAAACTTAAATTACATTCCTTTTTAACATTAAATACAAACAACACATGAAACATACATCTTTGCATCTTTGACAACTCAAGTCACATAGCACGCAAGACAACTCTTCAAGCAAGATCTTTCACGTAACCACGAACTTTCCAGCTAACATGGCATTTCCTGAAATGTGGTGGTGAGGAATGAGTATACACAACACGTATACTCAGTGAGGGCGAGACATATATCGAGGTGGAGAGAAGGAAGATCGTGCAATGCAAATAAGGCAGTTAAACTATATATTCAATACAATCAACTATCAATATAATCAACAATGCAACAAGGAATTGAAGAAAGCATTAACACAACCATTCAAAGCTATACCACACTTTGAAGGTCACGATTCACTCATACGAGCAATGTACCATTCCACAAGCAATACATCAATCTCGAGCTTGATGTTGACAATGATGACAATAAGCGCGCAGCCACCTTATAACACCCACTGGGTGTACTCCGGAAGTACCCCGACACATCTACGACCCAAATCACCTAGGGCGGCATCCCTAGCGAGAATGGGAATAGGACACGGAGCTAGAGCAACCAACCCTGACAGCCCAAGATTGGCCAGAGAGGCCTATCACTCACGCGCCTGACACTAATGCAATGCAATACGAGATACAAGCAATAAACGAGCAATGGCACGAAAGTGCAGATTAGTGGCGATAAATGAGATATCAAGCATTTACAATCAACATTAGCATTCAATTAACTTTTCAAGCATGATTATCATTAACTTCAACAAGAACATCAACTAGACATGTAATAGCAGTTCAAACACGAAAACATCAAATATCACTATTCATTCCCTAACTTCCAAAGGCAATTACTAGCAAACAAGCTACTGGATTAGGAAACCGATTTCACTACATTCACTTAGGCACTACAAGGCACGTTTCTATGTCACTAAACTTCATTTTCCCAACCAAAGCCCGAAAGTCCACCTACTACGTTTGAACTACAGCTATGCTAGTCGGTCGCTCAATCAACGCCACAACAACGCCAAAAGTGCTTCCATGCCCTCAATAGCAAAAACCCTAACCCAATTCGAGCACGGTCAACTTTTGGTCAAATGGCCCATTTCCGTTTCTTTGTCTAATTTCCAATTTTAACAAATGCCAATCCATTTTTATTGCACATTTTATCTTTCTATCATTAATGGCACCTATCCAAATCAAGAAATCACAATTCGGATCAAAATCCAAATTTCTAGGCTTTTACTATTCAAAATTCACTATTCATTATTCTTCCCTAATTTCAAATACGCAATTTCAGCCATAAAAATCGTTAAATAACTAACAACCAATGCTCTACGAACTCAAATGAAGCTATATCAAGCAATTATAGGCAATATAACACAATATATATCAAATCTAAAAATTTGAAACAATAATCAAATTTTCAAAATATGCACAAAAGCGTGAAAACCCTCACAGAGATTGATGACAAAGACCCGCAAGGACCTGAGCCACGACCCCGGGCAATTCCACGCATGATTGTGCAAGAAAAATGAAATCAAAATCTCTATTTTGGCTCCTTGAAGTTTCGGCCAAGCAAGGGACAAAATGGGAATTTTTGGATTTGTTTTGTTTTGATTTTTGCATTATTTTATTTATAAAAGACGACAAAGGGCATTTTAGTCATTTTGCAAGATCAAGCTTAAGTGAAAATATGGTCAACAGCTCATTTTGATGGCATTTAAACTATTCCAAGTTAAAACAATGCAATTAAATGAAAAACAACTAAAACTAGTTAAATTAAGCTAAAAACATTTTTCACTAAGTCCGGGGAATATTTCTCTAACTCCCATTTTCGAAATGCTACGATCAAACGGTCAATAAACGATCGCTAATCAAATGATGAAAAATAATATAAAACTATAATTTTTTTTGAGAAGTAGAATAATAGTATAGTTTAAAATTCACTCCGGCTCAGAGTTACTTTTCTCATTTAATTGAAAAACGAGTAATTTTAATACAAGACAATTAAAACCGGTTATTAAAATAATCAAAACAATCAAAATAATCAATATTCATTTAAAAAGAATAATTCATTTAACTATTTCTAGAATATTTTTAAGAATTATAAAATTAATGCTAAAATACGAATAAACAAGTTAATATAAACACGTAATCAAATGCAATTAAATACTAACATTTAAGATGACACTTAATTAAATACAAGAAAGTAAATCCAATTTCTATAAATAATAAAAATAGGTAATAATCTTTTAACTAATCAATATAAAAATTATTAAATGGTTCCAAAAGAAATATCAAAATAGTGCAAAATGGATGATTAACTAATTAAACACTTAATTAAATGCAGTTAAATGCTATTAAATGCATGCCGGGTTCGGGTTATCATAGCTGAGCCAGTTTTCAGAGGCCAAAAGCAAACGTTTTCATGAGTTTCGGGCTACTTTTCTTATTTTTGCGCTATTTCTTCTTCCCGGTTAATTCGTCGTGAGACGCGAAAAGGATGACACATAACGGCTTTGCACCCTCAACATGACGGGTGCGATCATACCAGCACTAATGCACCTCATCCCATTAGAACTACGAATTTAAGCGTGCTTGAGCGAGAGTAGTACTATGATGGGTGACCCCCTCGGAAGTCCTCGTGTTGCACCCCTCTTTTGGTTTTTTTTTTTTTGCCTCGTTCAGGCTTGCCAAGATACTTCATCGGTCACATTTCTATTATCGAGTCCCACGGCATCTTGGCCAAGACAATTTCGCTTCGCGCAGAGGCTGGGCCTGCAAACTGAGGGCATGGGGCATGTGACCAGGTCTTCGTCGCTTTAGTGCCTATAACTTTTGATCCGTAAGGAGTTATGAAGTGCACAATATACCATTGGAAAGCTCTCCGAGAGCTCTACGACGAGGGCAGTAAGCCTGCTCGGCTGTGCCAGTTTTCGAAGAGAAAAAGCAAATATTTTCATCAGTTTCGGGTCACTTTTCTTCTTTTTGCGCTGTTTCTTCGTCCTAGATCATTTGTTGTGATCCACGAAAAGGACGATACATGAGGGCTTTGCGCCCTCAACATGACTGGTGCGATCATACCATCACTAATGCGCCGCATCCTATCAGAAGTACGAAGTTAAGCATGCTAGAGCGAGAGTAGTACTAGGATGGGTGACCCCTACGAAGTCCTCGTGTTGCACCCCACTTTTCGTTTTGTTTTTTTTCCCCGTTCAGGCTTTCCAAGATGGTTTATCTGTCACATTTCTATTATCGGGTCCCATGGCATCTTGGGCAAGACAACTTCACTTCGCATAGAGGCTGGGCCCGCAAACCGAAGGTGTCGGGCTAGTGACCAGGTCTCCGTTGCTCCACTACCCATAACTTTTGATCCGTAAAGAGTTATGCGGCGCAAAGCATACCGTTGGAAAGCTCTTCAAGAGCTCTACGACGGGGCAGAAAGCCTGCTTGACTGCGTTAGTTTTCGGAGCCCAAAAGCAAACATTTTTATCAGTTTCGGGCCACTTTTCTTCTTCTTGTGCTATTTCTTCGTCCTGGATCGTTCGTCGTGAGCTGTGAAAAGGACGACAGATAAGGGATTTGCGCCCTCAACATGATGGGTGCGATCATACCAGCACTAATGCGCCGCATCCCATTAGAACTACGAAGTAAAGCGTGCTTAAGCGAGAGTAGTACTAGGATGGGTGACCCCCTAGGAAGTCCTCGTGTTGTACCCATCTTTTTCGTTTTGTTTTATTGCCCCGTTCCGGCTTGCCAATATGCTTTATCTATCACATTTCTATTATCGAGTCCCATGGCATCTTGGGCAATACAACTTCATTTCGCGTAGAGGTTGGGCTCGCAAACCGAGGGCGCCGGGCTTGTGACCAGGTCTCCATCGCTCCAGTGCCCATAACTTTTGATACATAAGGAGTTATGCGGTGCACAGTATACCGTTGGAAAGCTCTCCGAGAGCTCTACAACAAGGACAGTGTGCCTACTCGGCTGTTCCAATTTTCAGTGCCCAAAAGTGAATATTTTCATCAGTTTCGAGCTACTTTTCTTCTCTTTACACTATTTTATCGACCCGAATCGTTCGTCGTGAGCCGTGAAAAAGACAACACATTAGGGCTTTGCGCCCTCAACATGACATATGCGATCATACTACCAGTAATTAGCCGTATCCCATCAGAACTAAGAAGTTAAGCGTGCTTGAGCGAGAGTAGTACTACGATGGGTGACCCCCTGGCAAGTCCTCGTGTTGCACCCTACCTTTGGTTTTGTTTTTTTTCCCCGTTCAAGCTTCCCAAGATCCTCTATCTGTCACATTTCTATTATCAAGTCCCACAGCATCTTGGGCAAGAAAACTTCGCTTCGCATAGAGGATGGGCCCACAAACCGAGGGCGTCGGGCATGTGACTAGGTCTCCCTCGCTCCAGTGCCCATAATTTTTGATCTGTTAAGAGTTGTACGGCGCACAACATACCGTTAAAAAGCTCTCAAAGAGCTCTATGACGGGGGCGGCAAACCTACTCAGCTGCACCTATTTTCGGACCCCAAAAGAAAATGTTTTCATTAGTTTTAGGCCATTTTTCTTCTTTTCTGTTGTGTCTTCATCCCGGATTGTTCGTCGTGAGCCGCGAAAAGGACGACACATAAGGGATTTGCGCCCTCAACATGATGGGTGCGATCATACCAGCTCTAATGCATCGCATCCCATCAGAACAATGAAGTTAAGCGTGCTTGGGCGAGAGTAGTACCAGGACGAGTGACCCCCTTGGAAGTCATCGGGTTGCACCCCCCTTTTGGTTTTGTTTTTTTGCCCCGTTCAGGCTTGCCAAGATGCTTTATCCGTCACATTTCTATTATCGAGTCCCACAACATCTTAGGCAAGAAAACTTCACTTCGCGTAGAGGCTGGGCCCGTAAACCTAGGGCGTAGGGCTTGTGACCATGTCTCTGTCGTTCCAGTGCCCATAACTTTTGATCTGTAAGGAGTTATGCGGTGCACAGCATACCGTTGGAAAGCTCTCCGAGAGCGCTACTACGGGGGCAGCAATCCTTCTCAGCTACGCCTATTTTCGGATTCCAAAATCGAACGTTTTCATCAATTTTGGGCTACTTTTCTACTTTTTGCACTGTATCTTAGTCCTGGATCATTTTTCGTGAGGCTCGAAAAGGATGACACATAAAGGCTTTGCGCCCTCAACATCACGGGTACGATCATACCAGCACTAATGCACCGGATCCTATCAGAACTCCGTAGTTAAGTGTTCTTGGGCGAGAATAGTACTAGGATGGGTGACCCCCTGGGAAGTCCTCGTGTTGCACCCCCCTTTCTTTTTGTTTTTTTGCCATGTTCATGCTTGCCAAAATGCTTTATCCGTCACATTTCTAGCATCTTGGCAAGACAACTTCGCTTCGTGTAGAGGCTGGGCCTGCAAACCAAGGGCGTCGGGCTAGTGACCAGATCTCCGTCGCTCCATTGCCCATAACTTTTGATCCATAAGGAGTTATGCAGTGCATAACATACCGTTGGAAAGCTCTATGAGAGCTCTACGACGAGGGCAGTAAGCCTGCACAGCTGCATCTATTTTCGGAGCTCAAAAGCAAATGTTTTCTTCAGTTTCGCGATACTTTACTACTTTTTGCACTGTTTCTTTGTACCGGATTATTCGTCGTGACAGCGCGAAAAGGACGACACATAAGGGCTTTGCGCCCTCAACATTACGGGTTCGATTATACCAGCACTAATACGCCGCATCCCATCAGAACTAAGAAGTTAAGCGTGCTTGATCGAGAGTAGTACTAGGATGGGTGACCCCCGGGAAGTCCTCATGTTGCACCCCCCCTTTTCGTTTTGTTTTTTTACCCCGTTCAGGCTTGCCAATATGCTTTATCCGTCATATTTCAATTATCGAGTCCCACAACATCTTGGGCAAGGCAACTTCCTACGCGCAGCGGCTGGGCCCGTAAACCGAGGGCACCAGGCTTGTGACCAGGTCTTTGTCGCTCTAGTGCCCTTAACTTTTGATTCGTAAGGAGTTATGCGGCGTCTAACATACCGTTGGAAAGCTCTCCGAGAGCTCTACGATGGGGGTTGTAAGCCCGCTCGGCTGTGCCATCTTTCGTTGTCCAGAATCAAACGTTTTCACTAGTTTCAGGGCACTTTTCTTCTTTGTGTGCAGTTTCTTCATCCCGAATTGTTCATCGTGAGCCGCAAGAAAGACGACAAATAAGGGCTTTGCGCTCTCAACATGACGGGTGCGATCATACCAGTACTAATGCGCCACATCCCATCAGAACTACGAAGTTAAGCGTGCTTGAGCGAGAGTAGTACTAGGATAGGTGATCCCCTAGGAAGTCCTCATGTTGCACCCCCCTTTTCATTTTATTTTTTTGCCCTATTTAGGCTTAGCAAGATGCTTTATCCATCACATTTCTATTATCGTGTCCCACGGCAACTAGGGCAAGACAACTGCGCTTCGCGTAGAGGCTGGGCCCGCAAACCGAAGGCGTACGGCCTGTGACAAGGTCTCCGTCGCTCCGATGCCCATAACTTTTGATCCGTAAGGAGTTATGCGGCTCACAACATACCGTTGGAAAGCTCTCCGGGAGCTCTACGACTGGGGCAGCAATCCTGCCCGACTACGCTAGTTTTTGGGGCCCAAAAGCAAACGTTTTCATCAGTTTCGGGCTACTTTTCTTCTTTTTGCGCTGTTTCTTTGTTCCAGATCGCTCTTCGTGAGCCGCGAAAAGGACGACACATAAGGGCTTTGCACCTTCAACATGACGGGTACGATCATACCAGTACTAATGCACCGTATCCCATCAGAACTACGAAGTTAAGCGTGCTTGAGCTAGAGTAGTAGTAGGATGGGTGACCCCCTGGGAGGTCCTCGTGTTGCACCCTCCTTTTCGTTTTATTTTTTTGCCCCGTTGTGGTTTGCCAAAATGCTTTATCCGTAAAATTTCTATTATCGAGTCCCACAGCTTCTTGGGCAAGACCACTTCACTTCGCGTAGAGGATGGGCCCGCAAACCGAGGGCGTAGGGCTTGTGACCAGGTCTCTGTCACTCCGGTGCCCATAACTTTTGATTCGTAAGGAGTTATGTGGCACACAACATACCGTTGGAAAGCTCTCCAAGAGCTCTACGACGGGGATAGAAAGTCTACTATGCTGGACCTATTTTCGAAGCCCAAAATCGAACATTTTCATCAGTTTTAGGCCACTTTTCTTCTTTTTGCACTGTATCTTAGTCCTGGATCGTTCGTCGTGAGCCGCGAAAAGGACGACACATAAAGGTGTTGCACCCTTAACATGACGGGTGCGATTATACCAGTACTAACGTACCAGATCCTATCAAAACTCCGATGTTAAGCGTGCTTGGGCGAGAGTAGTACTAGGATGGGTAACCCCTTGTGAAGTCCTCGTGTTGCACCCCCCTTTTTGTTTTGTTTTTGCTCCATTCACGCTTGCCAAGATGCTTTATCCGTCACATTTCTATTATCAAGTCCCACGGCATCTTGGACAAGACAACTTCGTTTCGCATAGAGGCTGGGCCTGCAAACCGAAGGCGTGGGGCCTGTGACTAGGTCTCTGTCACTCCATTGCCCATAACTTTTGATTTGTAAGGTGTTATTCGGTGCACATCCTACAGTTGGAAAGCTCTTCGAGAGCTCTACAGCCGGGGTAGTAAGCCTTCATAGTTGCGCCAGTTTTCAAAGCTCAAAAGCAAATGTTTTCATCTGTTTTGGGCCACTTTCTTGTTTTTACGTTGTTTCTTTGTCCCGGATCGTTCGTCGTGAGCCGTGAAAAGGATGACACATACGGGCTTTTGCGCCCTCAACAAGACAAGTTCGATCATACAAGCACTAATGCGCCGCATCCCATCAGAACTAAGAAGTTAAGCGTGCTTAATCGAGAGTAGTATTAGTACGGGTGACCCCCGGGAAGTCCTTGTGTGGCACCCCCCCTTTTCGTTTTGTCTTTTTGCCCCGTTCAGGCTTGTTGAGATGCTTTATCCGTCACATTTCAATTATCAAGTCGCACGGTATCTTCGGCAAGGCAACTTCACTTTGCGTAGCGGCTGGGCCCGCAAACCGAGGGTGTCGGGCTTGTGACCAGGTCTCCGTCGTTTTGGAACCCATAACTTTTGATTTGTAAGAAGTTCCGCAGCGCCCAACATACCGTTGGAAAGCTCTCCGAGAGCTCTATGATGGGGGCAGTAGGCTCGCTCGGCTGTGCTAGTTTTTGTGGCCCAAAAGCAAACGTTTTCATCAGTTTCGGGCCATCTGTCGTGAGCCGCAAAAATGATGACAAATAAGGTCTTTGCGCCCTCAACGTGACGGGTGCGGTCATAACAGCACTAATGCGCTGCATCCCATCAGAACTACGAAGTTAAGCGTGCTTAAGCGAGAGTAGTACTAGGATGGGTGACCCCCTGTGAAGTCCTCGTGTTGCATCGCCTATTTCGTTTTATTTTTTTGCCCCATTCAGGCTAGCCAAGATGCTTTAGCCATCACATTTCTATTATTGAGTCCCACGGCATCTAAGGCAAGACAACTTCGCTTCGCGTAGAGGCTGGGCCCGTGAACCGAAGGCGTCGAGCCTGTGACCAGGTCTCTGTCACTCCTGTGCCCATAACTTTTGATCCGTAAGGAGTTATGCAGCGCAAAGCATATCGTTGGAAAGATCTCTGAGATCTCTACGATAGGGGAAGCAAGCGTGCTCGGCTGCGCCCATTTTTGGCGCCCAAAAGCAAACATTTTTGTCAGTTTTGGGAAACTTTTCTTCTTTTTGCGCTATTTCTTAGTACTGGATCGTTCGTCGTGAGCCGCGAAAAGGATGAAACATAAAGGCTTTACGCCCTCAACATGACGGGTGCGATCATATCAGCACTAATGCACTACATCCCATCTGAACTACGAAGTTTAGCGTGCTTGAGCGAGAGTAGTAAAGGGGTTTAGCCTATTCCACAATGTCTCAGTTGGGTTATATGATGTTAGCTCTAGGTATGGGGTCTTATCGAAATGCTTTATTTCATTTGATTACTCATGCTTATTCCAAAGCATTATTATTTTTAGGATCCGGATCCGTTATTCATTCAATGGAAACTGTTGTTGGCTATTCTCCAGATAAAAGTCAGAATATGGTTCTTATGGGAGGTTTAACAAAACATGTACCAATTACCAAAACTGCTTTTTTTTTAGGTACACTTTCTCTTTGTTGTATTCCACCTCTTGCTTGTTTTTGGTCTAAAGATGAAATTCTTAATGATAGTTGGTTGTATTCACCGATTGTCGCAATACTTCTTGTTCAAGTGTTGGTTTTTGTTGCCATTTTTGCTATTTCTTCTTCAGAACCTATATTGCACTAAATTTGTGTAAAATATACAATTAAGCTTGAATTAATAATGCAATATACATGATTCAATGAGTTAAAATTACTAAAAATATGGATTTATCAGCCTCCTCAAACCCATTCTTTGTTTGTCCTCAAGCAAAAGCATTAAGTACTTCATAGATTCATAAATAGTAAATCCAAGCAGTCAATGTATTCATACAGTTAATATTTTATAAAACACCGGGTTAACTGTGAATTTGTCTTCCAAATAATTTTACCCCAAGAAATTATTTTGTATCTAAAAGAAAAGAAACCAACTTAACTACAAAAAAAAAAATCCTTTGAGCCTTTTTTAGCACTTGTAACTCAATTAAGAGGTAAGAAAATTAATCACGCAAAATTTGTAAAATCGAAAATATCTTCTATGGATAGTCATAAAATATTAAAACTCAACTACTTCCCAAATCATGTAATACTCCCTTAGATTTTTTAAATATACACATTTTTTTTGTTTTTTTTTAATTTTTTTTATATGAATAGATGACTCGAGTGGTAGATGCTAGTTGATTCAAGGACTTTCTTGAAGTATTGTCTTTCTTTGGTTGAATTGTGTTTTGTGAAAGAAAGCTTGTCTAGCAGGATTTGTATTGATAGCTTTTCACAACAAAAATGCTCAAAAATGGTTAGAAGAAAGCATTTGTTATGAGTTTCTTTTTCTGTCTCTTTGTACTGAATCAACACTTTTGATCTTTAAATGATAATGAGTGAGTCATCTAAACAGTTTTCTTCTCATTTTTTTAAAGGAGTATACTGATCTAGAAAAATAAGTCAAATTTTAATAAAACACAACATCTCGCATTGAAAACATCTCAATCTACTTCTTTTTTTGATAATTAATCAAAAACTTCTAATTGAATCATGTGACGCTGTTGGGATGTAATAATAGTTAAGAAGGTTTCAAAAAAAAAATCTAGATCCAAATTCAACTCTAGTGGTTAATCATTTTTCCATTCCAAACTTCACAGTTAATTCAAATATTTTATCAAAATCCAACCATATTTCAACACTTGACTACTCAACTTTAATTATCTTGAATAAATGAAGCACGAAAAATGGAAATTGAAAATTTTAAAATTTTGGAAAATTTTTTAGCAGGTGGTATCGATTATTTGTTCCTCCTCAAACCCGAACCTTACATTGCCCTCAATGTAAGAAAGTGATGCAATGCATTGCAAATTAAAAAGATAGATACAACCTAATAAAAATTCCAAGCATTGTTCCTCAAATTGTTCTGAAAAAAGATTTGCCATTAAAAGCTCCAAACACCAACGTTAGCTATGAGGATAAAAACAAAAGTGATCCAAAATGAAATTTAAACATAATGATATATACAATGTGGTTTCGCAAGGACGAAAATTTTTTATGGTTTTTTTTTTTTTTGAACAGCAGGTGAGGGAGTTCAGACATTGGCCAGATCTACATCCCCAGTTTCAACAAATCGTTGTCAAACATCCACACTCCATTTTTTTATCCCTTTGGCTTGTTTTTTTTTTTTTCGTTTTGGTTTTTTTTATATGTATACCAAATCCAACATCAAAACAAAATAGTGTATATACTAGGTAAATAACCACAATAAAAATCAGATTACCATACTAAAAACCATAAAAATAAAACTCGCAAATTTTATTCGTGGAAATGGAAACGGTACATTAACTTAACAAATACAATAACAAAACAACTACTTATATTATAAGCTTACTTCTTTCTCTTTTTCCAGGAACTGGGCAGTTCATGATGAACTACCCAAGCCAAATAAAGAAGAATCACAATAATAACACCAAGAACCGCAAGCAACGACTCCTCTGCCGTGAGACTTTTAAACAACACCATCTTCGTGGAAATTTTAACAACAAAAAACTGAAGACGGAGAAGTTTTGTGGGGAGAAATGTAGGAGATGGCGGTGGCAAGGAGGAGATTAAAAAATGGTAGGGTTAGGATTTTTAAAACCATTTGGCCGCCCCTTTTTCGTTTTTTTTTTTCAACAAAACAAAACAAAACAAAAAACAACACAACTTATTACATAAGCCTAAAAACTAAAAATCTTTTCTTCCTTCGTGGATTCGTCTCATCCTAATCACAAGATAGATGAGGAAGATGTACAAGAAGAAGAATAAGGCAAAAATGGCCACAATAAGAAGCAAAACTTGGTCGATCATTTTGAGTTGATGAAACAAGTTTGGGAGATTGAGAGAAAATTGTGATTGTTGTGTGAGAGAGAGTGAGGTGTTGACGGTGAAGAGAAAAAAAGAATGAGGGAAAGAAAGATTAGGGTAAAAACCCTTTTTACCGACCCCCTCCCCCCCCCCCCCCACGTTTTTTTTATATATTTTTTTTAAACACATTTTTTTTATTATTTTTTTAAAATAGATGTAATTTAAAACAAGCACACATAATGACAAGAAAATGCAAATATATTAGAATTCACCCTTAAGATGGTCTCACACAAAAAAGAAGCCCGGGAAATGCAAAAATAGGATCTCAACCATATTTCAGTTTCATACCTATACAGCAAAGTAAACCACATCCGAACACCAAATAAAAAATAAATGGCATTAAAATCTGGATAGTAAATCTACCCGCCATAGCGTAAGAACTGGCCGAAGCAGAGGTGATGAATCACGTATCACATGCCCCTCAGAATGGTATTAGTTATCTTTCTCTCAAATACCATGAGAGCCACTATTTCCATAACGGTGGAAAAAGACCTCCTAACGTTGAAGTTAACGCCAATTTAAAGCTAATTGGTAACCAAATGACAACATCTAGGATGAACCTTAGAATGTTACAGCCACGAGATCCTAGATTACCTAAAGATCACTTGGGTTCATGTGAGGCACACACCCTAGTACAAACAACACCCTGTTTTATCCTCAGACAGTCACTACCGAATGTTGCCACTGTATACCCATCATCCCACTTATTTAGGATGAGCGCGTCACACAAATTGTCAGAGTTTTTCTTTCTAACCGGGAATGGGCATTGGACCCATTTAATGTCAGCTAGCAAGACATGCACACACAGTTAAGTGCTGTAGTTTAACGCCTTCGGGCAAATTTAAAAAAAAAAAAAAAAACTAACAGACTAGCTTTTCTAGAGGTTTCTGTGTTCACGCCATCCAATACTTTCCTTCAGCACTCACATGAGGCCACAGCCAATTCCATAGGGTCAAGAGCAAAACAGTAGGGTTTTACATTATAGACAATACTGTCTAGTGAATGCCCTCACTCCTAACTACCTTATCAAGTAATGCCCAAACAGACCCTAAACTACATTAAGTTGGTGGAGTGGCAAGTACTGTTAGACAGAGTTGCACTGATCAGTCAACCGCACACAGAAAAGTACAGTGACCACTAGTATCATGACAATCATACCTGAATGAGTGCTTCTCAGGGTTTAGACCCAAACTACATTAAGCTAGAGAAAGACTCATTTGGTACGAAAAAATAAATAAATAAATAAAATCCTAGGTTTCCTCCTAGGAGCGCTAAGTTTAACGTCTTCAGCCAGACATAATTACTTTGAAATTGCTACTCTGTAGGGATTGGATTCTTAAGTTCAATTGACTCTTCACCCCAATTCTTTAACTGGATCGATGGTTTAAGTCTTTGTCCATTTACAAACATAGTTTTTCCATTTGTTTTATCTTTTATCTTGACAACCCCAGATGGAAAAACTTGTTCAACTCTAAATGGTCCATCCCATCTGGACCTCAATTTTCCTGGAAACAATCGTAACTAAGAATTAAATAACCACACATCTTCTCCAGGAATAATGACTTATATGTAATACCCGAGCCCGGAATGTGAAAATTCTTTGTTTATTATTTTGAAAATTATATTTCCTTAAATTTTTTGTGAATTAATTGTTACTTTATCGCTGTCGCAACGTGCATTGCATTTAGGCAGCGATAGCTGGAGATCGGTTTCTAGTCCTCAGCAAATAGTGAAACTAGTATTTAGATGACTTAAATTTTATATTTTAATTGTTGCTAGCTTTAATTAATCTTTCCTTGGCTAAAATGGCTTTAAAATGCACAAAATAAGGGCCTTTGACCAAGTTTTAAGTGGTTTGACCTAGGCCTTTGACCATTTGACCAATGTAGCACTTAAATGAGCTTTTAACTAAACAAAATAAAATAAAAAAAGCAGCTGAATTCAGAGAGCAGGCCGAGAGCTTCTTAGAGAAAAAAAAAACCTTTCAACCTTTCAATCGTTCAATCTTCGCGTGAGCTCGTGCGGGGTGATTTTCGAGGCAACTAGCATTGTTTTCCTAGCGACTAGGAGTACCTAAGGTGAGGGAATCATGTTATTTGCGCATTTAAATGTTAAGTGTATCAACTTTGCAATTTTTAGATTTTATCCGTAGATTGTCGTTTAAATCATTTTGATACTTCTAGAATGTTCCTTGGCTATTGTAGAACGTATATTTATAGCTTTGTAACATTTTCTGCGGTTAAATGTTGAGATTGCAATTTAATTTGGATGTTGAATAGTGTTTTATGAATAGTAAAACCTTGAAACGATAAAGTTGCTCCGTTATGCTGTCCGTTGATGTAGGAATGTGCTAGGTGTGCTAGAATGCCTAAATGTGTGGTTTGTTTGGGTTGCGTAGTGAGAAAAACGGGAATTAAGCCTTGTTGAAAGTCGGGGTCGTTTAGGTCGACTTTAGCGTTTTCTCGTTTTGCGTGTTGGCATTGTTTCGGGAGGCCATGGAAGCACTTTTGGTGCGATTATGGCGTTGGTTGGGTGTTTGGTTGATATAGTTGTAGTTCAAACGAGAAAGGGAGAAATCGGGGCTTTGCGCGAGTTCTAGGGTAAAGTAAGGTTTCGGGGTCTTTAGACGTGCCTTATGGTGACCTAGGAGGTTTGGTGAAGTCGGTTTCTAGAACTCGTGGCTCGTTTGGAAATGGTAGGGTTTTGATAGTTGGGGCCGATTTGTGTTTTTGTGTGTTTTCTTGACTTTATGCCTATAGAATGCTTAGGGCTGCTTGAAATACTTGTTTGAATTGATTTGGATTGAAATGCTTATCAATTGCTGCTATTGCGTGCGAGAGTAACCTACTTTGTTATTCTCCCACGTGTGGCTTTATCGCTTGTTTATGGCCTTGTATCGAGTCTTGCATTGTATAGTGTCTCGCACGTGAATGATGGGCCTCTCTGGGTAGCCTCGGGTTGCCAATGTTGGTTGCTCTAGCTCCGCTGCTATTACTTTTCTCGCTTGGGTTGCCTCCCAGGGAGATTTGGGTCATAGGTTGATGGATACATCCGGGGTATTCCAAACTAGTGTTATAAGGTGGTTTGGGCCGGCGCGTTGTCATCGAATTATTGAATGAAAGTTGCTCGTGAAAAGAGTACCGTATCCTTTGAATGAATGTTTATAGTCTTTAATGCTTTCCTTGTTATAATATTGACTTGTTTGTATCTTTAAATGATAATTGTATGCATTGCTTGGCTAATTGCATGGCATACTCCTCTCATCTCAGTCCTTGAGACCAATTGCCCTCACTGAGCAATAGTTTTTGCTCATTCCTCTCTATACTATATTTTTACAGGAGTAGTTGAAGCAGACCCTCTTGAGGTAAGTGAGGAGGTGGAGGAGGGGGAGGTGTTCTCGTGATTGAACTTTTTTGCTTTGCTGGTGGTTGGTTGCCAGATTTTGTGCGAGCCTCGCTTGATATGTATATTGGTTGGATGTCGCTTAATTTTGAGGCTTGTAGCCTTGTATGTACTTTCTAGTTTGAGGCCTCTACGGTCTTATGTTGTATAAGTTGAAAGAATGTAAAGTTGTAACTTATACTCTTGTTACTAGTAAGAAAATGCATACTAATGGAATTGATTAGTGGCATAAATACTTGTGCAGTATGCATATCAATTTTGGTTTGGAAAGTTGGATAATAAGAAATGTATGTTTTTAAAGAAAATTGGTTTGTTTTTAATTGTTTTATGGCTTTCGCAAGTTTTATGTTGAATTTAGGGTTTTCGGATCGTCCGCGGTACAGAGGAGACTCCGTCCGTGTCTCGGGTCCGGGCTTGGCCTTTTGCGGGGTCGGGTCGGGGCGGGGCGTGACATCTTTAGGTGGTATCAGAGCATGATAGTCTTGCATGAGCCGGGATATGATTCTCGGTCTGTGGGGTAAAGGTCTGAAATGCTAAAGTGTTTATGTATGATTGCTAAGTGAAAAGAAAATGTTATAGCATGACTTTGTGAACTTGGAATGTTTATGTGTTTAAGTGAAATAGTTTGACAAGTTGAACTTGTCTTATGTGAATTGTGTGATAGAATATTGGATTGTTAATGACTTGAGTGTTATATAATCTTATGTGCTATATTTCTGTCTATAAACTTCTTTTAAATGTTGCCAGCTATTGTGAATTGCTACTATGCCGCCACGTCGTGGTACTCAAGGTATAGGATCAGATGAAGAGGTAGCAGAACAGGGTCAGCAGCCGTTGCCTGAGCAGTTTATGGCTACCATGACTACTGCAGTAGACCGGATCACACAGGTACTGCATGAGCAGAGGCAGGACAGGAATAATCCCTAGGGAAATCAAGCTAATCCTGGTGGACAGGGGTACAAAGTTGAGAATAATCAGCTAGAGAAATTTCTGAGGCACGAGCCGCGAAAGTTCTTTGGAGAGCCAGATGTTGAGGCGACCGAGAGATGGATTAACCATGTCGAGAAAATTTTCACTGCTTTGAGGTACACTGATGAGGCAAGAATAGATTATGCATCATTCCTGTTTGAGGGCGATGCAGAGCAGTGGTGGAATACTGTCAGATTGAGGTGGGATTGTGAGGATGTTCCACATTTATGGGATGATTTTGTAAGTGAGTTCCGGGACAAAAATATTCCCGAGATGGCTATGGAAAGGAGGGAGGACGAGTTTGTGGCCCTGAAGCAGGGAAATATGACTGTTGCACAGTACGAGGCTAGGTTTGTTAGCCTGTCGAGGTATATGCCCGAGTTGGTACGGCCGGCTAGGAGGATGATACATAGGTTTGTCCGTGGGCTGAGAATGGACATTCAGTTGCATTTGACTGGGCAGACCTACACTACATTTCTCGAGGCATTTCAGGCAGCCTCGAAGTTTGAGAAACGGAAGGCTGAGATGTTAGCTGAGAGCAGTCAGCTGAGTAAGAAGCAGTATTTGGGCCAGAGCAGCCAGAGTTAGCCGAGGCAGTATCAGACTTTTGCACAGGGTCCTCAGCAACGTCCGTATCAACCACAGCAGCAGATTCAGGCTAGGCCAGCTGTGACTAGACCCCAACAGGGAGCTACAGTTCCTACTACCGCTAGAGCCCTAGCACCTACAGGAAACACTGCAGTAAGGCAAAATCAGCAGTGTAACTATTGTAATCGGTCAGGGCATATTGAGGCTAACTGCTGAAGGAAGAGTGGTAAATGTACGGGTTGTGGCAGTGATGACCATAGGGTGAGAGATTGCCCTAAGTATAACAATGTTCAGGGCCGTGGTGGAGGCCAAGGTGTTCAGAATAGGGCTGCAGGTGCACGTCCAGCACAGAGTGTGACGCCCGAGATTTAGCCATGCATTCAATTACTGTTGCATTCCTTGCTTGTGCATTTACTTCTGTACTTTACTAACTGACTTCTGTAGCTACTATTCACTCCATTTTCAAACTACATTCTATTAGTGAATTAACATTTTTATTAAATCATATTAATTGTTAAAGGAGTGGGAAAAATGTGCAATTGAACTAGAAGCGATAGGAGCGCTCGTTTAGAAAATGATTTTCATAGTTCAATGAATAGTGTTACGTAACATAACTTAGAGATTTAATTAGCTAGCCTATGTTTCACACCTTAGGCTCGTTTTAAAGTTAACAACGCTCATTTTAGTAACCCATTTAATCACCCAACTTAGCCATTTAGTATATCTACTCAACACATGACCATTTAGCTCAAAAAAAAAAAAAAAGAGCAAATGCTGAAAAATCACTGTAGCAAATCCGAGAATAGTATAGGAGGAGAATGAGAGGATTTTGCTCATCAAATCTTCAAGCCAAGCCAAGCCAAGCTAGGAGCAAGTAGTTTAGGGTGTTTGCTAGCCTCCCGAGAGTTCCTACGTGCAATTGGTGAGGGTTTTCATAACTTTTTATGCATATCTAAAATGTTACATTTTTATTGATTTGTTGAAAATGTTATCAAATGCTATTGCAAAGCTTATCTATGCTATTATACCTTGTATATAAGTGCTAGAGAACACATTTGAGCTATTAGTGCGCATTTTAAACAGTTGGAATCGTCATTTGAATTTATGAGGTGAATAGTGACGTTTTTCTAAGGTTTTGTGTAATTGCACGTATTAGCTCGATTCAACACTCCGAATAGATGCCTTAGGTACTAATGAAGGTAGTCTAATAGCCCCGTGCACTTGAATTGCTCTAGAATCGCATAAAACGTGAAATAGCCGACTTTAACAAAGGGGTTTCGGGGTTCATGCGAATTCGGGTGGATTCGGGCTTCACTTCTAGTATTCTTAGGCTACCTAGGTGCTATAGAAGCTTTGATAACCCTTGTTTGAAGCCCGGATAAGGTATGTGTAGTTTAAAGCCATAAGAGGGAATTTGGGGCTTTCGGGGTAATCGCGGGCGTTTGAATGAGTTAGAGGGTTGAGAGGGTACCTTGAGGGTTAGTTAGAAGGTTGGCAGAGTTTCCCTTAAAAATGGAATCATTAACCTTGGTTTGGAAGAGAAATAGTTTGAAAAATAAAGGGGTTTAGGTGCAATTTCGGTTGACTCACACTTCTAAACCCATGGCATGACATCTTGAGTGTTTATATGTGATTTTAAATTGATTTGGAACTTTTGGTATGATTCTATGCTTATTTTGTATATGTTCCTTTGTAAACTGCTTATTAGCTTCTATAATTGCTTCTATTCTAATTGCATCGAGGTCAACCTACTTTGTTGATCCTCCTATGTGTTAATGCTTATATTATTGCTATTAATTTGCCATTGTTAAGTGCATTGCATCGTGGTTGCGCAACCATAGTGTCAAGGGCGGATGTGTTGAATATCGGCTGGGCGGCAGAGGGCTTGCCGGTGGATATTCAATCTCCGTGCCCTAGTCCCTCATTCGCCTGGTCCGGAGATTGTCAGGGGATATTGGGTCGTAGGATTATCGGGGTATATCCGGAGTACACCCACTGGAGTGTTTGGGGTTATGCCGGCTTATCGTGATCGTGATCGTGGTTCGTGGATCGTGAATGAAGACCAGTGAAGATTGGTGTATAGGGGTTATGAGAAATGTATCCTTTCAAATATGTGGTTATTTAAGCTATCATCGTTTCTTGATTTGCTCAATTGTTATTGTTGTTAACTGTATTACTTGTCGCATTGCACACCCCGGCACCTTATCCTTCACTGGGCAACAGTGGTTGCTCATACCTCGCTAACATGTTTCAGGTGGCGCAGTTGGAGGAGTTGCATTAGTTGCTGTGTCTAGTTGCTTGAGGTGGACTATGTTCTTGTTGATGAGAGTAGGACTTGTTTTCTTTACTTTATGTTCTATTTTGTAACTTAAGTGATATGTGTATATTATATAGTTTGCAAATTGAGGGATAGATGTTGTAGTGCTAGATTTAGAACCATGTCATGTAATAACTTATATTTCTGCTATTAGCTGCTTCGCATGCTTGGGAGTGAATGACTGGTTGTTTTCAATTTCTAAGAATACTTAAAAGCTATCATGGAGTGGCATGATAAGCGGTTTTGTAAAGAAGTTAAGTTATGAATGCATGCTTGTCTGTATCTAAACTGTTTGTATGTCTTAAGGCTCGGATGGCCTTAAAGCTAAGATCTTTAGTTATAAATGAATGTCTTGTTATGTTGTGGCTTTATTGAGCATTTACAGGTTTGAAAAATGTCCGCGGTACAGAGGAAACTCTGTCCGTTTTTCCCTAAAATTTTGAGACTGGGTTGGAATTGGGTTGAGAATAGCTTGGTTATTAGAGCATCCGGTCTCGTGAGGGATCGGGGCGTTACAGGTGGTATCAGAGCTTAGTTAGCTCTAAGCCGGGAGAGGGGCCTCGGCCTGTCAATTAGTAACCCTTACATGTGTGCTTGTTAAGAGTGTGTCTTGAAAGTGTATGCCTGCATGTGTGATTGTGTGTCTTGTATTGAATGTGTGCACCTATGTGATATAATTATGTGTTACGTGCTAAATGTGTGCTAAGTGAAGTAAAGTGGCTGGTTATGCATCAAATTGACCTCGTGAATTGTTAATTGCTTGAACTGTTGCTTGTAATGTGTGCATTTGAAAGTCTTTGATTGAGTTGTGTTATGATGGACTTGATTGTCGTGCTTGAATGACTTTGATGATTACACTGTTTCATAAACTCTTATATAAACATGTTTGCATAATAGTTTAAAACATATATGTGTAAATGTGATATCTTGGCATTCATACATGTCCCGTTGAAATGGTAAGAAAGACTTCTTCCTCCCCCTGAAGAGAAGTGATTAGCAACAAGCCCTCCAAGTTGTGTGGATTAGCGGGAATGAGAATGTTTGTAGGCGCAGCTCACTTATTGGGCTTTCTTCCAAGGCATTCTTCTACGCTCAGTAGTCAGAAATGAATGGCTTCCTTTGGGATTTCTATATGACTGTTCTCTCGGTTTTCTTATTGAGTATTCTTCTAGTATTTTCTTGCTGGTATTACTCGGAAGACTTAGTTTGGGATTCTAATCAGCCTTATTATATGGAATTATCTTCTGTATTTGTACTCTAAATTCTTATTGGTATTTTCTCTCCACTGTTAGTTGGGATTCTATTCTTCTATGGTATTCGTGCCAGCGGGATTCTTATTTGGATTTCGAAGTAGCATCTCTATCGGAGCCTTTATTTGACCTTATTACGTGAGGTTCGCAGGCAATATTACTGGGATTTCTTAATGAGCTCCCACGAGAGTTCGTATATGGTATTCTTGCTTAGCAACTGATGACGAGTAATCGGAGTTGGTTTCCAGTTGATGTGGAGTTCCCTTGTGAAGAAGAATTGCGTGGACGCAATTAGTTTAAGGGGGAGAGGATGTGACGCCCGAAATTTCGCCATGCATTCAATTACTGTTGCATCCCTTGCTTGCGCATTTACTTCTGTACTTTACTAACTGACTTCTGTAGCTACTATTTACTCCATTTTCAAACTACATTCTATTATTGAATTAACATTTTTATTAAATCATATTAATTGTTAAAGGAGTGGGAAAAATGTGCAATTGAACTAGAAGCGATAGGAGCACTCGTTTAAAAAATAATTTTCGTAGTTCAATAAATAGTATTACGTAACATAACTTAGAGATTTAATTAGCTAGCCTATGTTTCACACCTTAGGCTCGTTTTAAAGTTAACAATGCTCATTTTAGTAACCCATTTAATCACCCAACTTAGCCATTTAGTATATCTACTCAACAAATGACCATTTAGCTCATAAAAAAAAAAAAAGAGAGCAAATGCTGAAAAATCACTGTAGCAAATCCGAGAATAGTATAGGAGGAGAATGAGAGGATTTTGCTCATCAAATCTTCAAGCCAAGCCAAGCCAAGCTAGGAGCAAGTAGTTTAGGGTGTTTGCTAGCCTCCCAGGAGTTCCTACGCGCAATTGGTGAGGGTTTTCATGACTTTTTATGCATATCTAAAATGTTACATTTTTCTTGATTTGTTGAAAATGTTATCAAATGCTATTATACCTTGTATATAAGTGCTAGAGAACACATTTGAGCTATTAGTTCGCATTTTAAACAGTTGGAATCGTCATTTGAATTTATGAGGTGAATAGTGATGTTTTTCTAGAGTTTTGTGTAATTGCACGTATTAGCTTGATTCAACACTTCTAATAGATGCCTTAGGTGCTAATGAAGGTAGTCTAATAGCCCCGTGCACTTGAATTGCTCTAGAATCGCATAAAACGTGAAATAGCCGACTTTAACAAAGGGGTTTTGGGGTTCATGCGAATTCGGGTGGATTCGGGCTTCACTTCTAGTATTCTTAGGCTACCTAGGTGCTATAGAAGCTTTGATAACCCTTGTTTGAAGCCCGGATAAGGTATGTGTAGTTTAAAGCCATAAGAGGGAATTTGGGGCTTTCGGGGTAATCGCGGGCGGTTGAATGAGTTAGAGGGTTGAGAGTGTACCTTGAGGGTTAGTTAGAAGGTTGGGAGAGTTTCCCTTAAAAATGGAATCATTAACCTTGATTTGGAAGAGAAATAGTTTGAAAAATAAAGGGGTTTAGGTGCAATTTTGGTTGACTCACACTTCTAAACCCATGGCATGACATCTTGAGTGTTTATATGTGATTTTAAATTGATTAGGAACTTTTGGTATGATTCTATGCTTATTTTGTATATGTTCCTTTGTAAACTGCTTATTAGCTTCTATAATTGCTTCTATTCTAATTGCATCGAGGTCAACCTACTTTGTTGATCCTCCTATGTGTTAATGCTTATATTATTGCTATTAATTTGCCATTGTTAAGTGCATTGCATCGTGGTTGCGCAACCATAGTGTCAGGGGCGGATGTGTTGAATATCGGCTGGGCGGCAGAGGGCTTGCCGGTGGATATTCAATCTCCGTGCCCTAGTCCCTCATTCGCCTGGTCCGGAGATTGCCAGGGGATGTTGGGTCGTAGGATTATCGGGGTACATCCGGAGTACACCCACTGGAGTGTTTGGGGTTATGCCGGCTTATCGTGATCGTGATCGTGGTTCGTGGATTGTGAATGAAGACCGGTGAAGATTGGTGTATAGGGGTTATGAGAAATGTATCCTTTCAAATATGTGGTTATTTAAGCTATCATTGTTTCTTGATTTGCTTAATTGTTATTGTTGTTAACTGTATTACTTGTCGCATTGCACACCCCGGGACCTTATCCCTCACTGGGCAACAGTGGTTGCTCATACCTCGCTAACATGTTTCAGGTGGCGCAGTTGGAGGAGTTGCATTAGTTGCTGTGTCTAGTTGCTTGAGGTAGACTATGTTCTTGTTGATGATAGTAGGACTTGTTTTCTTTACTTTATGTTCTATTTTGTAACCTAAGTGATATGTGTATATTATATAGTTTGCAAATTGAGGGATAGATGTTGTAGTGGTAGATTTAGAACCATGGCATGTAATAACTTATATTTCTGCTATTAGTTGCTTCGCATGCTTGGGACTGAATGACTGGTTGTTTTCAATTTCTAATAATACTTAAATGCTATCATGGAGTAGCATGATAAGCGGTTTTGTAAAGAAGTTAAGTTATGAATGCATGCTTGTCTGTATCTAAACTGTTTGTATGTCTTAAGGCTCGGATGGCCTTAAAGCTAAGATCTTTAGTTATAAATGAATGTCTTGTTATGTTGTGGCTTTATTGAGCATTTACAGGTTTGAAAAATGTCCGCGGTACAGAGGAAACTCTGTCCGTTTTTCCCTAAAATTTTGAGACTGGGTTGGAATTGGGTTGAGAATAGCTTGGTTATTAGAGCATCCGGTTTCGTGAGGGATCGGGGCGTTACACAGAGAGTTCAGGCTAGGGTCTTTGCACTAGATGCAGAGGAGCTACCTGATACTACAGCTATTGTGGAAGGTACCTTTCTTCTCAATACTCAACCAGTTAAAGTTTTGATTGATCCCGGAGCTACACATTCGTTTATAACTCCTGCATGTGCACGATCTATGAATGTTTGCATTGATAAATTGCCGCATGAAGTTGAAGTTAGTACTCCTTTGGGTGCAAAATTTGTTACTGAGTCTATTTGCAAATCTTGTGATTTATGCATTGAGAACCGTAAATTTCCTGCTGATTTAATTATATTGCCATTCCGTGACTTTGAAATCATTTTGGGAATGGACTGGTTGGGAAAGTATTATGCTCAGTTGGATTGTAGAACAAATATCGTTTATCTTCAGGTTCCTGACCTACCGGTACTAGAGATTGTTGGGAACTGCAGGGCTGCCCGAATTCCTCTTTTATCAGCGATCAAGACTTCTAAGTTGTTGAATAGGGGTTGTGAAGCTTACTTAGCTTATTTGATCAATCAGCCTACTGATAAGTTGAGTTTGAATGAGGTTTCGATTGTTAAAGACTTCCCTGGTGTATTTCCCGAGGAATTACCGGGTTTACCACCAGATAGGGAGATTGAGTTCGTGATTGATCTTGTGCCAGGCACTGCGCCAATTTCTAGGAGTCCTTATAGAATGGCATCGACTGAACTTCAGGAGTTAAAAATTCAGCTTCAGAACTTGCTTGAGAAAGGGTTTATACAACCTAGTTCTTCGCCGTGGGGCGCACCTATGTTGTTTGTGAGAAAGAAAGACGGCACGCTACGGTTATGCATTGATTACAGGGGACTTAATCAAGTCACGATTAAGAACAAATACCCCTTGCCGTTGATTGAAGAATTGTTTGACTAGTTGCAGGGTGCGAGTGTTTACTCCAAATTTGACTTGAGGCAAGGTTACTATCAACTTAGGATTCGGAGTGACGATATACCGAAGACGGCTTTCAGGACTAGATATGGCCACTATGAATTTGTTGTTTTGCCGTTTGGTTTGACGAATGCACCAGCCGCATTCATGGACTTGATGCATAGAGTTTTTCGACCTTACCTTGATCAGTTTGTCGTGATCTTTATTGACGACATTTTAGTGTATTCGAAGAACGAGGCCGAGCATGAGCAACACTTGAGGATTGTGCTTCAGACTTTGCAGGAAAACAAGCTTTTTGCTAAATTCAGCATGTGTGAATTCTGGTTGAATCAGATATCTTTTCTAGGCCATATCATTTCAGATCAATGGACCCAGCTAAGATTGAAGTTGTTTCATCTTGGAAGAGACTTGAGACGGTGTCAGAGATTCGGAGTTTTCTTGGATTGGCAGGTTACTACCGGAGATTTGTTAAAGACTTTTTCAAAATTTCTGGGCCTTTAAGCCAGTTGACTCGGAAGAAAGTTGCTTACAACTGGGATGCCAAATGTGAATCCAGTTTCCAAGAATTGAAGAAGAGACTAACTATAGCTCCTATATTAGCTTTACCAGAGGGAACAGAGAACTTTGTTGTCTACATGATGCATCTAAAGAAGGTTTGGGGTGTGTTTTAATGCAGAATGGTAAGGTGATTGCTTATGCTTCCAGGAAATTGAAACCTTATGAAGTCAATTACCCTACACATGATCTGGAGTTAGCTGCAGTTGTGTTTGCTTTGAAGAAGTGGCGTCACTACTTGTGGGGTTGCAGATTTGAAATATTTACTGACCACAAGAGTCTCAAGTATTTGTTTTCACAGAAGGATTTGAATATGAGGCAGCGGAGATGGCTAGAGCTATTGGGTGGTTACAACTGTTCTATTAACTACGTGCCAGGTAAGGCAAATGTTGTTGTTGATGCTTTGAGCCGAAAGGCTACTGTTGCAAGCTTAATTATCAAGGATTGGGAGACTTTGGAAGAAATTTGTTCATGGAAACCAGAAGCTACTGAGGTAGGGATTCGATTTGCTAGTTTACAAATTCAGTCAGGGTTGTTAGCACAGATCAGAGAGGCTCAGAAGACTGATCCTCACATCTTGAAGATCTAAGAAAAATCAAAAGGGGGAGAGTCGGAGTTTAAATTACATGCAGATGGCATCTTCAGATTCAGGGACAGGGTGTGTGTTCCTGGTGATCCGACTTTGAAGAATGAGATTCTTTCTGCGGCACATAATTCGCGGTATCCGATTCACCAGGGCAGTACAAAAATGTATAGAGTTTTGAAACAACACTTCTGTTGGAACAATATGAAGAGGGAGATTGCTGGGTATGTATCCAGATGTTTGACTTGTCAGAGGGTTAAAGTTGAGCATCAGAGGCCAGCCGGACTTCTACAGCCGTTGTCGATTCCGCAATGGAAGTGGGTACATATAACAATGGACCTTGCGACCGAACTTCCTAGATCTCCGAGAGGATGTGATTCTGTTTGGGTCGTTGTGGACCGCTTGACTAAAGTTACACATTTTATTGCCGTGTACAAACAGGAAAGCCTTGATAAGCTAGTTGAGCTTTATGTTGCTAATATTGTGATATTGCATGGTGTGCCACAGAGTATAGTGTCAGATAGGGATCCTAGATTCAGATCTCGTTTTTGGCAGAAGTTGCAAGAGGCCATGGGAACTAAGTTGAGCTTCAGCACTGCATATCATCCACAAACTGATGGCCAGTCTGAGAGAACCATCAGGATCTTGGAAGACATGCTTCGGGCATGTGTGCTTGACTTTGGGAAGAATTGGGAGAAGTTTTTGCCTTTAGCAGAGTTCGCCTACAATAATAGTTATCAATCTACTATAGGTATGGCTCCCTACGAGGCGTTGTATGGTCGTAAATGCAGATCCCCATTATATTGGGAAGAGGTTGGAGAGATGAGAACAGTTGATCCGACTGTGTTACCTGAGATGATTAAGATGGTAGATAATGTTCACCTTATTCGCCAGCGTATGCTTACAGCTCAGAGTCGTCAGAAGAGTTATGCGGATAAGCACCGTCGGGATCTTGAGTTTGATTTGGGAGATTGGGTGTTTCTTAATATTTCTCCACGGAAGGGATTGATTCGAAACGGTAAGAGCGGGAAGCTTAGTCCCAGATATGTGGGTCCGTATGAGATCACCGAAACGGTAGGTCCTTTGGCTTATCGGTTAGCTTTGCCTCCGAGCTTGTCGAGACTGCACGATGTGTTCCACGTGTCTATGCTGAAGAAGTACCATCCAAACCCTTCACATGTACTTGAACCAGAGCCTTTGCAGATTGAAGAAAAGTTGTCTTATGAAGAGAAACCGATTCGAATTGTGGATCGGAAAGTTCAGGAGTCTCGCAGAAAGAGTATTCCGTTAGTAAAGGTTCTGTGGAATCATCATGGGTTTGAGGAAGCGACTTGGGAAAGAGAGGACCAAATTCGGGATCAGTATCCGGAGTTGTTTGTTGACCAGGTAAGAATTGCGTGGGCGCAATTGTTTTAAGGGGGAGAGGCTGTAATACCCGAGCCCGGAATGTGAAAATGCCTTGTTTATTATTTTGAAAATTATATTTCCTTAAATTCTTTGTGAATTAATTGTTACTTTCTCGCTGTCGCAACGTGCAATGCATTTAGGGAGCGATAGCTAGAGATTAGTTTCTAGTCCTCAGCAAATAGTGAAACTAGTATTTAGATTACTTAAATTTTATATTTTAATTGTTGCTAGCTTTAATTAATCTTTCCTTAGCTAAAATGGCTTTAAAATGCACAAAATAAGGGCCTTTGACCAAGTTTTAAGTGGTTTGACCTAGGCCTTTGACCATTTGACCAATGTAGCACTTAAATAAGCTTTTAACTTAACAAAATAAAAATAAAAACAGCAGCTGAATTCAGAGAGCAGGCCGAGAGCTTCTTAGAGAAAAAAAAAAACCTTTCAACCTTTCAATCGTTCAATCTTCGCGTAAGCTCGTGCGGGGTGATTTCTGAGGCAACTAGCGTTGTTTTCCTAGCGACTAGGAGTACCTAAGGTGAGGGAATCATGTTATTTGCGCATTTAAATGTTAAGTGTATCAACTTTGCAAATTTTAGATTTTATCCGTAGATTGTCGTGTAGATCGTTTTGATGCTTCTAGAATGTTCCTTGGCTATTGTAGAACGTGTATTTATAGCTTTGTAACATTTTCTGCGGTTAAATGTTGAGATTACAATTTAATTTGGATGTTGAATAGTGTTTTGTGAATAGTAAAACCTTGAAACGATAAAGGTACGCCGTTATGCTGTTCGTTGATGTAGGAATGTGCTAGGTGTGCTAGAATGCCTAAATGTGTGGTTTGTTTGGGTTGCGTAGTGAGAAAAACGGGAATTAAGCCTTGTTGAAAGTCGGGGTCGTTTAGGTCGACTTTAGCGTTTTCTCGTTTTGCGTGTTGGCATTGTTTCGGGAAGCCATGGAAGCACTTTTGGTGCGATTATGGCATTGGTTGGGTGTTTGGTTGATATAGTTGTAGTTCAAACGAGAAAGGGGGAAATCGGGGCTTTGCGCGAGTTCTAGGGTAAAGTAAGGTTTCGGGGTCTTTAGACGTGCCTTATGGTGACCTAGGAGGTTTGGCGAAGTCGGTTTCCAGAACTCGTGGCTCGTTTGGAAATGGTAGCGTTTTGATAGTTGCTTGTTTTCTTGATTTTATGCCTATAGAATGCTTAGGGTTGCTTGAAATACTTGTTTGAATTGATTTGGATTGAAATGCTTATCAATTGCTACTATTGCGTGCGAGAGTAACCTACTTTGTTATTCTCCCACGTGTGGCTTTATCGCTTGTTTATCGCCTTGTATCGAGTCTTGCATTGCATAGTGTCTCGCGCGTGAGTGATGGGCCTTTCTGGGTAGCCTCAGTTGCCAGTGTTGGTTGCTCTAGCTCCGCTGCTATTCCCTTTCTCGCTTGGGTTGCCTCCTAGGGAGATTTGGGTCGTAGGTTGATGGATACTTTCGGGGTATTCCAAACTGGTATTATAAGGTGGTTTGGGCCGGCGCGTCGTCATCGAATTCTTGAATGAAAGTTGCTCGTGAAAAGAGTACCGTATCCTTTGAATGAATGTTTATAGTCTTTAATGCTTGCCTTGTTATAATATTGACTTGTTTGTATCTTTAAATGATAAGTGTATGCATTGCTTGGCTAATTGCATTGCATACTCCTCTCTCTCCGTCCTTGAGACCAATTGCCCTCGCTGAGCAATAGTTTTTGCTCATTCCTCTCTATACTATATTTTTACAGGAGTAGTTTAAGCAGACCCTCTTGAGGTAATTGGGGAGGAGGAACAGGTGGAGGTGTTCCCGTGATTGCACTTCTTTGCTTTGCTGGTGGTTGGTTGCCAGATTTTGTGCGAGCCTCGCTTGATATGTATATTGCTTGGATGTCACTTAATTTTGAGGCTTGTAGCCTTGTATGTATTTTCTGGTTTGAGGCCTCTACGGTCTTATGTTGTATAAGTTGGAAGAATGTAAAGTTGTAACTTATACTCTTGTGACTAGTAAGAAAATGCATGCTAATGGAATTGATTAGTGGCATAAATACTTGTGTAGTATGCATATCATTTTTGGTTTGGAAAGTTGGATAATAAGAAATGTATGATTTTAAACAAAGTTGGTTTGTTTTTAAGTGTTTTATGGCTTTCGCAAGTTTTATGTTGAATTTAGGGTTTTCGGATCGACCGCGGTACAGAGGAGACTCCGTCCGTGTGTCGGGTCCGGGCTTGGCCTTTTGCGGGGTCGGGTCGGGACGTGACATTCTGAATAATCATTTTATCATGCGTTCTATTCATTTTCTCACTGTAAATCTCGGCATTCTCGTATGCTTTGAAACGCATCTCTTCAAGTTCATTTAGATGGAACAGCCTATTTTCACTAGCTTTCTACAAGTCAAAATTCACAGTTCTAATTGCCCAGTAAGCCTTATGTTCTAACTCAACAGGTAAATGACATGTTTTTCCAAAAACTAAATGAAAAGGTAACATTCCTATAGGAGTCTTATATGCAGTTCTATATGCCCAAAGTGTATCATTCAATCGAGTGGACCAATCCTTCCTATCAGGTCTAACTGTTTTTTCAAGGATTGATTTAATTTTCCTATTAGAAACCTCAACCTGTCCACTAGTTTGTGGGTGATATGGAGTTGCAACCTTATGAATGACTGAGTATTTCTTCAACAATTTTTCAAAAGTTCGGTGAATGAAATGACTTCCACCGTCACTAATGATGGCTCGTGGAATTCCAAACCGACAGAAAATGTTTTCTTTTATGAATTTCATCACGACAGTGTGATCATTAGTCCTAGTTGCAATTGCTTCAATCCATTTAGACACATAATCAACACCAACCAAAATGTATTAAAAACCAAAGGAGATGGGGAAAGGACCCATGAAATCAATACCCCAAACATCAAAAAGTTCACAAACCACGATGGGATTTAAGGGCATCATATCCCTTTTTCCCATGTTACCTGTCTTTTGGCATCTTTCACATGCTTTGCAAAACTCATGAGCATCCTTGATTAATATGGGCCAATAAAACCCACTTTGCAGCACTTTGATAGCTGTCTGTCGTCCTCCAAAGTGTCCCCCACATTCCTGCGAATAACAAAATTACATGATGTTTAGCTGTTTAGACTCGGGTACACATCTACGAATAATTTGATCAGAAAAAATACGGAACAAATGAGGATCTTCCCAGAAATAATGCTTTGCAATTGAGAAAAATCGGTCTCTCTCAGCCTTGTTCCACTCCTTGGGTATTTTACCAACTGCAAGATAATTCACAATATGAGCATACCAAGGAAGTTTAGGAGTAGAAATTAACAGTAACTGTTCATCAGGAAATGTATCTCTCAATGGTAATTCATTTTCTGTTTCCTGAGTTACAATCCTTGATAAGTGATCAACAACAACAGTTTCTCGACCTTTCTTATCTTTGATTATTAAATCAAATTCTTGAATTAATAACAACCATCGAATAAGCCTAGATTTAGCATCTTTCTTTTCCAACAGGTATCTCAATGCTGAGTGGTCAGAATAAATTATTATTTTTTACCCTAACACAGAAGACTGAAACTTTTCTAATGCAAAAACTACAGCAAGCAATTCTTTCTCTGTGGTGGTATAGTTTTTCTAGGCATCATCCAAAGTTCGGCTGGCGTAATAGATCACACAAGGAACAAAATCCTTGCGTCGACCTACTACAGCTCCTATGGCATAATCTGAAGCATCACACATAATTTCAAAAGGAAGAAAGTAGTCTGGTGGTTGAATCACTAGAGCAGTAGAAAGTGCATTTTTCAGTGTTTCAAAAGCAGTAAAACATTTTTCATCAAACTGAAATGGAGCATCCTGTGCAAACAAATTCGATAAAGGTCTAGCAATTTTACTAAAATCCTTTATAAATCATCGGTAGAAACCAGTATGTCCAAGGAACGATCACACCTATTTAACAGTTGTTGGAGGGGGCATATCATAAATAATATCAACCTTAGCTTTATCAACCCGAACTCCTTCCTGGGATATAATGTGTCCGAGAACACTTCCTTCTTGAATCATGAAATGACTTTTCTCCCAACTAAGTATGAGATTAGATTCCTGACATCTTTTCAACACCAAAGAAAGATTATTCAAACAAGTGTCAAATGAAGAGCCAAAGATAGAAAAATCATCCATAAAGACCTCAACAAATTCATCCATCATATCAGTGAAAATAGACATCATGCAGCGTTGGAAAGTGGCTGGTGCATTACAAAGGCCAAAAGGCATTCTTCTATAAGAAAACGTGCCAAAAGGACATGTAAAAGTTGTCTTTTCCTGATCTTCAGGGTCCACAGGGATTTGATTGTATCTTGAGTACTCGTCAAGAAAACAGTAATAACCTTGTCCTGCCAACCTGTCCAAAATTTGATCAATGAATGGTAAAGGAAAATGATCCTTTCTTGTTGCAGCATTGAGTTTCCTATAATCAATACACACACGCCATCCAGTTGTGGTGCGGGTAGGTACCAATTCACCTTTATCACTTGTCACCACAGTGATTCCTGATTTCTTAGGTACAACCTGTATAGGACTAACCCATTTACTATCCGAAATAGGATAAATGATACTTGTATCTAACAACTTCACTATTTCCTTCTTTACAACTTCCCTCATGTTCGGGTTCAGCTTACGTTGCATCTCCCTAGATGTCTTGGCTCCATCTTCTAAATTAATCTTATGCATGCAAAAAGATGGATCTATTCCTTTAAGGTCTGCAACAGTCCAGCCTAATGCTTCCTTATTCTTAGACAACACATCTACAAGTTTAGCTTCCTTCTCCAAAGAAAGGTTAGAAGCAATAATAACTGGAAGTGTTTGATCTGCCCCTAAAAAAACATACTTAAGATGACTAGGAAGTTGCTTAAGTTCCAACTCAGGAGGAGATTGTATAGAAGGAAGCATGGGTTCTTTAGAAAGAGTCAAGGATGGTTCTATTGCACAAATCTGAAATTTTTCATCAAATCTTAAATTGCTTTCTAAAGGTTCATCGGATTCCTCCTCAAACCTACTCAACACTACTTCATCATTATTCAAAGCATTCTCCAAAAAATCTTTTTCCATAAGACTAAGGAAAGATAGTTCAATTAATGGATCAATCTTATCAAGAATAAAACATTCAAGACCATCATCTCCATCTGCAAACCTAGCAGTATTAGCAACATTCAGCTTTACCTTAATATCTCCAAATGTAAATTCCAATTCTCCAGTTGCATAGTGAATTTTTGCATTAGCTGTTGCTAAAAATGGTCTCCCAAGTATAACTGGAGTTTGGAACTTTTGAATTTCTCCTGGTTCCATATCTAGCACAACAAAATCCACAGGAAAGTAAAATTCATCAACCTTTATCAACACATCTTCAATCATACCTATAGGAATTCTAAGTGATCTATCAGCTAATTGAAGGGTGACAGGGGTAAGTTTCAATTCTCCTATATCTAACTGCTCAAAAAGATTAAAGGGAAGAAGATTCACACTAGCTCCTAAATCAAGAAGGGCATGATCTACACAATGATTACCAATATAGCAAGGAATGGTAAATGCACCTGTTTTTTTAATTTTGGTGGAACATGAGAAGTAAGAATGCTGCTTACCTTTTCGGTCAACCTTACTTTGTTTGATATCAAAGTTGAATTCCTCATTTTCTGAGTGCACAAATCCTTAAGAAACTTTGCATAAGTAGGAATTTTCCTGATGATTTCTAACAGAGGTAAATTGATTTTCATTTGCTTAAAGGTTTCAAGCATTTCTTCACTCTTTGAATCTTTATTAGGTGGATTACCTAATGCCTGTGGAAAAGGTGCCTTGGGACTCAGTGTCAATGGAATATTTCATGTGAAATTAAAGTTTCAGGTTCATTTGCAGTTTCTTTTGATGAATCAACAGTAACTTGAGACTTGGCTTTTTGCTTTGCAAGTCTTGCATTTTTGTAAGCTTCGACACTTACCTTGTTATCAACTTTTTTACCACTTTGCAATGTAGTGATAGCTTGAAGATCCTCCACTATTTGACTTGTAGATGCTGCATGGGCCTTACCTTTTGGGTTTCCATCTGGTTGGGCAGGGAGTGTTCCTTCTTCCCTTTTCTGAATTGTGTTAGCTAATTGCCCAATTTGTCTTTCCAAGTTGGCAATTGCCTTTGTATGTGTACTTACCAGTTGCATAGTTGGTTCCCAGCTGTGAAGCTTTTTCAAAACCTGTTCTTCAAAAGTAGTCCCATAAGAATTGGAACCTGAATTAGAGCTCGTAGGTACCTGTCCTTGTGGAACTAAATGAAATCTTGGAGGATAACCTCTTGGTCTTTGTTGTTGAACATCTTCCCAATTCTGATCCCACCGAAAATTTGGATGATCTCGTGTACCTGGATTATAAGTGTTAGAGAATGGATCATAAATACCGGGATATCTATAAGCAGCACAAGCTTGCTCTGAAATTGAATTGGGATTTGGTGCAAGAACACCTTCACATCAATCAACTACATGCAATGATTCTTTCCTTTTAACCATTTTTTCCAAGGCAAGAGTTAGGTTTCCAATATTTGATGTCAAAGAATTGTAATAATTTGAACCTACACTTTATCTCCTTTCTCTAGATGAAGATGCACGCTTTCGTGAATTTTTTCTCAGTTTTATGAACAATTCTATGGCTTCTTCTGGAGATTTTTCAAGAAGTGAACCATTACATGCTGAATCGAGCAAACTTTGATTATGCTCATTTAACCCTTGATAGAAATTCTGAGCTAATTGCCAATCTGGAATACTGTGGTGTGGACATTCATAAGTTAAGGTTTCAAATCTGTCCCAACTCTCATGAAGTGCCTCTCTAGTTAACTGACAAAAATTATTTAATTGATTCCTACATTCATTGGTTTTTGAAGAAGAGTAAAATCTTTCAAGAAATTCTCTTTGCAATTGTCCCCAAGAAGTGATAGAACCAAAACGTAATCTGTAAAGCCAATTTTGTGCTTGACTCATTAAAGAGTAACAAAACAATCTCAACTTAACAACCTCTTCGGAGGTAGCTCTAGTATTGATCGATCTGCATGTATGAACAAAAGTATTAATGTGATCATACGGGTTTTCATTAGAAAGACCGTGGAACAAGGAAAGCATTGAAATCATGTGAGACTTTATTTTAAAACCATCATCAGTTTCATGTAAGGCGATAGCTCGTGGAGGAACATAATCTTGTGGTGTGGAAAAATCTTTTATGCTCCTCCTTACATTTCCTACTTTTCTACCTTCCACTTGATCCTGATTTTGGTGTTGATTCAGATTTTGATCAGCCATGATTAGAAATTTATGTGCTTTGTTTCTGAATTTAAAAGTTTTCCCAATTTATGTATCAAAAACAAAGATGGGTGGCTTTAAAGATCTCCAACCATGCATACAAAAGTAAAACATGAAAAAGAAACAAAAAAATGAAATAAAGTCTATACAAAATAGCAAAATTGACTTAAATAAAAATAAAAACTAAAATCTAAAATATATACATATTAACACTTTTATACATAAATCAAAAACTTACCTTATTTGATGAACACCGATCCCCGGCAACGGCGCCAAATTTTGATCGAGTCGTTTTGCTCTAAAAAATAGTAAGGTTAAATAATTGAAAATATAGCTTACCTTGAATTACCTCTAGCTGTGGCGAGTAGAGGGTCGATCCACGGAGATTGGGTTATCAAGTTAAGTTAAGTCCTTAATTTAGAATTGTTTGACTATCTCCCGTCACGGATAAGTTTGATTAATCCAAAAGTCCAAAAGTACGGAAGTACGGAAGTACGGAAAATTAAGTCCAAGAAATATCCACAAAATGTCCAAAGATACAGTAGTAACAAAGTCCAAAAGTGAATTAGTCAAAAATACTAAATTAAATAATCACAGCACTCAACACTAAAAATCCAAATAGTTAATGATTCAGGGTGGTTATAACTCTGTATATGTAAGTAAAAAGTTATTGATTCAGATTAAAAGTTAAGTCTTTCAGAAATAGGGCTACAAGCTCCCACTACTGAAATGAGCCTTTAATTACGTAAGTGATAAGATTAATTAATTAACAAGACTGGATGTGTTGGTACAACCTAACGATTTCCAATCTCTCAATTAATCTTTCACTTATGTAACTTGGAGGTGTCGGTACAACCAGACTAGAATCCATCCGAGGTAGTCTCGTATTGCCACTGGTTTACAAAACCGGGCGTATATGTACTTTCAATTAAATATAACATAACTACAAGTATACGTATAATTAATCAAAGAATACTTAAAAATAGAAATACGAGACTTTAATAAATCTGATTCACAACATATGTACAAGAATAACCTCACACATACCACCCCGAATCTCGGGTCTAGTGTGCCATAATAAACATTAAAGTACAAGAATCCGTAACGTAAACCGAAATAAAAGAATACTTATCATGTTGTACAGATTTCGGTAGATCGTTATGATGTCGGTATGTTGATAGCTCACTAGACCCTCCTCTCGGGATTAAAACTATGCACAAAACTAAGAATAATAATTAAAACACTCAAAACTCACTTCACAAATACTAGAGTAGCACAATATATGCTAATAAGAGAAAAATGGTACCAGAAAAATGAAATGAGGAAGGTGTATTTATAGGACAATTTTGGCACTATTCACGAGTACTATTCACGTTGTGATGTCATCATTGTGTCAGCATGACATCAACACCTAGGTCATCATTGTGTCAGCATGACGTCGGCGCCTAGGTCATCATTGTGTTAGAATGACGTCATCGCCTAGGTCATCATTGTGTCAGCGTGATGTCATCAAAATGTACTATTCACACTCTGATTTTACTATTTATGCGTTGACCGTTGACTTTACTATTCATGCATTGACTTTTACTATTTTTGCTCAATCTATCTCTGTTCACACGTTGACTTTTACTATTCATGTGTTGACCGTTGACTTTACTATTCATGCATTGACCGAAAGTTGACCAAAGCTTCTTCAAGGTTTTTCAGCGTCCTGAATTCGTTTTCGCACTCCGTTTGGCCAAATTCAATCTCGATTTTCTCATGTCAAAGTCGGTCGACCTTCCTCCTTTAGTATTGTACTGAACTTCTTGTTCAAGTGTTGGCTTTTGTGGCCATTTTTGCTATTTCTCCTTCAGAACCTACATTGCACTAAATTTGTGTAGAATATACAATTAAGCTTGAAATAATAATGCAATATATGTAACACCCCGATCCCTCTCGAGACTGGGAGTTCTATCAATCGATCTAATCACAACCCAAACCAAACCTGGGCATAAATTTTCAGGGAAAACGGACGGAGTCTCCCCTGTTTCTAGGCAAAATGTAAAACCTGAAATAGCATATAAATGGACCAACACCGTGTCCAACATTCAACCACCTCAAGGCCATCCGAGCCTTGGTTCTCAGTAACTAAACACACCATATAAATATACATTTCCAGTTTAAAAACTAACCTATCTCTTTACATCTTTTACAAGATCATTCAAACTTGACGTTTAATTCATACTAATCTACTGCATAAAATATACTATCATACCATTCTCACTATTTTCTTTTAGACAAATACAAACATGCATCGAGGTTAACTATACTACTGAATACATAACTAGCTTATCAATCTACCTCAACTACTTAGCTAGATTAAATTACATTTCTTTTAACAAAAATTACATACAACATATGAAAGCACATATCTTTACAACTTCGACACTCAAGCCACATTGGCACACAAGACAACTCCTCAGGCACGAACTTTCACGAAATCATGAACTTCCAGCTAATATGACATTTCCTGAAATGTGGTGGTGAGGAGTGAGTATACACAACACGTATACTCAGTGAGGGCGAGACATATATCGAGTTGGATAGAAAGAAAGTCGTGCAATGCAAATAAGACAGTTAAGCAACATAATTGATAAATAAGCAATCAAGACAAACAATCAATACAATAAGCAATTACTGAAAGCATTAACACAACCATTCAAAGCTATACCACACTCTGAAGGCTATGGTTCACTCATACTAGCAATATACCATTTCATGAGCGATACATCAATCTCGAGCTTGATGTTTGACAACGATGACAACAAGCGCGCATCCACCTTATAACACCAGTTTGGAATACCCCGGAAGTATCCATCAATCTACGACCCAAATCTCCCTGGGAGGCAACCCAAGCGAGAAAAGGGAATAGTAGCGGAGCTAGAGTAACCAACACTGGCAACCCGAGGTTACCCAGAGAGGCCCATCACTCACGCGTGAGACACTATGCAATGCAAGACTCGATACAAGGCAATAAACGAGCGATAGCACAACAATACAAACTAGTGACAACAAACGAGATAACAAGCAATAATAAGCAACAATAACACCAATTAACCAAGTATATCAAGCAATCTTAAGCATTCTATAGGCATAATATCAAGATAACAAGCAAAATCACAAATCGGCCCAACTATCAAAACACTACCATTTCCAAACGAGCCACGAGTTCTGGAAGCCGACTTCGCCAGTGCTCCTAGGTCACCATACGGCACGTCTAAAGACCCCGGAACCCCACCTAACCCTAGACTCCACGCAAAGTCTCGATTTCCCCCTTTGCTCGTTTGAACTACAACTATACCAACCAAACACCCAACCAACGCCATACTCGAACCCAAAGTGCTTCCATGGCCTCCCGAAACAATGCCAACACGCAAAATGAAAAAATGCCAAACTCGACCTAAACGACCCCGACTTTCACCAAGGCTTAATTCCCATTTTTTCTATTATGCAACCCAAACAAACCATGTATTTAGGCATTCTAGCATATCTAGCATCTTCCTACATCAACAAAACCCGTAACGGAGCAACTTCATCGAAATGGGGGTTTACTATTCACTAATTACTATTCATTAATCAATTTAAATTACAATCTCAACATTATTAACCGCAGAAAATGTCAAAAAGCTATAAATACACATTCTACAATTGCCAAGGAACATTCTAGAAGCATCAAAATGCTTTAAACAACAATCTACGGATAAATTCTAAAAATCAAAGTTTAGATACAAATATTTCAAATGCGCAAATAACGATGAAACTCTCACCTTAGACGCTCCTAGACGCTAGGAAAACCTCGTATGATGCCTCGGAAACCACCCCGTGGAAGCCCTCGCGAAGAATCGAAGATTTTGGCTTGAAATCTTTTGTTTTTCTTTCCTCATATTTTCGGCCATGCTATGCTGCTGTTCAGTTCTGTTTTTTTATTTATTTTGCTATTTTAGGCTATTTAAAAGGGCACAAGGTCAAAATGGTCAATCCCCTTGGTCAAAGCTCACTTAAGTTGGTCAAACTAGCTTATTTTATGCATTTTAGCCTAAAACAACAAAGGAAATGTTAATTCTAGCTAACAACAATTAAATTATAAAATTTAAGTCATCTAAATACTAGTTTCACTATTTGCTGAGGACTCGAATTCATTTCCTAACTATCTCTCTCGATATGCTATGCACTTTGCGTCAACCAAGAAGTAACAATTAAACCTCAAAGAATCTAAGAAATATATCATTTTTAGAAAGCATCATAGTTTAAAATTTACTCCGGCTCGGAGCTACTTTTCATTTAAGTGAAATCCGAGCATTTAAGTGCAAGAAAAATAAAACCGATTGACACAAATATGAAATATAGGTAATATTCCGTTAAAATTATTAACTCAAGTATTATATTAATTACTTCCAAAAGAAATATGAAAATAAAGCTACAATTAAATGTTTAACCAAAGATAAACACATAATTCAATGCTAACATTTAAGATAACACTTAATTAAATGCAATTAAATGTCATTAAATGCATGCCGGGTTCGGGTTATCACATCCTTCCCCCCTTAAAACAATTGCGTCCTCACAATTCTTCTTCCAATAGGACACTACATCATCTACAATCCAACTCTGACTAGTCTTCATTAGCTACTGAAAAAGTATTTAATCAAGATGAGCAATAGGAAAGTTCAAGTAGAAATGCCAAGTAGTAACGCCAAATAGAAGCTCAAATGCAGATACCGTACAAGAATCCCGTTGACACGAATACCGAAGAAGAATAAATTCCAACCAAAAGCGCCGAGATAATACCAACAAAGACTAAAGCAAAGATACTGTAGATGTTATCAATACCACATACTAATGGCAGGAAGAGTACTGAAGGAATACCCTATTAATAATCTTCAATAGAAGTCTAACTATTACTGCCCGAGAATCCCCAAGCAAAAAAGCCAAATAAAGGCCCAATCAAAGGTTCCATCCAGAGGTCCAAAGAACTACCCCGCTGGTCATGAATTTCATAGAAGAATTCCCTGTTAAGAGTGCTGAAGAAAATATACTAAGAACCCAATCAAATATATTTCAAAGGTCCAAAGAAGCCTTCCAAATAATAACCCCATGGAACAACCAATTAAATTCTGAGTTTTGCTATCAAATGCTGAGAGAAATATCAAAGGAAATAGCAGAGAGAAAATAATGTGCCCAATAAGACAATCAAGTTGAATAATAAATATAGTTTCCCAGAAGGATGAAACTCCAAGGATAAACACCGAACTGGTGAACAATATACCGAAACCAAACTCTGAGGTCTCTTCACTGTTTGCCAAGTGAGAACTTCATACAACTTTGCTAATAAGGAAAATACCAATAGAGCGCCCAATAAGAATTTCAAAGAACACCATAAGTAGTATTATTCAATAAGTCTAATAGGAACTCCAAATACTAAACCTACTGAGGAACACTGAAGAAGATATCCGAGACAATGCTCCAATAAAAAAAATAGCCAAGTTTGCCTAATAAATAAATACTGAATAATTGGCCACTGAGAATTCCAGAAATTACCATTGAAGAATTTCCAATCACGGATGCCAGTATCATACCAATAAAGACAGAGACACATATACCCTAGATAATACTGTGCAGTAAGGCCGATTGAAATCCCAATAGCCAAATCCACCGATAAATGCCAACAGAAGTCTCCAAAGAATACCCATTAAGAAAACCAAAGAATGCTCCAAAGAACAACCAAATAAACCCCAAGAGAAAGCTATTCTTTCACAATTGTTAAGCACAGAGGAAGACCATATAGATTCGCCAATAACCGAGCTCCAAAAGCAAACACCAATTCCCAAATAAAGGCTAGTCAAATGCCATTCATTTCCTACCAATCCATACACCTTGAAAAGCCAGCGATGAACCACTTTCTTCAGGGGAGGAATAGGACTTACTTACCATTTCAATAGGACATGTATGAATGCCAATTTATCACAGTTATACATATGCCTTAAGCTATTATGCCAGCAAGTTTACAAAATAGTTTATTCAACAAGGTCACTCAAGCATAACAATCAATTCAGGCACAGCATAATCAATTCAAATCACGGCATAGCTAATTCAAGACATTTCAGTACACATATTACAAGCAATACTTTAAGCAAATAACAATTCACGAGGTCGATTCGATAGCTCAATTCAATGCACAACTCAACCCTTTACCTCACTTAGCACACAATTAACACATAACAAATAACTATATCACATAGCAGCACACATTCATGTCAAGACACATAATCTCACATACAAGCATACACTTTCAAGACACACTTAACAAACACACATTCAAGGACCATTACCCACCAGGCCGAGGACCCTGTCCCGGCTTATGAGCTAAACAAGCTCTGATACCACCTGTAATACCCCGATCCCTCTTGAGACCGGGAGTTCTATCAATCGATCTAATCACAACCCAAACCAAACCCGGGCATAAATTTTCAGGAAAAACGGACGGAGTCTCCCCTGCTTCTAGGCGAAATGTAAAACCTGGAATAGCATATAAATGGACCAACACCGTGTCCAACATTCAACCACCTCAAGGCCATCCGAGCCTTGGTTCTCAGCAACTAAACACAACATATAAATATACATTTCCAGTTTAAAAACTAACCTATCTCTTTACATCTTTTACAAGATCATTCAAACTTGACGTTTAATTCATACTAATCTACTGCATAAAATAGACTATCATACCATTCTCACTATTTTCTTTTAGACAAATACAGACATGCATCGAGGTCAACTATACCACTGAATACATAACTAGCTTATCAATCTACCTCAACTACTTAGCTAGATTAAATTACATTTCTTTTAACAATAATTACATACAACATATGAAAGCACATATCTTTACAACTTCGACACTCAAGCCACACTGGCACGCAAGACAACTCCTCAGGCCCGAACTTTAAGAAAATCACGAACTTCCAGCTAATATGATATTTCCTTAAATGTGGTGGTGAGGAGTGAGTATACACAACACGTATACTCAGTGAGGGCGAGACAGATATCGAGTTGGAGAGAAAGAAAGTCGTGCAATGCAAATAAGACAGTTAAGCAACATAATTGATAAATAAGCAATCAAGACAAACAATCAATACAATAAGCAATTACTGAAAGCAATAACACAACCATTCAAAGCTATACCACACTCTGAAGGCTATGGTTCACTCTTACGAGCAATATACCATTTCACGAGTGATACATCAATCTCGAGCTTGATGTTTGACAACGATGACAATAAGTGCACATCTACCTTATAACACCAGTTTGGAATACCCCGGGAGTAACCATCAATCTACGACCCAAATCTCCCTAGGAGGCAACCCAAGCGAGAAAATGGAATAGCAGCGGAGCTAGAGCAACTAACACTGGCAACCCGAGGCTACCTAGAGAGGCCCATCACTCACACGCGAGACACTATGCGATGCAAGACTCGATACAAGGCAATAAACGAGCGATAGCACAATAATACAAACTAGTGACAACAAACGAGATAACAAGCAATATTAAGCAACAATAACACCAATTAACCAAGTATATCAAGCAATCCTAAGCATTCTATAGGCATAATATCAAGATAACAAACAAAATCACAAATCGGTCCCAACTATCAAAACACTACTATTTCCAAACGAGCCACGAGTTCTGGAAACCGACTTTGCCAATCCTCCTAGGTCACCATAAGGCACGTCTAAGGACCCCGAAACCCTACCTAACCCTAGAATTCACGCAAAGTCTCGATTTCCCCCTTTGCTCATTTGAACTACAACTATACCAACCAAACACCCAACCAACGCCATAATCGCACCAAAAGTGCTTCCATGGCCTCCCGAAACAATGCCAACATGCAAAATGAGAAAACGCCAAACTCGACCTAAACGTCCCCGAATTTTACCAAAGCGTAATTCCCGTTTTTTCCATTATGCAACCCAAACAAACCATGCATTTAGGCATTCTAGCATATCTAGCATCTTCCTACATCAACAAAACGCGTAACGGAGCAACTTCATCGAAACAGGGGTTTACTATTCACTAATTACTATTCATTAATCAATTTAAATTGCAATCTCAACATTTAACCGCAGAAAATGTCAAAAAGCCATAAATACACGTTCTACAATTGCCAAGGAACATTCTAGAAACATCAAAACGCTTTAAACAACATTCTACGGATAAATTCTAAAAATCAAAGTTTAGATACAAATATTTCCAATGCGCAAATAACGATGAAACCCTCACCTTAGACGTTCCTAGACGCTAGGAAAACCTCATAGGATGCCACGAAAACCACCCCGTGGAAGCCCTCGCGAAGAATCGAAGATTTTGGCTTGAAATTTTTTTTCTTTCCTCATATTTTCGGCCCTGCTATGCTGCTGTTCAGTTCTGTTTTTTTTTTGTTTTTTTTTATTTTGCTATTTTTGGCTATTTAAAAGGGCACAAGGTCAAAATGGTCAATCCCCTTTGTCAAAGCTCACTTAAGTTGGTCAAACTAGCTTATTTTATGCATTTTTAGGCTAAAACAACTAAGGAAATGTTAATTCTAGCTAACAACAATTAAATTATAAAATTTAAGTAATCTAAATACTAGTTTCACTATTTGCTGAGGACTCGAATTCATTTCCTAACTATCTCTCTCGATATGCTATGCACTTTGCGTCAACCAAGAAGTGACAATTAAACCTCAAAGAATCTAAGAAATATATCATTTTTGGAAAGCATCATAGTTTAAAATTTACTCCGGCTCGGAGTTACTTTTCATTTAATTGAAATCCGAGCATTTAAGTGCAAGAAAACTAAAACCAATTGACATAAATATGAAATGTAGGTGATATTCCGTTAAAATAATTAACTCAAGTATTATTTTAATTACTTCCAAAAGAAATATGAAAATAAAGCTACAAGTAAATGTTTAACCAACGATAAACACATAATTCAATGCTAACATTTAAGATAACACTTAATTAAATGCAATTAAATGTCATTAAATGCATGCCGGGTTCGGGTTATCACATCATTCCCCCCTTAAAACAATTGCGTCCTCGCAATTCTTCTTCCAATAGGACTCTGCATCATCTACAATCCAACTCTGACTAGTCTTCATTAGCTACTGAAAAAGTATTTAATCAAGATGACCAATAGGAAAGTTCAAGTAGAAATGCCAAGTAGTAACGCCAAATAGAAGCTCAAATGCAGATACCGTACAAGAACCCCGTTGACACGAATACCGAAGAAGAATAAATTCCAACCAAGAGCGCCGAGATAATACCAACAAAGACTAAAGCAAAGATACTGTAGATGTTATCAATACCACATACTAATGGCAGGAAGAGTACCGAAGGAATACCCTATTTAAGAATCTTCAATAGAAGTCTAACTATTACTGCCCGAGAATCCCCAAGCAAAAAGCCAAATAAAGGCCCAATCAAAGGTTCCATCCAGAGGTCCAAAGAACTACCCCGCTGGTCATGAATTTCATAGAAGAATTCCCTGTTAAGAGTGCTGAAGAAAATATACTAAGAACCCAATCAAATATATTTCAAAGGTCCAAAGAAGCCTTCCAAATAATAACCCCATGGAACAACCAATTAAATTCTGAGTTTTGCTATCAAATGCTGAGAGAAATATCAAAGGAAATAGTAGAGAGAAAATAATATGCCCAATAAGACAATCAAGTTGAATAATAAATATAGTTTCCCAGATGGATGAAACTACAAGGATAAACACCGAACTGGTGAACAATATACTGAAACCAAACTCTAAGGTCTCTTCACTGTTTGCCAAGTGAGAACTTCATACAACTTTGCCAATAAGGAAAATACCAATAGAACGCCCAATAAGAATTTCAAAGAACACCATAAGTAGTATTATTCAATAAGTCAGATAGGAACTCCAAATACTAAACCTACTGAGGAACATTGAAGAAGATATCCGAGACAATGCTCTAATAAAAAAAATAGCCAAGTTTGCCTAATAAATAAATACTGAATAATTGGCCACAGAGAATTCCAGAAATTACCATTGAAGAATTTCCAATCAAGGATGCCAGTATCATACCAATAAAGACAGAGACATATATACCCTAGATAATACTGTGCAGTAAGGCCGATTGAAATCCCAATAGCCAAATCCACCGAGAAGTGCCAACAAAAGATTCCAAAGAATACTCAATAAGAAAACCAAAGAATGCTCTCCAAAGAACAGCAAAATAGAACCTCAAGAGAAAGCTATTCTTTCACAACTGTTAAGCACAGAGGAAGACCATAGAGATTCGCCAATAACCGAGCTCCAAAAGCAAACACCAATTCCCAAATAAAGGCTAGTCAAATGCCATTCATTTCCTGCAAATCCATACACCTTGAAAAGCCAGCGGTGAACCACTTTCTTCAGGGAAGGAAGAGGACTTACTTACCATTTCAATAGGACATGTATGAATGCCAATATATCACAGTTATACATATGCCTTAAGCTATTATGCCAGCAAGTTTACAAAATAGTTTATTCAACAAGGTCACTCAAGCATAACAATCAAGTCAAGCACATCATAATCAATTCAAATCACGGCATAGCTAATTCAAGACATTTCAGTACACACATTAAAAGCAATACTTCAAGCAAATAACAATTCACGAGGTCGATTTGATAGGTCAATTCAATGCACAACTAGACACTTTACTTCACTTAGCACACAATTAACACATAACACATAACTATATCACATAGGAGCACACATTCATGTCAAGACACATAATCTCACATACAAGCATACACTTTCAAGACACACTTAACAAGCACACATTCAAGGACCACTACCCACCAGGCCAAGGACCCTGTCCCGGCTTATGAGCAAGACAAGCTCTGATACCACCTGTAACACCCCGATCCCTCTCGAGACCGGGAGTTCTATCAATCGATCTAATCACAACCCAAACCAAACCCGGGCATAAATTTTCAGGGAAAATGGACGGAGTCTCCCCTGTTTCTAGGCGAAATGTAAAACCTGGAATAGCATATAAATGGACCAACACCGTGTCCAACATTCAACCACCTCAAGGCCATCCGAGCCTTGGTTCTCAGCAACTAAACACAGCATATAAATATACATTTCCAGTATAAAAACTAACCTATCTCTTTACATCTTTTACAAGATCATTCAAACTTGACGTTTAATTCATACTAATCTACTGCATAAAATATACTATCATACCATTCTCACTATTTTCTTTTAGACAAATACAAACATGCATCGAGGTTAACTATACTACTGAATACATAACTATCTTATCAATCTACCTCAACTACTTAGCTAGATTAAATTACATTTTTTTTAACAATAATTGCATACAACATATGAAAGCACATATCTTTACAACTTCGACACTCAAGCCACACTGGCACGCAAGACAACTCCTCAGACACAAATTTTCACAAAATCACGAGCTTCCAGCTAATATGACATTTCCTGAAATGTGGTGGTGAGGAGTGAGTATACACAACACGTATACTCAGTGAGGGCGAGACAGATATCGAGTTGGAGATTAAGAAAGTCGTGCAATGCAAATAAGACAGTTAAGCAACATAATTGATAAATAAGCAATCAAGACAAACAATCAATACAATAAGCAATTACTGAAAGCATTAACACAACCATTCAAAGCTATACCACACTCTGAAGGCTATGGTTCACTCATACTAGCAATATACCATTTCACGAGCGATACATCAATCTCGAGCTTGATGTTTGACAACGATGATAATAAGCGCGCATCTACCTTATAACACCAGTTTGGAATACCCCGGAAGTATCCATCAATCTACGACCCAAATCTCCCTGGGAGGCAACCCAAGCGAGAAAAGGGAATAGCAGCGGAGCTAGAGCAACCAACACTGGCAACCCGAGGCTACCTAGAGAGGCCCATCACTCACGCGCGAGACACTATACAATGCAAGACTCCATACAAGGCAATAAACGAGCGATAGCACATCAATACAAACTAGTGACAACAAACGAGATAACAAGCAATAATAAGCAACAATAACACCAATTAACCAAGTATATCAAGCAATCCTAAGCATTCTATAGGCATAATATCAAGATAACAAACAAAATCACAAATCGGTCCCAACTATCAAAACACTACCATTTCCAAACGAGCCACGAGTTCTGGAAACCGACTTTGCCAATCCTTCTAGGTTACCATAAGGCACGTCTAAAGACCCCGAAACCCTACCTAACCCTAGAATTCACGCAAAGTCTCGATTTCCCCATTTGCTCATTTGAACTACAACTATATCAACCAAACACCCAACCAACACCATAATCGCACCAAAAGTGCTTCCATGGCCTCCCGAAACAATGCCAACATGCAAAATGAGAAAATGCCAAACTCGACCTAAACGACCCCGACTTTTACCAAGGCTTAATTCCCGTTTTTTCCATTACGCAACCCAAACAAACCATGCATTTAGGCATTCTAGCATATCTAGCATCTTCGTACATCAACAAAACCCGTAACGGAGCAACTTCATCAAAACAGGGGTTTACTATTCACTAATTACTATTCATTAATCAATTTAAATTGCAATCTCAACATGTACCCGAAGAAAATGTTAAAAAGCTATAAATACACGTTCTACAATTGCAAAGAAACATTCTAGAAGCATCAAAACGCTTTAAACAACAATCTACAGATAAATTCCAAAAATCAAAGTTTAGAAACAAATATTTCAAAAGCGCAAATAACGATGAAACCCTCACCTTAGACGCTCCTAGACGCTAGGAAAACCTCGTAGGATGCCTCGGAAACCACCCCGTGGAAGACCTCGCGAAGAATCGAAGATTTTGGCTTGAAATCTTTTTTTTTTCTTTCCTCATATTTTCGGCCATGCTATGCTGCTGTTCAGTTCTGTTTTTTTTTTTTTTTTTTTTATTTTGCTATTTTAGGCTATTTAAAAAGGCACAAGGTCAAAATGGTCAATCCCCTTGGTCAAAGCTCACTTAAGTTGGTCAAACTAGCTTATTTTATGCATTTTTAGGCTAAAACAACTAAGGAAATGTTAATTCTAGCTAACAACAATTAAATTATAAAATTTAAGTCATCTAAATACTAGTTTCACTATTTGCTGAGGACTCGAATTTATTTTCTAACTATCTCTCTCGATATGCTATGCACTTTGCGTCAACCAAGAAGTGACAATTAAACCTCAAAGAATCTAAGAAATATATCATTTTTGGAAAGCATCATAGTTTAAAATGTACTCCGGCTCGGAGTTACTTTTCATTTAATTGAAATCCGAGCATTTAAGTGCAAGAAAACTAAAACGGATTGACATAAATATGAAATGTAGGTGATATTCCATTAAAATAATTAACTCAAGTATTATTTAAATTACTTCCAAAAGAAATATGAAATAAAGCTACAATTAAATGTTTAACTAAAGATAAACACATAATTCAATGCTAACATTTAAGATAACACTTAATTAAATGCAATTAAATGTCATTAAATGCATGCCGGGTTCGGGTTATCACATCCTTCCCCACTAAAAACAATTGCGTCCTCGCAATTCTTCTTCCAATAGGACTCTGCATCATCTACAATCCAACTCTGACTAGTCTTCATTAGCTACTAAAAAAGTATTTAAGCAAGATGACCAATAGGAAAGTTCAAGTAGAAATGCCAAGTAGTAACGCCAAATAGAAGCTCAAATGCAGATACCGTACAAGAACCCCGTTGACACGAATACCGAAGAAGAATAAATTCCAACCAAGAGCGCCGAGATAATACCAACAAAGACTAAAGCAAAGATACTGTAGATGTTATCAATACCACATACTAATGGCAGGAAGAGTACCGAAGGAATACCCTATTTAAGAATCTTCAATAGAAGTCTAACTATTACTGCCCGAGAATCCCCAAGCAAAAAGCCAAATAAAGGCCCAATCAAAGGTTCCATCCAGAGGTCCAAAGAACTACCCCGCTGGTCATGAATTTCATAGAAGAATTCCCTGTTAAGAGTGCTGAAGAAAATATACTAAGAACCTAATCAAATATATTTCAAAGGTCCAAAGAAGCCTTCCAAATAATAACCCCATGGAACAACCAATTAAATTCTGAGTTTTGCTATCAAATGCTGAGAGGAATATCAAAGGAAATAGTAGAGAGAAAATAATGTGCCCAATAAGACAATCAAGTTGAATAATAAATATAGTTTCCCAGATGGATGAAACTCCAAGGATAAACACCGAACTGGTGAACAATATACTGAAACCAAACTCTAAGGTCTCTTCACTGTTTGCCAAGTGAGAACTTCATACAACTTTGCCAATAAGGAAAATACCAATAGAACGCCCAATAAGAATTTCAAAGAACACCATAAGTAGTATTATTCAATAAGTCAGATAGGAACTCCAAATACTAAACCTATTGAGGAACATTGAAGAAGATATCCGAGACAATGCTCTAATAAAAAAAATAGCCAAGTTTGCCTAATAAATAAATACTGAATAATTGGCCACTGAGAATTCTAGAAATTACCATTGAAGAATTTCCAGTCAGGGATGCCAGTATCATACCAATAAAGACAGAGACACATATACCCTAGATAATACTGTGCAGTAAGGCCGATTGAAATTCCAATAGCCAAATCCACTGAGAAATGCCAACAGAAGTCTCCAAAGAATACCCATTAAGAAAACCAAAGAATGCTCCAAAGAACAACCAAATAAACCCCAAGAGAAAGCTATTCTTTCACAACTGTTAAGCACAGAGGAAGACCATAGAGATTCGCCAATAACCGAGCTCCAAAAGCAAACACCAATTGCCAAATAAAGGCTAGTCAAATGCCATTCATTTCCTGCCAATCCATACACCTTGAAAAGCCAGCGGTGAATCACTTTCTTCAGGGGAGGAATAGGACTTACTTACCATTTCAATAGGACATGTATGAATGCCAATTTATCACAGTTATACATATGCCTTAAGCTATTATGCCAGCAAGTTTACAAAATAGTTTATTCAACAAGGTCACTCAAGCATAACAATCAAGTCAAGCACAACATAATCAATTCAAATCACGGCATAGCTAATTCAAGACATTTCAGTACACACATTACAAGCAATACTTTAAGCAAATAACAATTCACGAGGTCGATTTGATAGGTCAATTCAATGCACAACTAGACACTTTACTTCACTTAGCACACAATTTACACATAACACATAACTATATCACATAGGTGCATACATTCAAGTCAAGACACACAATCTCACATACAAGCATACACTTTCAAGACACACTTATCAAGCACACATTCAAGGATCACTACCCACCAAATCGAGGACCCTGTCCCAGCTTATGAGCTAGACAAGCTCTGATACCACCTGTAACACCCCGATCCCTCTCGAGACCGGGAGTTCTATCAATCGATCTAATCACAACCCAAACAAAACCCGGGCATAAATTTTCAGGAAAAATGGACGGAGTCTCTCCTGTTTCTAGGCGAAATGTAAAACCTGCGACAGCATATAAGTGGACCAACACCGAGTCCAACCATACAAACACCTCAAGGCCATCCGAGCCTTGGTTCTCAGCAACTAAACACAGCATATAAATATACATTTCCAGTTTAAAAACTAACCTATCTCTTTACATCTTTTACAAGATCATTCAAACTTGATGTTTAATTCATACTAATCTACTGCATAAAATATACTATCATACCATTCTCACTATTTTCTTTTAGACAAATACAAACATGTATCGAGGTTAACTATACTACTGAATACATAACTATCTTATCAATCTACCTCAACTACTTAGCTAGATTAAATTACATTTTTTTTAACAATAATTGCATACAACATATGAAAGCACATATCTTTACAACTTCGACACTCAAGCCACACTGGCACGCAAGACAACTCCTCAGACACGAACTTTCACGAAATCACGAACTTCCAGCTAATATGACATTTCCTGAAATGTGGTGGTGAGGAGTGAGTATACACAATACGTATACTCAGTGAGGGCGAGACAGATATCGAGTTGGAGAGAAAGAAAGTCGTGCAATGCAAATAAGACAATTAAGTAACATAATTGATAAATAAGCAATCAAGACAAACAATCAATACAATAAGCAATTACTGAAAGCATTAACACAACCATTCAAAGCTATACCACACTCTGAAGGCTATGGTTCACTCATACGAGCAATATACCATTTCACGAGCGATACATCAATCTCGAGCTTGATGTTTGACAACGATGACAATAAGCGCGCATCCACCTTATAACACCAGTTTGGAATACCCCGGAAGTATCCATCAATCTACGACCCAAATCTCCCTGGGAGGCAACCCAAGCGAGAAAAGGGAATAGCAGCGGAGCTAGAGCAACCAACACTGGCAACCCGAGGCTACCTAGAGAGGCCCATCACTCACGCGCGAGACACTATACAATGCAAGACTCGATACAAGGCAATAAACGAGCGATAGCACAACAATACAAACTAGTGACAACAAACGAGATAAAAAGCAACAATAACACCAATTAACCAAGTCTATCAAGCAATCCTAACGATTCTATAGACATAATATCAAGATACCAAACAAAATCACAAATCGGCCCCAACTATCAAAACACTACCATTTCCAAACGAGCCACGAGTTCTGGAAACCGACTTTGCCAATCCTCCTAGGTCACCATAAGGCACGTCTAAGGACCCCGAAACCCTACCTAACCCTAGAATTCACGCAAAGTCCCGATTTCCCCCTTTGCTCATTTGAACTACAACTATACCAACCAAACACCCAACCAACGCCATAATCACACCAAAAGTGCTTCCATGGTCTCCCGAAACAATGCCAACACGCAAAACGAGAAAACGCCAAACTCGACCTAAACGACCCTGAGTTTCACCAAGGCTTAATTCCCGTTTTTTCCATTTCGCAACCCAAACAAACCATTTAGGCATTCTAGCATATCTAGCATCTTCCTACATCAACAAAACGCGTAACGGAGCAACTTCATCGAAACGGGGGTTTACTATTCACTAATTACTATTCATTAATCAATTTAAATTGTAATCTCAACATTTAACCGCAGAAAATGTCAAAAAGCTATAAATACACGTTCTACAATTGCCAAGGAACATTCTAGAAGCATCAAAACGCTTTAAACAACAATCTACAGATAAATTCTAAAAATTGATGTTTAGATACAAATATTTCAAATGCGCAAATAACGATGAAACTCTCACCTTAGACGCTCCTAGACGCTAGGAAAACCTCGTAGGATGCCTCGGAAACCACCCCGTGGAAGCCCTTGCGAAGAATCGAAGATTTTTTGGCTTGAAATCTTTTTTTTTTCTTTCCTCATATTTTCGGCCATGCTATGCTGCTGTTCAGTTCTGTTTTTTTCATTTATTTTGCTATTTTAGGCTATTTAAAAGGGCACAAGGTCAAAATGGTCAATCCCCTTGGTCAAAGCTCACTTAAGTTGGTCAAACTAGCTTATTTTATGCATTTTTAGGCTAAAACAACTAAGGAAATGTTAATTCTAGCTAACAACAATTAAATTATAAATTTTAAGTCATCTAAATACTAGTTTCACTATTTGCTGAGGACTCGAATTCATTTCCTAACTATCTCTCTCGATATGCTATGCACTTTGCGTCAACCAAGAAGTGACAATTAAACCTCAAAGAATCTAAGAAATATATCATTTTTGGAAAGCATCATAGTTTAAAATTTACTCCGGCTCGGAGTTACTTTTCATTTAATTGAAATCCGAGCATTTAAGTGCAAGAAAACTAAAACCGATTGACATAAATATGAAATGTAGGTGATATTCCGTTAAAATAATTAACTCAAGTATTATTTTAATTACTTCCAAAAGAAATATGAAAATAAAGCTACAATTAAATGTTTAACCAAAGATAAACACATAATTCAATGCTAACATTTAAGATAACACTTAATCAAATGCAATTAAATGTCATTAAATGCATGCCGGGTTCGGGTTATCTCAATATACATGATTCAATGGGTTAAAATTACTAAAAATATGGATTTATCATCCATAATTTTTGATCTGTAAGGAGTTAGGCGGCGTGCAGCATACCGTTGGAAAGCAGTCAGAGAGATCTATGACAGAGGCAGCAAACCTGCTCGGTTGCGACTGTTTTCGGAGCCTATAAGCAAACGTTTTCATTTGTCTCGGGTCACTTTTAATCTTTTTGCGTTGTTTTTTCATCCCGGATCATTCGTCGTGTGTCGCGAAAAGGATGACACATAAGGGCTTTACGCCCTCAACATGACGGGTGCGATCATACCAGCACTAATGTACCACTTCCCATCAGAACTCCAAAGTTTAACGTGCTTGGACGAGAGTCGTACTAGGACAGGTGACCCCCTGGGAAGTCCTCGTGTTGCACCCCCTTTTGTTTTGGTTTTCCGCCCCATTCATGCTTGCCAAGATGCTTTATCCGTCACATTTCTATTATCAAGTCCTACGACATCTATGGAAAGAAAACTTTGCTTCGCGTAGAGGCTGGGCCCGCAAATTGAGGGACTCGGGCCTGTGACCAGGTCTTTGTCACTCCAGTGCCCACAACTTTTGATCCGTAAGGAGTTATGCGGCGAACAACATACCGTTGGAAAGCTCTCCTTGAGCTTTACGACGGGGGCAGTCAGCTTGCTCAGCTGCGTCAGTTTTTAGAGCCCAAAAGTAAACGTTTTCATCAGTTTTGGGCCACTTTTCTTCTTTTTGCGCTGTTTCTTTATTCTGGATCGTTCGTCGAGAGCTGAGAAAAGGATGACACATAAGGGCTATGCGCCCTCAACATGACGGGTGAGATCATATCAGCACTAATGCGCTGCATCACAGCAGAACTACAAAGTTAAGCGTGCTTGGGCAAGAGTAGTACTAGGATGGGTGAACCCCTGGGAAGTCCTCGTGTTGCATCCCCTTTTCGTTTTGTTTTTTTGCTCCATTCTGGCTTCCCAAGATGTTTTATCCGTCACATTTCTATTATTGAATCCCACAGCATCTTGGGCAAGACAACTTCCCTTCGCGTAGAGCAGGGCTCGCAAACCGAGGGCGTCAGGCTAGTGACCAGGTCTCCATCGCTGCAGTGCCCATAACTTTTGATCCGTTATAAGTTATGTGGTGAACAGCATACCGTTGGAAAGCACTCCGATAGCTCTACGATAGAGATAGTAAGCCTGCTCGGCTGCGCCAGTTTTCGGAGCCCAAAAGCAATCATTTTCATCAGTTTCGTGCCACTTTTCTTCCTTTTACAATGTTTCTTTGTCCTAGATCGTTCGTCGTCAGCCAAGAAAAGGACGACACATAAGGGCTTTGCACCTTCAACATGACGGGTGCGATCATACCAGCACTAATACGCCGTATCTCATCAGAACTACGAAGTTAAGCGTACTTGAACGAGAGTAGTACTAGGATGGGTGACCCCCTGGGAAGTCCTCCTGTTGCACCCCCTTTTCGTTTTGTTCTTTTGGCCTGTTCAGGCTTGTCAAGATACTTTATCCGTCACATTTCTATTATCGAGTCCCACGGCATCTTGGGCAAGACAATTTCGCTTCACGTAGAGGCTGGGCCCGCAAACCGAAGGCATCGGGCCTGTGACCAGGTCTCTGTCACTCCAATGCCCATAACTTTTGATCCGTAAGGAGTTATACGGCGCACAACATACCGCTGGAAAGCTCTCAGAGATCTCTACGACCGGGGTATCAAGCCTGATCGACCGCGCCTATTTTCGAACCCCAAAAGTGAACTTTTTCATCAGTTGTGGGCCACATTTCTTCTTTTTGCGCTGTTTGTTAGTCCTGGATCGTTCGTCGTGAGCCGTAAAAAGGACGACACATAAAGGCTTTGCGCCCTCAACATCAAGGGTGTGATCATACCAGCACTAATGCACCGGATCCCATCAGAACTCCAAAGTTAAGCGTGTTGCACCCCAGTTTTTTTTTTTTTTTTTGCCCCTTTCAGGCTTGCCAAGATGTTTTATCCGCCACATTTCTATTATCAAGTCACACGGCATCTTGGGCAAGACAACTTTGCTTCGCGTAGAGGTTGGGTCCTCAAATCAAGGTCGTCGGGACTGTGACCAAGTCTCCATCGCTTCAGTATCCATAACTTTTTATCCATAAGGAGTTATGAGGCGGACAACATATTGTTGGAAAGCTCTCCGAGAGCTCTATGATGAGGGCAGTGAGCTAGTTTTGCTGCACCAATTTTTGGAGCCCAAAATCAAACATTTTCATCAGTTTTAAGCCACTTTTCTTCTTTTTGCACTGTTTCTTAGTCCTGGATCATTCGTTGTGAGCCACGTGAAGGACGATACATAAGGGCTTTGTGCCCTTAACATCACGGGTGCAATCATACCAGCACTAATGCGCCGTATCTTATCAGAACTACGAAGTTAAGCGTACTTGAGTGAGAGTAGTACTAGGATGGGTGACCCCCTGGGAAGTCCTCGTGTTGCACCCGCCTTTTCGTTTTGTTTTTTTGCACCGATCAGGGTTGCCAAGATGCTTTATCCGTCACATTTCTATTATCGAGTCCCACGGCATCTTGGGCAAGACAAATTCACTTCGCGTAGAGGCTGGCCCGTAAACCGAGGTTGTCGATCCTGTGACCAAGTCCCCATCGCTCCAATGCCCATAACTTTTGATCCGTAGGGAGTTATGACGCACATAACATATCGTTGGAAAGCTCTCCGAGAGCTCTAAGACGGGGGCAGTAAGCCAGCTATGCTGCGCCAGTTTGTGGAGCCTAAAAGCTAACATTTTCATCAGTTTCGGGCCGTTTTTCTTCTTTTTGTGTTATTTCTTTATCACGGATTGTTCGTCGTGAGCCACGAAAAGGATGACAAATAAGGGCTTTGCGCCTTCAACATGATAAGTGTGATCATATCCGCACTAATGCTCTGCATCACATCAGAACTCTGAAGTGAAGCGTGCTAGGGCGAGAGTAGTACTAGGATGGGTGACCCCCTAGGAAGTCCCCGTGTTGCACCCCCTTTTCGTTTTTTTTTTTGTGCCCCGTTCATGCTTACCAAGATGCTTTAACCGTCACATTTCTATTATCGAGTCCCACGGCATCTTGAGCATGACAACTTCGCTTCGCGTAGAGCCCTGACCCGTAAACCGAAGACGTGGGTTCTATGACCAAGTCTCCGTTGCTCCGGTGCCTGTAACTTTTGATCCGTAAGGAGTTATGTGATGCACAACATACCATTGGAAAGCTCTCCAAGATCTCTACGACGAGGGCAGTAAGCCCGCTCGGCTGCGCCTATTTTCGGAGCCCAAAAGAAAATATTTTCATTAGTTTCAGGTCACTTTTCTTCTTTTTGCGCTATTTCTTAGTCTTGGATCGTTCGTCGTGAGCCGTGAAAATGACGACACATAAAGGCTTTACGCCCTCAACATGACGGGTGCGATCATATCATCACCAATGCATCGCATCCCATCAGAACTACGAAGTTAAGCATGCTTGAGCGAGAGTAGTACTAGGATGGGTGACCCCCTGGGAAGTCCTCGTTTTGCAGCCCCCTTTTTGTTTTGTTTTTTGCCCCATTCAGGCTTGCCAAGATGCTTTATCCGTCACATTTCTATTTTCAAATCCCACGGCATCTTGGGCAAGATAACTTCGCTTCGTGTAGAGGATGAGCCCGCAAACCGAGGGTGTCAGGCCAGTGACCAGGTCTCTATCGCTCCAGTGCCTATTACTTCTGATCCGTAAGGAGTTATACGACGCACATCACATCGTTGGAAAGCACTCCGAGAGCTCTATGACAAGGGCAGTAAGCGTGCTTGGCTGCACCAGTTTTTGGAGCCCAAAAGCAAACATTTTCATCAATTTCGGGACACTTTTCTTCTTTTTGCACTGTTTCTGAGTCCCTGATCATTTGTCATGAGCCACGAAAAAGAAGACACATAAGGGCTTTGCGCCCTTAACATGACGAGTACGATCATACCAGTACTAATGCACTGGATCGCATAAGAACTCCGAAGCTAAGCGTGCTTGGGCGAGAGTAGTACTACGATGGGTGAACCCCTAGGAAGTCCTCGTGTTGCACCCCCATTTTCGTTTTGTTTTTTCGCCCCGTTCAGGCATGCCAAGATGCTTTATCCATCACATTTCTATTATCAAGTCCCACGGCATCTTGTGCACGACAATTTCGCTTCGGGTAGAGGCTGGGCCCTCAAACCGAGGTTGTCGGGCTTGTGACCAAGTCTCCATCGCTCCAGTGCCCATAACTTTTGATCTGTATGGAGTTATGCGGTTCACAGCATACCGTTGGAAAGCACTCCAAGAGCTCTACGACAAGGGCTGTAAGCTTGCTTGGCTGTGCCAGTTTTCGGAGCCCAAAAGCAAACATTTTCATTAGTTTCGGGCCACTTTTTTTCTTTTTCAGCAGTTTTGTTATCCCGGATCGTTCATCGTGAGTTGCGAAAAGAATGACAGATAATGGCTTTACGCCTTCAACATGACGGGTGTGATCATACCCGCACTAATGCACCGCATCCCATCAGAACTACGAAGTTAAGCATGCTTGGGCGAGTGTAGTACTAGGATGGGTGAGCCCCCGGGAAGTCCTCGTATTGCACCCCACTTGTCGTTTTGTTTTTTTGCCTCGTTCAGGCTTGCCAAGATGATTTATCCATCACATTTCTATTATCGAGTCCCACGGCAACTTGGGCAAGACAACTTCGCTTCGCGTAGAGGTTAGGCCCGCAAACCGAAGGTGTCGGGCCTGTGACCACATCTCCGCCGCTCAAGTGCCCATAACTTAAGATCCGTAAGGAGTTATGCGGCGCACAACATAAAGTTGATAAGTTCCCTGAGAGCTCTACGACAGCGGCAGTAAGCCTGCTTGCCTACGCCTGTTTTTCGATCACAAAAGCAAACGTTTTCATCCGTTTTGGGCCACTTTCCTTCTTTTTGCGCTGTTTATTCGTTCCAGATCGTTTGTCGTGAGCCGCGAAAAGGACGACACATAAGGGCTTTGCGCCCTAAACATTACAGGTGCGATCATATCAGCGCTAATGCGCCGCATCCCATAAGAACTCCGAAGTTAAGAACGCTTGGGCGATAGTAGTAATAGGATGGGTGAGCCACTGGGAAGTCATCTTGTTACACCCCCATTTTCGTTTTGTTTTTTTGCCTCGTTCAGGCTTGCCAAGTTGCTTTATCCATCACATTTCTATTATCGAGTCCCACGGCATCTTGGGCAAGACAACTTCGCTTCAGGTAGATGCTGGGCCCCTAAACCGAAGGTGTCGGGCCTGTGACTAGGTCTCCGTCGCTCCAGTGCCCATAACTTTTGATCCGTAAGGAGTTATGCTGTGAGGCCCGACCCCGAATTGCGTGCGATACCTCGTTTTGCGTGCCCTAACCTAGATTGCATGCCATGACCTAGGTTTGAGAATTGTATTTAGTTTTTTGTGCCTTGCATTGAATTTCGTGCATTCATATAGAGTTACGTGCGTTTACTTGGAAAACGTGCGTTCGTCTCGTAGTTCGTGTCCTACCTCGAAGTGCGCGCCCTAAACCTAGGAAAGCGTGTCATCACGCTAATCAAGAAATCATCTTACACGAAGCACTAGACTATTAAACAATCCTACAAAATCCACTAACAATATAATAATCCAAATTCATTTCACTAGAAGACAAAAATGCACCAAAAACAAAACATTCTTTATTCTTTTTGCTTTATTCTTTTTTTTGCACTTCCAAAATACAATAAAATAAGACTCAAAAGAAGACACAAAATTCAGAATTGGCACATGCAATAGCCGGCCATGTCTTGTTCTTGAGCAAGAAAATTTAGCAACATATTTTATTCTATGCATGCAAAGACAAAAAAATGACATAAGGCATTAAAATAATTGCTCAATTCCTCTCATTTCCTCACCATACCCGACCAGCTTTTGCATGCCCATCCTAGCAATTTGAAAATAGCATATTGAAGACAAGAATGCAGAATTTGGACTGCCCAAGGACCGACCACAACCTCAAAAAAATTGCAAGGCCTTCATTTGTTGTCTTTCTTCATTTCTTTTTCGGTTCTCTCTCTCTTCCTCTCATTTCTCTCTTCTCTCGACTTTAGCTGCACATTACCACTTCTATAGCTTCTCTTCATTATATCATAGTCAGCCAAGCAAGCCACAAGCAAAAGAAATTCGGCCAAGCAACTAGAAGCAAGAAGAACTCATACAAGCTCACAAATCTGTCCATTTCGGTCTTAGGTATGCTTTGCTAAGATTTCTTCCATTTCTTTTGGTTACAACCACATGCACACCCTCCTCACTTGCTAACTCAGTTGGGAATTAAAGGAAAACAAGCTCTCTCTCTCGGCTAAAGCAAGAAAGAAGCTTCATTGGTGCATTTTCAAGAACATTCTGCATCTACCTGTTTGTTTTGATAAGGTGAGGGTTCAAAACTTTTGGAAAACTCTTTAAAACTTCACATGCATGACCATGAATGTGTGTATTTGCTTCTGTGCTTGAGCTATGTGGTCGTTCATGAGTTTAAACAACCATGCATGGCAATAACTTGGCTTGAAAATGATACTAGACAAAGTCGAAATTTGAGACTGCTTCTGACCCGTCTGTTCGAGGCAATTTTTAGTTAAGCAAATGATGTTGAAATTGCGTGAAAATTCCTAGGTGACTAGTTTGGCCAATTTTGAACACTTTTCGCAGAAATAAGCAAAGTCAAATTTTGGCTCTAAGGCCCTCAAAATGGCAAAATCACGTAATATAGCTAAATCTGGAAAGTTTTGAGAAAAAGGAAGCAGTTTGGCAGATTTACTGCCCGTGTGGAACGATATGATTTTGACATAGCAAACGACATCCAAAATGCGTGAAAATTTGTGTGCTGCTAGAGTTTTGAGTTGTGGACATTTTTTCCAGAAATAGACTTAGGCTAAAAATGAACCTAAGGATCTCAAAATCATGCAATATCGAAAGATAGGCAAATCTGGACAGATTTGAGCAGTTCCACCATTTTGGCTATAACTAACGATCCAGAACTCCAATTAATGCAAGGTTTGTTTCTGATTTTAGTTAACTTCTTAAGCTTTAATTTGATATATTATTCACTGAATTTGGAGTTCAATTGCCTGCCCAGTTGATTGTGAGAAAACAGATTATTGCAGTTAGGGTTTCAATTGACTATGTGCTTGGGAAAAACTTGTTGAACCTCTTTTGTGGTACTAATTACTTGGAATGGTAGTATTGGAATATTGTGTGGACTGTATTGAATGTTGAGGATGTTGAATGAGACAATGCATGACTTTGGAATGATGATTGAGTTGATTTAGGGTTTTGATCGCACGATTTTGCATGAAAAGCGAACCCTAATGACTAGGTACTCTTGTTAATTGTTAACCAGGGGTTATTGTGTGGAAAATGTACGTTGCGTGGGCTGCCCGTAAAATGTTTTATAGTTCCAAATGTGAGTAGGCCATTGCATGTTGACAAATAAGCTTTTCTTGCACCCAAACCCCTTTGATATCCTCGCCTGTTGCATAAACTTATCACTTGATCCCGTGAGCTTCTTAATGAGTTATATGGCCTATTTTACATGTGTTCGATGCCTGCCCGTTTATTTTCCATATAACTCTATATGCCTTTCAAGTGAAAATTCCTGTCTTATCGTGCCCTGCTTGTTTATCTGTCAATGTGCAATCTTATGACTCTCCGGAGGCGACCTACTTTGTTGTCCTCCTTCTGTGATATATATTACCTGTCATAAATGTGCATTGCATACAAGGTTGCAACCTTTCCTGTTGGCATGGTAGTGATCACGTATGCCGGGTGGAAACGGGCTTGCCGGTGATACCGTGACCACCATGGTCCCATTCCCTCTCTCGCTTGGGGGCTAGACTTCCTCGGAGAGTTGGGTCGTAGGATTTTGGGGTACATCCGGAGTACCCCCACCTGGTGTGTTTGGGGGATGATTTGAAGTCGGCCGCAACAATTGATCCTGGATCTGATCTGAGAGCAAAAGCTCACCGTATCCTTTCATTATATGTATAAGTACTCCCGCTTGGATCCTAGAGAACCTCGGGGAGGAAAGACTGGTATTCCTGTTTCTGTATTTGTATTTCTGTACTTGTACTTCTGTTGTATTCATGTTTGAAAAAGGGATTTTCATAAGTTTAACCGGAAAATGAGTTTCAAACTTAATTCTCGTTCCCCCTCGCTGAGTTCATAAGGACTCACCCTCTTTCATCATTTCAGGTGAAGAAGAACAGGCACAGGAACCCGAGCTCAATGTACCTAATGATGAACCTCTGGAATGATTGCTTGTTATCGTTGTTTTGCTTGAACGTGACTTCTTGTGAACTTTTGTTACTTATAGACTATTTCCCTCATGTTGTTGTTGCTTGTGATGTAAAAGACCCCCGCTGTAATTTGGGGTCTAATTTTGGGTTGTACTTATTTTAAGTAGACTGATACTAGACATGACACTACTATGATCGTTTTGCTTTTACTACCGCTAGTATCTATCACAGGTTATGATGCTTAGTTAAGAAATAGGTTAATGAACTTATCCAATCTCAGCAGGTACTCGCTAATAAGCTAAGATCAACAGGTATATTTTGAAATGAGGATAAATGAACAAACGAGACATAGTATCATGTTAGGTTATAAATCAAACGGGACGTCGAATTAACCAATAGGCAATTCAATTGATAGAATAATAGTAATCTTAGCTGGAATTGAATTTGAAATGGTAAATTTTGAGGCTGTTAGAAAATTTAGGTCAAAACAAAGAGCTCAATTACAGCCGTCATGCTGCCGGATTTCCGGAAAGTTTTGGAGTCTAGAATAAAACGTTAAGTGTTAAACCTCCTAGAATGATTAAGAATGTGATGAGGACTTGATTGTTTAGATCACACCCTAGTCTAACCTTTATAGGCCGGGTTGGGGCGTGACACCTTAGAAGAATGGTATCAGAGCTTAGATTGCTTAAGCCGGGTTTAACTCTCGGACCATGGGTTGAGCCCTAGGATAATTAGGATGACTTGTTTATGTGTTAAATGTGCCTTCTATGCTCTATGTGCTTAAGTGACTTATATGCCTTAAATGTTTTTAGAACTGTATCTATAATATGTTGCATATCTTATGCATTAGATTCTTAATTATCATATTTCAATAAATTGTGCCTATAGATGGCTGGCCCTAGTACCCGTACTACTAACCGGAGCGGTGAACCTCAAGAGACCGGGGATGCTTATCAGACTAATCCCGGTATAGCTATGTTTAACATGATGGCAACTGCCATGGATCGTGTGTCAGGTGTGATGGAGCGTCAGGATGCTCGTGAGGCCAACAACAACATCAACAACAGGAATGAGGGTAACTGTGGGAGACACAGCAGAATGAAGGAATTCCTTGACTTTCGCCCGTCTAAATTCTACGGGGAAGCTGATGATGAGAAAGCAGAGGCTTGGCTGTCCGAAATTGAGAAGATTTTCAGGCCACTCGATTATACAGATGAAGAGAAAGTGGAGTTTGCTGTATTTCTGTTGCATGGGGATGCCGAGCATTGGTGGCACACTGTAGAGGCACTGTGGGAGACTGATCAGACACCTCGCTTGTGGGGTAATTTTGTTAAGGCGTTTAAGGAGAAATATGTACCTGCAGTTTCTAGGCAGAGGCGAATCGAGGAGTTCATGCACTTGACCCAGGGTAACATGACAATGGCCCAGTACGAGGCACGTTTTGATCGACTGTCCCGTTACGCTCAATATATGGTTTGTACTCCGGAGGCAAAAATGTGGAAATTTACTATTGGATTGAGGCCAGAGATTCAAGACCAGTTAGCTTCTCATGACTTCGATACTTATTCTGCTCTCTTTGCTGCTGCCTCTCGAGTTGAGAAGAGGAAACTAGATGGAGCCGATTCGAGTCAGCCGAGCAAGAAACTTTACTAGCCTCCAGGTCAGCAGAGGAAGTTTCAGAGTCAGAGTCGCAGTCAGGGCCAGAGCCAGAACAGACCAGGGAATAACCGTGGCCCGACTAAAGCGTCATCAGCCTCTTCCACCCGCGGATCCACAGGTAGTTCACCTGCTACTCAGTCCGTCAGCTGCTCATATTGTGACAGGAAGGGGCATACCAAGGCCCAGTGTTGGAGAAAGTTGGGACGATGTATGAGGTGCGGCAGTGATCAGCACCAGATCAAGGATTGCCCTAAACGTCAGGCAGGGCAGAATCAGGGTAAACCAGCCGGTAGAGGTAAGACTCCAGTTCCCAGGGTCCAGGCCCGAGCCTATGCTATCGAGTGCGAGGAGATCCCAGATGAGACCGCTGTTGTTGAAGGTACATTCTTCATACTGAATCAACCTGTTAAGGTGTTAATTGATCCGGGTGCTACTCATTCATTTATTACTCCCTTATGTGTGGAACGTGTAAAATTGAAAGTTGTATGTTTTCCATATGAAGTGGACGTTGGTACTCCAATGGGTTCTAAACTTGTAACTAGTTCAGCTTGTAAAGCATGTAGAATCCAAATTAAGGATAGGGAATTCTCGGCCAATCTTATTGTATTACCTTTTCGAGATTACGAGGTCATTTTAGGGATGGACTGGCTGGGAAAACATCATGTCCAACTGGGTTCTCGGGCGAAGATCATACCGTTCCGGGTACCAGATCAACCGATACTGGAGATTATGGGTCGAAGAGATTTCACCGGGAGTTCCATCATCTCATCTACAAAAGCAGTGAAGTCCTTGAGGAAAGGATGCAGCGGATACTTGGCTTACCTTATCAACAAGCCGTCGGATAAAGCTAAGTTGGAGGAGATGCCTGTAATCAAAGACTATGCAGATGTGTTCCCTGAAGAGTTACCCGGTTTGCCCCCAAATCGGGAGATCGAGTTTGTTATTGAATTGCTACCTGGCGCCCAGCCGAAATCAAAAGATCCCTATCGTATGGCACCGGCCGAGCTACAAGAATTAAAGGACCAATTGCAAGGATTGGTGAAGAAGGGATTTGTACAACCGAGCTCTTCACCGTGGGGTGCGCCCGTGCTATTTGTTAAGAAGAAAGACGGAACGTTGAGGTATTTACCGATCATAAGAGCTTGAAATACTTGTTCTCTCAAAAGGAGCTGAATATGAGGCAAAGGCGGTGGATGGAGCTTTTGGATGATTATAACTGCTCAATTAATTATGTGCCCGGTAAGGCAAACGTAGTTGCAGATGCCTTAAGCAGAAAAGCAAGCATGGCAAAACTGGAAGTCAAGGTGCAGGAGTTGTTGGAAGAAGCGTTTCTATGGAAACCACAATTGACTCAGAAGGGGTTACTTTTTGCCACTACCCAAGTTCAATCGACTTTGTTATCTGAGTTACGAGAGGCTCAACAGAAGGACCAACAATTTCAAAAGATTAAGGAAAGCAATGCAGATTTCAAGTTTCACGACGATGGTGTTTGGAGGTTTAGGAACCGGGTTTGTGTTCCCAATGAGCCAGAGCTGAAAAAGAAGATTCTTGAGGAAGCACATAATTCAAGATATACTATTCACCCCGGTGGAACCAAGATGTACCGGGATTTGAAGCAACACTATTGGTGGAATAACATGAAAAGAGAAATTGCGGAGTTTGTAGCACGGTGTTTGACTTGCCAGAGAATTAAAGCAGAACATCAACGACCCGCAGGTTTACTTCAGCCGTTGGAGATTCCCCAATGGAAATGGGAACATATCACTATGGATTTTGTTATGGACCTGCCTAGATCACGAAAGGGTCATAACGCCGTTTGGGTTATAGTGGATAGATTGACTAAGTCGGCACACTTTTTACCGATGAATAAGGAGGATAGTCCCGAGGAATTGGGAGATATGTATGTGGCGGAGGTTGTAAGACTACACGGGATGCCTGTGAGTATTGTATCGGATAGGGATCCTCGTTTTACTTCCCGATTTTGGAGAAGATTGCAAGAAGCTTTGGGGACGAAATTGAGTTTTAGCACGGCTTATCAGCCTCAGACGGATGGTCAATCGGAGAGAACTATTCAGATTTTGGAGGACATGCTGAGGGCATATGTGTTGGACTTCGGGAAAGGTTGGGAGAAATATCTATCTCTAGCAGAGTTCGCCTACAACAATAGTTATCAGGCCACGATCGGGATGGCCCCATTTGAGGCGCTGTATGGATGGAAATGTCGATCACCAATTTACTGGGATGAAGTAGGTGAGGCGAGGACTTTTGACCCGACCCTTTTACCTGAACTGATGAAAACTGTTGATAACATCCACCTCATCCGGAAACGGATGCTTACCGCCCAGAGCAGGCAGAAGAGTTATGCAGACCGACGAAGACGGAGTCTCGAGTTTGAGGTTGGCGACAGGGTGTTCTTGAAGATATCACCCCGGAGGGGACTGATTAAACATGGCAAGGGTGGAAAGTTGAGCCCGAGATTTGTAGGACCGTTTGAGATAGTTGAGAAGGTTGGCAAGTTGGCGTATCGCCTAGCACTACCCCAGAACCTCTCCAATATTCATGACGTCTTTCATGTGTCGATGCTGCGGAAGTATCATCCTGACCCGTCGCATATCTTGGAGCCAGAGCCGTTGCAGCTTCGGGAAAACTTGTCTTACGAGGAAAAGCCCATTCGGATCCTAGACCAGCAGGATCGGGAGTTGCGCAACAGAACTATACCGATGGTGAAAGTGCTGTGGGATCATCATGGAGTTGAAGACGCAACGTGGGAAAGGCGAGACCAGATGGAGCAGCAATATCCAGCATTATTTCAAGGTAAGATTGAATTTCGAGACGAAATTCTTTTAAGGGGGGGAGGATGTGAGGCCCGACCCCGAATTGCGTGCGATACCTCGTTTTGCGTGCCCTAACCTAGATTGCATGCCATGACCTAGGTTTGAGAATTGTATTTAGTTTTGTGTGCCTTGCATTGAATTTCGTGCATTCATATAGAGTTACGTGCGTTTACTTGGAAAACGTGCGTTCGTCTCGTAGTTCGTGTCCTACCTCGAAGTGCGCGCCCTAAACCTAGGAAAGCGTGTCATCACGCTAATCAAGAAATCATCTTACACGAAGCACTAGACTATTAAACAATCCTACAAAATCCACTAACAATATAATAATCCAAATTCATTTCACTAGAAGACAAAAATGCACCAAAAACAAAACATTCTTTATTCTTTTTGCTTTATTCTTTTTTTTGCACTTCCAAAATACAATAAAATAAGACTCAAAAGAAGACACAAAATTCAGAATTGGCACATGCAATAGCCGGCCATGTCTTGTTCTTGAGCAAGAAAATTTAGCAACATATTTTATTCTATGCATGCAAAGACAAAAAAATGACATAAGGCATTAAAATAATTGCTCAATTCCTCTCATTTCCTCACCATACCCGACCAGCTTTTGCATGCCCATCCTAGCAATTTGAAAATAGCATATTGAAGACAAGAATGCAGAATTTGGACTGCCCAAGGACCGACCACAACCTCAAAAAAATTGCAAGGCCTTCATTTGTTGTCTTTCTTCATTTCTTTTTCGGTTCTCTCTCTCTTCCTCTCATTTCTCTCTTCTCTTGACTTTAGCTGCACATTACCACTTCTATAGCTTCTCTTCATTATATCATAGTCAGCCAAGCAAGCCACAAGCAAAAGAAATTCGGCCAAGCAACTAGAAGCAAGAAGAACTCATACAAGCTCACAAATCTGTCCATTTCGGTCTTAGGTATGCTTTGCTAAGATTTCTTCCATTTCTTTTGGTTACAACCACATGCACACCCTCCTCACTTGCTAACTCAGTTGGGAATTAAAGGAAAACAAGCTCTCTCTCTCGGCTAAAGCAAGAAAGAAGCTTCATTGGTGCATTTTCAAGAACATTCTGCATCTACCTGTTTGTTTTGATAAGGTGAGGGTTCAAAACTTTTGGAAAACTCTTTAAAACTTCACATGCATGACCATGAATGTGTGTATTTGCTTCTGTGCTTGAGCTATGTGGTCGTTCATGAGTTTAAACAACCATGCATGGCAATAACTTGGCTTGAAAATGATACTAGACAAAGTCGAAATTTGAGACTGCTTCTGACCCGTCTGTTCGAGGCAATTTTTAGTTAAGCAAATGATGTTGAAATTGCGTGAAAATTCCTAGGTGACTAGTTTTGCCAATTTTGAACACTTTTCGCAGAAATAAGCAAAGTCAAATTTTGGCTCTAAGGCCCTCAAAATGGCAAAATCACGTAATATAGCTAAATCTTGAAAGTTTTGACAAAAAGAAAGCAGTTTGGCAGATTTACTGCCCGTGTGGAACGAGATGATTTTGACACAGCAAACGACATCCAAAAAGCCTGAAAATTTTTGTGGTGCTAGATTTTTGAGTTGTGGACATTTTTTCCAGAAATAGGCTTAGGCTAAAAATGAACCTAAGGACCTCAAAATCATGCAATATCGAAAGATAGGAAAATCTGGACAGTTTTGAGCAGTTCCACCATTTTGGCTATAACTAACGATCCAGAACTCCAATTAATGCAAGATTTGTTTCTGATTTTAGTTAACTTCTTAAGCTTTAATTTGATATATTATTCACTGAATTTGGAGTTCAATTGCCTGCCCAGTTTATTGTGAGAAAACAGATTATTGCAGTTAGGGTTTCAATTGACTATGTGCTTGGGAAAATCTTGTTGAACCTCTTTTGTGGTACTAATTACTTGGAATGGTAGTATTGGAATATTGTGTGGACTGTATTGAATGTTGAGGATGTTGAATGAGACAATGCATGACTTTGGAATGATGATTGAGTTGATTTAGGGTTTTGATCGCACGATTTTGCATGAAAAGCGAACCCTAATGACTAGGTACTCTTGTTAATTGTTAACCAGGGGTTATTGTGTGGAAAATGTACGTTGCGTGGGCTGCCCGTAAAATGTTTTATAGTTCCAAATGTGAGTAGGCCATTGCATGTTGACAAATAAGCTTTTCTTGCACCCAAACCCCTTTGATATCCTCGCCTGTTGCATAAACTTATCACTTGATCCCGTGAGCTTCTTAATGAGTTATATGGCCTATTTTACATGTGTCACATGCCTGCCCCTTTCATTTCCATATAACTCTATCTGCCTTTCAAGTGAAAATTCCTGTCTTATCGTGCCCTGCTTGTTTATCTGTCAATGTGCAATCTTATGACTCTCCGGAGGCGACCTACTTTGTTGTCCTCCTTCTGTGATATATATTACCTGTCATAAATGTGCATTGCATACAAGGTTGCAACCTTTCCTGTTGGCATGGTAGTGATCACGTATGCCGGGTGGAAACGGGCTTGCCGGTGATACCGTGACCACCATGGTCCCATTCCCTCTCTCGCTTGGGGGCTAGACTTCCTCGGAGAGTTGGGTCGTAGGATTTTGGGGTACATCCGGAGTACCCCCACCTGGTGTGTTTGGGGGATGATTTGAAGTCGGCCGCAACAATTGATCCTGGATCTGATCTGAGAGCAAAAGCTCACCGTATCCTTTCATTATATGTATAAGTACTCCCGCTTGGATCCTAGAGAACCTCGGGGAGGAAAGACTGGTATTCCTGTTTCTGTATTTGTATTTCTGTACTTGTACTTCTGTTGTATTCATGTTTGAAAAAGGGATTTTCATAAGTTTAACCGGAAAATGAGTTTCAAACTTAATTCTCGTTCCCCCTCGCTGAGTTCATAAGGACTCACCCTCTTTCATCATTTCAGGTGAAGAAGAACAGGCACAGGAACCCGAGCTCAATGTACCTAATGATGAACCTCTGGAATGATTGCTTGTTATCGTTGTTTTGCTTGAACGTGACTTCTTGTGAACTTTTGTTACTTATAGACTATTTCCCTCATGTTGTTGTTGCTTGTGATGTAAAAGACCCCCGCTGTAATTTGGGGTCTAATTTTGGGTTGTACTTATTTTAAGTAGACTGATACTAGACATGACACTACTATGATCGTTTTGCTTTTACTACCGCTAGTATCTATCACAGGTTATGATGCTTAGTTAAGAAATAGGTTAATGAACTTATCCAATCTCAGCAGGTACTCGCTAATAAGCTAAGATCAACAGGTATATTTTGAAATGAGGATAAATGAACAAACGAGACATAGTATCATGTTAGGTTATAAATCAAACGGGACGTCGAATTAACCAATAGGCAATTCAATTGATAGAATAATAGTAATCTTAGCTGGAATTGAATTTGAAATGGTAAATTTTGAGGCTGTTAGAAAATTTAGGTCAAAACAAAGAGCTCAATTACAGCCGTCATGCTGCCGGATTTCCGGAAAGTTTTGGAGTCTAGAATAAAACGTTAAGTGTTAAACCTCCTAGAATGATTAAGAATGTGATGAGGACTTGATTGTTTAGATCACACCCTAGTCTAACCTTTATAGGCCGGGTTGGGGCGTGACACCTTAGAAGAATGGTATCAGAGCTTAGATTGCTTAAGCCGGGTTTAACTCTCGGACCATGGGTTGAGCCCTAGGATAATTAGGATGACTTGTTTATGTGTTAAATGTGCCTTCTATGCTCTATGTGCTTAAGTGACTTATATGCCTTAAATGTTTTTAGAACTGTATCTATAATATGTTGCATATCTTATGCATTAGATTCTTAATTATCATATTTCAATAAATTGTGCCTATAGATGGCTGGCCCTAGTACCCGTACTACTAACCGGAGCGGTGAACCTCAAGAGACCGGGGATGCTTATCAGACTAATCCCGGTATAGCTATGTTTAACATGATGGCAACTGCCAGGGATCGTGTGTCATGTGTGATGGAGCGTCAGGATGCTCGTGAGGCCAACAACAACATCAACAACAGGAATGAGGGTAACTGTGGGAGACACAGCAGAATGAAGGAATTCCTTGACTTTCGCCCGTCTAAATTCTACGGGGAAGCTGATGATGAGAAAGCAGAGGCTTGGCTGTCCGAAATTGAGAAGATTTTCAGGCCACTCGATTATACAGATGAAGAGAAAGTGGAGTTTGCTGTATTTCTGTTGCATGGGGATGCCGAGCATTGGTGGCACACTGTAGAGGCACTGTGGGAGACTGATCAGACACCTCGCTTGTGGGGTAATTTTGTTAAGGCATTTAAGGAGAAATATGTACCTGCAGTTTCTAGGCAGAGGCGAATCGAGGAGTTCATGCACTTGACCCAGGGTAACATGACAGTGGCCCAATACGAGGCCCGTTTTGATCGACTGGCCCGTTACGCTCAATATATGGTTTGTACTCCGGAGGCAAAAATGTGGAAATTTACTATTGGATTGAGGCCAGAGATTCAAGACCAGTTAGCTTCTCATGACTTCGATACTTATTCTGCTCTCTTTGCTGCTGCCTCTCGAGTTGAGAAGAGGAAACTAGATGGAGCCGATTCGAGTCAGCCGAGCAAGAAACCTTACCAGCCTCCAGGTCAGCAGAGGAAGTTTCAGAGTCAGAGTCGCAGTCAGGGCCAGAGCCAGAACAGACCAGGGAATAACCGTGGCCCGACTAAAGCGTCATCAGCCTCTTCCACCCGCGGATCCACAGGTAGTTCACCTGCTACTCAGTCCGTCAGCTGCTCATATTGTGACAGGAAGGGGCATACCAAGGCCCAGTGTTGGAGAAAGTTGGGACGATGTATGAGGTGCGGCAGTGATCAGCACCAGATCAAGGATTGCCCTAAACGTCAGGCAGGGCAGAATCAGGGTAAACCAGCCGGTAGAGGTAAGACTCCAGTTCCCAGGGTCCAGGCCCGAGCCTATGCTATCGAGTGCGAGGAGATCCCAGATGAGACCGCTGTTGTTGAAGGTACATTCTTCATACTGAATCAACCTGTTAAGGTGTTAATTGATCCGGGTGCTACTCATTCATTTATTACTCCCTTATGTGTGGAACATGTAAAACCGAAAGTTGTATGTTTTCCATATGAAGTGGAAGTTGGTACTCCAATGGGTTCTAAACTTGTAACTAGTTCAGCTTGTAAAGCATGTAGAATCCAAATTAAGGATAGGGAATTCTCGGCCAATCTTATTGTATTACCTTTTCGAGATTACGAGGTCATTTTAGGGATGGACTGGCTGGCAAAACATCATGTCCAACTGGATTTCTGGGCGAATATCATAACGTTCCGGGTACCTGATCAACCGATACTGGAGATTATGGGTCGAAGAGATTTCACCGGGAGTTCCATCATCTCATCTACAAAAGCAGTGAAGTCCTTGAGGAAAGGATGCAGCGGATACTTGGCTTACCTTATCAGCGGGTTGGGGCGTGACATATGCGGCGCACAGCATACCGTTGGAAAGCTCCCCGAGAGCTCTACGACAAGGGTAGTAGGCCTGCTCGACTGTGCCAGTTTTTAGAGCCTAAAAGCAAACGTTTTCTTCAGTTTTGGGCCACTTTTCTACTTTTTGCGCAGTTTCTTCCTCCTAGATCATTCATCGTGAGCCGCGAAAAGGACAACACATGAGGGCTTTGCTCACTCAACATGACGGGTACGATCATACCAGCACTAATGCGCTGCATCCCATCAGAACTACGAAGTTAAGCGTGCTTGAGCGAGAGTAGTACTTGAATTGGTGACCCCCTGGGAAGTCCTCGTGCTGCACCCCCATTTTTGTTTTGTTTTTTTGCCCCGTTCAGGCTTGCCAAGATGTTTATCCGTCACATTTCTATTATCAAATCCCACGGCATCTTGGGCAAGAGAACTTCGCTTCGCGTAGAGGATGGGCTAGCAAACCAAGGGAGTCAGGGCAGTGACCAGGTCTCCGTCGCTCTAGTACCCATAACTTTTGATTCGTAAGGAGTTATGCGGCGCAGAACATACCGTTGAAAGCTCTCCGAGAGCTCAACGACAGGGGCAATAAGCCTGCTCGGGTGCGCCAGTTTTTGGAGACCAAAAGCAAACGTTTTCATCAGTTTTGGGCCATATTTATTCTTTTTGCGCTGTTTCTTCACCCCAGATCGTTTGTCGTGAGCCACGAAAAGGACGACAAATAATGGCTTTGCGCCCTCAACATGACAGGTGCAATCATACCAGTTCTAAGGCATCGCATCCCATTAGAACTACGAAGTTAAGCGTGCTTGGGCCAGAGTAGTACTAGGATGGGTGACCCACTGGGAAGTCCTCAAGTTGTACCCCACTTTTCGTTTTGTGTTTTTGCTCCGTTCCGGCTTGCCAAGATGCTTTATCCGTCATATTTCTATTACCGAGTCCCACGGCATCTTGAGCAAGACAACTTCACTTCGTGTAGAGGGTCGGCCCGTAAACCGAGGGCGTAGGGCCTGTGACCTGGTCTCCGTCGCTCTAGTGCCCATAATTTTTGATTTGTAAGAAGTTATGTGGCGTACAGCAAACCGTTGGAAAGCAATCAGAGAGATCTACGACATGGACAGCAAGCCTACTCGGCTGCGACTATTTTTGGAGCCCAAACGCAAATGTTTTCATTAGTTTCGGGCCACATTTATTCTTTTTGCGCTGTTTCTTCATCCTGGATCATTCGTCGTGTGTCGCAAAAAGGACGACACATAAGGGCTTTACGCCCTCTACATGACGGGTGTGATCATACCAACACTAATGCACCACTTCCCATCAGAACTACGAAGTTAAACGTGGTGAGAGTAGTACTAGGATAGGTGACCCCCTGGGAAGTCCTCGTGTTGCACCCCCCCCCCCTTTTTGTTTTGTTTTTTTGTCCCGTTCTGGCTTGCCAAGATGCTTTATCCGTCACATTTCTATTATCAAGTCCCATGACATCTATGGAAAGAAAACTTCGCTTCGCGTAGAGGCTGGGCCCGCAAACTGAGGGACTCAAGCCTGTGACCAAGTCTCTATCGCTCCAGTGCCCACTACTTTTGATCTGTAAGGAGTTATGCGGCGAACAACATACCGTTAGAAAGCTCCACGAGAGCTTTACGATAGGGGCTGTCAGCCTGCTCAGCTGCGTCTGTTTTTAGAGACCAAAAGCAAACGTTTTCATCAGTTTTGGGCCAGTTTTCTTATTTTTGCACTATTTTTTTATTTCGGATCGTTCGTCGAGAGCCGAGAAAAGGACGACACATAAGGGCTATGCGCCCTTAATATGACGGGTGCGATCATATCAGTACTAATGCGCTGCATCACATCAGAACAACGAAGTTAAGCGTGCTTGAGCGAGAGTAGTACTAGGATGCGTAACCCCTTGGGAAGTCCTCGTGTTGCACCCCCTTTTCGTTTTGTTTTTTTGCCCCGTTCAGGCTTGCCAAGTTTCCTTATCCATCACATTTCTATTATCAAGTCCCACAGCATCTTGGGCAAGACAACTTCGCTTCGCGTAGAGGCAGGGCTCGTAAACCGAGGGCGTCAGGCCGGTGACCAGTTCTCCATCACTCTAGTGCCCATAACTTTTGATCCGTAATGAGTTATGTGGCGCACAACATACCGTTGGAAAGCACTCCAAGAGCTCTACGATAGAGGCAGTAAGCCTGCTCGGCTGCGCCAGTTTTCAGAGCCTAAAAGCAATCATTTACATTAGTTTCGGGCCACTTTTCTTCCTTTTACGTTGTTTCTTCGTCCCAGATCATTCGTCGTGAGCCGTGACAAGGACGATACATAAGGGCTTTGCACTCTCAACATGACGGGTGCGATTAGACCAGCACTAATGCACCGGATCCCATCAGAACTCTGAAGTTAAGCATGCTTGGGCGAGAGTAGTACTATGATGTGTGACCCCCTAGGAATTCCTCGGGTTGCACCCCCTCTTTTGTTTTGTTCTTTTGCCCCGTTCAGGCTTGCCAAGATGCTTTATCCGTCACATTTCTATTATCGAGTCCCACGGCATCTTGGGCAAGACAACTTCGCTTCGCGTAGAGGCTGGGCTCAAAAACAGAGGACGTAGGGCTTTTGACTAGGTCTCTGTCGTTCTGGTGCCCATAACTTTTGATCCGTAAGGAGTTATGTGGCGTACAACATACCGTTGGAAAGCTCTCCGAGAGCTCTACGACCGGGGTATCAAGCCTGATCGACCGTGCCTATTTTATGAGCGCAAAAGTGAACTTTTTCATCAGTTGCGGACCACTTTTCTTCTTTTTGCGCTGTTTCTTAATCTTGGTTCGTTCATCGTGAGCCGCGAAAAGGACGACACATAAAGGCTTTGCGCCCTCAACATCAAGGGTGTGATCATACTAGCACCAATTCATCGGATCCCATCAGAACTCCGAAGTTAAGCGTGTTGCACCCCAGTTTTTTTTTTCCCCGTTCAAGCTTGCCAAGATGTTTTATCCGTCACATTTCTATTATCAAGTCACACGGCATCTTGGGTAGGACAACTTCGCTTCGCGTAGAGGCTGGGCCCGCAAATCGAGGTCGTTGGGCCAGTGACCAAGTCTCCATCGCTCCAGTATCCATAACTTTTTATCCGTAAAGAGTTATGAGGCACACAACATATCATTGGAAAGCTCTCTAAGAGCTCGATGACAGGGGCAGTGAGCCAATTTTGCTGCGCCAATTTTTGGAGCCCAGAAGTAAACGTTTCCATCAGTTTCAGACCACTTTTCTACTTTTTTCACTGTTTATTCGTCTCGGATCATTCGTTGTGAGCCACAAAAAGGACGACACATACAGGCTTTGCGCCCTCAACATGACGGGTGCGATTATACCAGCACTAATGCGCCACATCCCATCAGAACTACTAAGTTAAGCGTGCTTGGGCGAGAGTAGTACTAGGATGGGTGACCCCCTGGGAAGTCCTCGTGTTGCACCCCCCTTTTAGTTTTTTTTTTTTGCCCTGTTCAAGCTTGCCAAGGTGCTTTATTCATCATGTTTCTATTATTGAGTCCCACGGCATCTTGGGCAAGGCAACTTCACTTCGCGTAGAGGCTGGCCCGTAAACCGAAGGCGTCGGGCCAGTGACCAGGTCTCCGTCGCTCAAGTGCCCATAACTTTTGATCCGTAAAAAGCTATACAGCGCACAGCATACCGTTGAAAAGCTCTCCGAGAGCTCTACAACGGGGGAAGCAAGCTTGCTCGACAGCGCCTGTTTTCTGAGCCTAAAAGCAAACATTTTTATCAGTTTTGGGCAACTTTTCTTGTTTTTGCTCTATTTCTTAGACCTAGATCGTTCATCGTGAGGCATGAAAAGGACAACACATAAAGGCTTTACGCCCTCAACATGACAGATGCAATCATATCATCACTAATGCACCGCATCCCATCAGAATTACGAAGTTAAGCGTGCTTGGACGAGAGTAGAACTAGGATGGGTGACCCCTTGGGAAGTACTCGGGTCGCACCCATCTTTTGGTTTTTGTTTTTTTGCCTCGTTCAGGCTTGCCAAGATGCTTATCCGTCACATTTCTATTATGAAGTCCCACGACATCTTGGGAAAGAAAACTTCGCTTCGCGTAGGGGCTGCGCCCACTAACCGAGGGACTCAGGCTTGTGACCAGGTCACCGTCGCTCCAGTGCCCATAACTTTTGATTTGTAAGGAGTTATGTGGCGCACAATATACCGTTGGAAAGCTCTCTGAGAGCTTTACGATGGGGGTAGTTGGCTTGCTTGGCTGCGTCAGTTTTTAGAGCCCAAAAGCAAACATTTTCATCAGTTTCGGGCCACTTTACTTATTTTTGCGCTGTTTCTTTATTCCGGATCGTTCATCGTGAGCCGCGAAAAAGACGACACATATTGGCTTTATGCCCTCAACATGACGAGTGCGATCATATCAGCACTAATGCGCTGCATCCCATCAGAACTTCAAAGTTAAGCGTGCTTAAGCGGGAGTAGTTCTAGGATGGGTAACACCTTGGGAAGTCCTCGAGTTCTACCCCCCTTTTCATTTTGTTTTTTTGCCCCGTTCAGGCTTGCCAAGATGCTTTATTCGTCACATTTCTATTATCGAGTCTCACGGCATCTTGGGCAAGACAACTTCGGCTCGCATAGAGGTAAGGTCCGTAAACCGAGGTCTTTGGGCCTGTGACCAAGTCTCCGTCGCTCCAGTGCCCATAACTTTTTATCCGTAATGAGTTATGATGCGCACAACATATCGTTGAAAATCTCTCCGAGAGCTCTACGACGGGGGCAGTAAGCTGGCTTTGCTGCGCCAGTTTGTGAACCCCAAAAGCAAATGTTTTCATCAGTTTTGGGTAACTTTTCTTCTTTTTGCGCTATTTCTTTATTCCTGATCGTTCGTCGTGAGCCGCGAAAAGGACGACACACAGGGGCTATGCGCCATCAACATGACGAGTGCGATCATATCGGCACTAACGCGCTGCATCATATCAGAACTACGAAGTTAAGCGTACTTGAGCGAGAGTAGTACTAGGATGAGTGACCCCTTGGGAAGTCCTCGTGTCGCACCCCCTTTTTTGTTTTGTTTTTTTGCCCCGTTCAGGCTTGCCAAGATGCTTTATCCTTCACGTTTCTATTATCGAGTCCTACGGCATCTTGGGCATTGCAACTTCGCTTCGCGTAGAGGCTGGCCCGCAAACTGAAGGCGTCGGGCCAGTGACCAGGTTTTCGTCGCTCCAGTGCCCATAACTTTTGATCCGTAAGAAGTTATGCGGCGCACAGCATACCGTTCGAAAGTACTCCAAGAGCTCTACAACGGGGGCAGCAAGCTCGTTCGGCTGCGCCTATTTTAGAAGCCCAAAAGCAAACATTTTCATCAGTTTCGTGTAACTTTTCTTCTTTTTGTGCCGTTTCTTAGTCCTGGATTGTTCATCATGAGCCGTGAAAAGGACGACACATAAAGGCTTTACGCCCTCAACAAGACGGGTGCAATCATATCATCACTAATGCGTCGCATCCCATCAGAACTACGAAGTTATGCGTGCTTCAGCGAGAGTAGTACTAGGATGGGTGACCCCTTGGGAAGTCCTCGTGTTGCACCCCCCTTTTCGCTTTGTTTTCTGCCCCATTTAGCCTTGTCAAGATGCTTTATCCATCACATTTCTATTCTCGAGTGCCACGGGATCTTGGCCATGACAACTTCGCTTCGCGTAGAGGCTGAGTCCGCAAACCGAGGGCGTGGGGCCCGTCACATTGTCTCTATCAATTCGGTGCCCATAACTTTTGATCCGTAAGGAGTTATGCGGTGCACAACATACCGTTGGAAAGCACTCCAAGAGCTCTACGAGAGGGGTAGTAAGCCTGCTTGGCTGCGCTAGTTTTTGGAACCCAAAAATAAACGTTTTCATCAATTTCGAGCCACTTTTCTTCTTTTTGTGCTGTTTTATTATCCCGGATCGTTTGTCGTGAGCCGCGAAAAGGATGACACATAAATGAATTACACCCTCAATATAACGGGTGTGATCATACCAACACTAATGCACCGGATCCCATCAGAACTCTGAAGTTAAGCGTGCTTGGGCGAGAATAGTACTACGATGGGTGAACCCCTGGGAAGTCCTCGTGTTGCACCACCCTTTTAGTTTTGTTTTTTTGCCCTGTTCAGGCTTGCAGAGATGCTTTATCCGTCACGTTTCTATTATCGAGTCCCACGGCATCTTGGACAAGGCAACTTTGCTTCGCGTAGAGGCTGGCCTGCAAACCGAAGGCGTCGGGCCAGTGACCTGGTCTCCGTCGCTCCAGTGCCCATAACTTTTGATCCGTAAGAAGTTATGCGACGCCCAACATACCGTTGGAAAGCTCTCTGAGAGCTCTACGATAGGGGTAACAAGCCTACTCGGTTGCACCTATTTTTTGTGCCCAAAAGCAAACATTTTCATCAGTTTCGGGCAACTTTTCTTCTTTTTGAGCTGGTTCTTATTCCTGGATCGTTTGTCGTGAGTCGTGAAAAGGACGACACATAAAGGCTTTACGCCCTCAACATGACGAGTGCGATCATATCATCACTAATGCTCATTTTGTTTTTTTGCCCTGTTCAGGCTTGCCAAAATGCTTTATCCGTCACATTTCTTTTATCAAGTCCCACGACATCCTGGGAAAGAAAACTTCGCTTCGCGTAGATGCTGGGCCCGCAAACCGAGGGACTCGGGACTCTGACCAGGTCTCCGTTGCTCCAGTGCCCATAACTTTTGATCCGTAAAGAGTTATGTGGCGCACATCATACCGTTGGAAAGCTCTCCGAGAGCTTTACGATGGGGGATGTTAGCCTGCTCGGTTGCGTCAGTTTTTAGAGCCCAAAAGCAAACATTTTCATCAGTTTCGGGCCACTTTTTTTCTTTTTGTGCTGTATCTATTTTTCGAATCGTTCGTCGTGAGTTGTGAAAATGACGACACAAAAGGGCTTTGCATTCTCAACATGACGGGTGCGATCATATTAGCACTAATGCTCCGTATCCTATCAGAACTACAAAGTTAAACATGTTTGAGCGAGAGTAGTACTTGGATGGGTGACCCCTTGGGAAGTCCTCGTATTGCACCCCCTTATTCGTTTTGTATTTTTGCCTCGTTCAGGCTTGCCAAATTTGTCCGTCACATTTCTATTATCGAGTCCCATGGCATCTTGGCCAAGGCAACTTCACTTCGCATAGAGGCTGGGCCTGTAAACCGAGGGCATCGGGCTAGTGACCAGGTCTCCATCGCTCCAAGTCCCATAACTTTTGATCTGTAAGGAGTTATGCGGCGCATAGCATACCATTGGAAAACATTCTGAGACCTCGACGACGGGGGTAGTAAGCCTGGACATCTGCGCTAGTTTTCGAAGCCCAAAGGCAATCATTTTCATTAGTTTTGGGCCATTTTTCTTCCTTTTAAGCTATTTCTTCATTCCAGATCGTTCGTCGTGAGCCTAAAAAAGGATGACACATAAGGGCTTTGTGCCCTCTATATGACGGGTGCCATCATACCAGCACTAATGCACCGGATCCCATTAGGAATCCGAAGTTAAGCGTGCTTGGGCGAGAGTAGTACTAAGATGGGTGACCCCCTGGGAAGTCCTCGTGTTGCACCTTCCTTTTTATTTTATTTTTTTGCCCCGTTCTGGCTTTCCAAGATGCTTTATCTATCACATTTCTATTATCGAGTCCCACGGCATCTTGGGCAAGACAACTTCGCTTCGCGTAGAGGCTGGGTGTGAGGCCCGACCTCGATTTGCGTGTGATACCTCGTTTTGGGTGCCCTAATCTAGATTTGTGTGTCTTGAACTAGGTTTAATAATTGTGTTCATTTTATGTGCCATGCATTGAATTATGTGCATTCATTTAAGGTTGCGTGCATTTACCTCAAAAATGTGTGTTCATCTCGTAGATCGTGTCCTACCTCGTAGTGCGTTCCCTAGACCTAGGAAAGCGTGCCTTCACGTTAATCAAGAAAGCATCTTTCAAGGAGCACTAAACTATTAAAAAATTCTACAAAATCCACTATCAATATAATAATCCTAATTCAACTCACTAGAAGACGAAATAGCACCAAAAGCTAGACATTCTTCATTCTTTATTCCTTATTCTTTTTGCACTTTCAAGACACAATTAATTAATGATCAAAAGTTGACAAAAAATTCAGAATTGGAGCTAGCTTGGCCGACCATACCATGGTGTTTGCACAAGGTTTGAACAATTATACAATTAAATATGCATGCTTAGACAAACCATGACACAAAATGCATAAAAAAATGATCAAAACCACCTCAAATCTCTCTCTTGCTCGACCAAAAACTCATGGCCCATGCTAACATTTCAAAATTCCACCTTGAAGACACAAAAAAATCAGATTTGGAAGCCCAAGGCCGACATGCTCCTCAAATTTGCAAAGGGCTTCATTTGTTTGTCATTTCTTCATTTCTCTCTCACTCTTTCTCTCTCCCCTCTCATTCTTCTCTCTTTCTCGGCCCTAGCTGCACATTACTACCTCCATAGCTTATCTTCTTCACACCATAGCTAAACCAAGCAAGCCACAAGCAAAGGACCTCAACCGAGCTAGCTAGGAAGTGAAAATCATACATGCATGTGCATTGAAGACTCCATTCGGCCTAGGTAAGCTTCTTGGCATCCATTTCTTTTCTTCATGTTCTAACCTCATGCATGTGCTAAGAGATTGATCACTAAGCTAGGAAAAATAGAGAAAAGCTAGTTGGGATTTCGGCTAGGCAAAGGAAAAGAGAAGATTCGAGCTTCAACAAGGTTTTTGAGCATCTTTTGGTTGATTGCTAAGGTGAGGGCTAAAACCTTTTGAAAACTCTTCAAAAATTCACATGCATGCTCATAAATGTATGTATTTGCTTCTGTACTTGAGTTATATGGTCGTTCATAAGCTTTAACAACCATGCATGGCAAGATCTTGGCTTGAAAATGATGCTAGGTGAAGTCGAATTGTTGACAACTCTCTGACCAGTCTGTTTCGAGGTAAGTTTAGCTAGGAAAATGATGTTGAAAATGCTTAAAAATTGGTATGTGACTATTTTGGACAGTTTTGAACATTTTTCCCAGAAATAGGCCGAATCAAATTTTGACTCTAAGGTCCTCAAAATGGAAAATCTTTAAAATGTGTCAAAATCTGGAAATCTGGAAAAATGAAGCAGGTTTTGGCAGATGCACTGACCTTGTGGAACAAACCATATTTGACTTAGTAAATGATGTCCAAAATGCATGAAATTTGGTGTGCTGCTAGATTTTTCAGTTCTGGAAAATGTTGTCAGAAATTGACCAAGGCTAAAACTGACCCTAAGGACCTCAAAAACGTCAATTACTAAAAACTGTGCAAATCTGGACAGTTTTGTGCTATTCCACTGTTTCGGCTATAACTAATGATTCCGAACTCCAATTTATGCAAGGTTTGTTTCTGATTTTAGTTAACTTCTTGAGATTTAATTTGACATCTTATTCAATGGATTTGGAGATTTTTTTATTATTCTATTGATTGTGAGAAGTCAGCCTATTGCAGTAAGGATTTCACTTAATGTTGTGCTTAGAAAAATTGTTGTGACTCCTCTTGTTGAATTAAATGCTTGGGATTGTAGCTACGATATGTTGTGTGAAATTTTTTGAATGTTTGAGGATGTTGAATTAAATGATGCATGGTTTGAGATTGACTTTGAGTTGGGTTGAGGCTCTAATTGCTAGAATATACACGAAATGGAAACCCTAATGACTAGATAGTTTTGCTAAGTATTGATCATTTGGATACTGTGTGGAAATTATATGCTTAGTGGGCTGCCCGTAAAAGCCTTATAACTTCAAATGTGATTTTGACCATTGCATGTTGTCAAATAAGCTTTTCTTGTAACCGAACCCACGTAGATGTTGTTGCATGTTGAATAATCGTATCACTTGATTACGTGGACTTCGAAATGAGTTATTTGGCTTGACTTGCATGCGTTACATGGCTGCCCGTTTAATGTTCATATGGCTCTATATGCCTTTCAAGTGAAATTACTTGTCTTATCGTGCCTCGTTTGATTACTCGACAACGTGCAATCTTATAACTGTTCGGAGGTGACCTAATTTGTTACCCTCCTAATGTGATATGTTAAATTTTACAAATGTGAATTACATACGAGGTTGCAACCTTTCATTGTTGCATGGTAGCGTTTCACGAACGTCGGGCGGCATAGGGCTTGCCGGTGCTCCCGTGACTACCATGGTCCAATTCCCTCTCTCACTTGGCATTCCACCCTTGGAGAGTTGGGGCGTAGGTTTCGGGGTACATCCGGAGTACACCCAATTGGGAGCGATAAGTGGATTATTGAAGTCGGCCGCAACAATTGAATCGTAATTGATACTGAGAGCAAATGCTCACCGTATCCTTGAAATGATTGGTAAATGTATCTGTTACTCGATTTGTTTCATATATTTGCGTACTTTATTATTTGTAATACGTGACATGTTTTCAAAAAGAGTTTTCATAATTGAACCAAAAAATGAGTTTCAAAACGTATTTCTCATTTCCCCTTCGCTAAGTTCATAAGGACTCACCATCTTTTTCATCACAGGTGAAGAAGAACAGGGACAGGTACCCGAGGACAACGTGCCTAATGATGAACCCCTGGAGTGATTGCCTATCAGTGTTGGTTTGCTTGAACGGGACTACTTGTGAACTTTATGTTACTTGAAGACTATTTCCTTTTATGTTGCTCGATGTCATGATGTAAAAGACCCCCGTTGTAATTTGGGGTCTAATTTTGGTTTGTACTTATATTAAGTAGACTACTGCTAGACATTACTATGATCGTTTTGCTTTTATTACTGCTAGTGTTATCATAGGCTATGACGCACTAGTAAGGACTAAGTAAATGAACTTATCCAATCCTAAACAGGTATATTTTGAAACGAGGACAAACAAACAAACGAGACATAGTATCATGCTAGGTTATAAATCAAACGAGATATCAAAATAACCAATAGGCAACTCAATTGATGGTAAAATAGTAATCTTAGTTGGAAATGGAATTGAGATGGTAAATTTTGAGGCGTTTAGAGAACTAGGTCAAACCAAAGAGTCCAATTACAACCATTATGCTGCCAATTTTTTGGAAAATTTTGGAGTCTAGGATAAAACGTTAAGTGCTAAACCTCCTTGAACGATTAAGTAAGTGAAAGGACTTGAATGTTTAGATCACATCCTAGTCTAACCTTTATAGGCCGGGTTGGGGCGTGACACTGGGCCCGCAAAACGAGGGCGTCGGGCCAGTGACTAGGTCTCCATCGCTCCGGTGCCCATTACTTTTGATCCGTAAGGAGTTATGCAGCGCACAGCATACCGTTGAAAAGCACTCTGAGATCTCTATGACAGGGGCAGTAAGCCTGCTTGGCTGCACCAGTTTTTGGAGCCCAAAAGCAAACGTTTTCATTAGTTTTAGGCCACTATTTTTCTTTTTGCGCTGTTTCTTCGTCCCGGATCGTTCGTCGTGAGCCACAAAAAGGAAGACACATAAGGGCTTTGCGCCCTCAACATGACGGGTGCGATTATACAAGAACTAATGCACTAGATCCCATCACAACTCCGAAATTAAGCATGCTTGGGCGGGAGTAGTACTAGGACGGGTGACCCCCTGGGAAGTCCTCATGTTGCACCCTCTTTTTGTGTTGTTTTTTTGCATTGTTCAGGCTTGCCAAGATACTTTATCCGTCACATTTCTATTATCAAGTCCCACGGCATCTTTGGCAACCTAACTTCACTTCGCGTAGAGGTTGGGCCCGTAAACCAAGGTCGTCGGGCATGTGACCAAGTCTCCATACCTCCAGTGCCCATAACTTTTGATCGGTAAAGAGTTATGCGGTGCACAACATATAGTTGGAAACCTCTCTGAGAGCTCTACGTCGAGGGCAGTTAGCCTACTCTGTTGCGCTAGGTTTCAAAGCCCAAAAGCAAACGTTTTCATCAGTTTTTGGCCATTTTTCTTCTTTTTGTACTGTTTCTTCGTTCCGGATCATTTGTCGTGAGCCACGAAAAGGACGACACATAAAGGCTTTGCGCCCCCAACATGACGGGTGCGATCTTACCAACACTAATGCGTCACATCCCATCAGAACTATGAAGTTAAATGTGCTTGAGCGAGAGTAGTACTAGGATGGTTGACCCCCTAAGAAGTCCTTATGTTGCACCCCCTTTTCGTTTCGTTTTTTTGCCCAGTTCAGGCTTACCAAGATACTTTATCCGTTATATTTCTATTATCGAGTACCACGGCATCTTGGGCAAGGTAATTTCGCTTTCCGTAAAGACTGGGCCCACAAACCGAAGGCGTCGGGCCTATGACCAAGTCTTCGTCGCTCCAGTGCCCATAACTTTTGATCCGTAAGGAGTTATGTGGCACACAGCTTACCGTTGAAAAGCTTTCCGAGAGGTCCACGACGGGGGCAGCAAGCCTGCTCGGTTGCGCCTATTTTCGGAGCCCAAAAATGAACATTTTCATCAGTTTCGTGCAACTTTTCTTCATTTTACGCTGTTTCTTAGTCCTGGATCGTTCATCGTGAGCCGCGAAAATGATGACACATAAAGGCCTTACGCGCTTAACATGACGGGTGTGATCTTACCAGCATTAATGCAACGGATCCCATTAGAACTCAGAAGTTAAGCGTGCATGGGCGAGAGTAGTCCTAGGATAGGTGACCCCGTGGGAGGTCCTCGTGTTGCACCCCTTTTTGTTTTATTTTTGTGACCCGTTCAAGCTTGCCAAGATTCTTTATTCGTCACATTTCTATTATCGACTCCCACGACATCTTGGGCAAGGCAACTTCGCTTCGCGTAGAGGCTGGGGCCGCAAATTGAGGGCGTCCGGCTTGTGACTAGCACTTTGTTGATCTACTGCCAATAATTTCTGTTCCGTAAGGAGTTATGCGTCACACAGCAAAACATGGAAAGCTCTCCAAGTGCTGTACGATGGGGGCAGCAAGCCTGCTCCACTGCGCCTGTTTACGGAGCCCAAAAGCAAACGTTTTCATTAGTTTAGGGCCACTTTTCTTCTTTTTGTGATGTTTCTCATTTCGGATCGTTCGTCGTGAGCTGCGAAAAGGACGACACATAAGGCTATATGCCCTCAACACGACGGGTGTGATCATACCTGCACTAATGCACTGCATCCCATCAAAACTACGAAGTTAAGCATTCATTGGCGAGAGTAGTACTACGATGGGTGACCCCTTGGGAAGTCCTTGTGTTGCACCCACCCTTTTTAGTTTATTTTTTTTCCTCGTTCAGGCTTGCCAAGATTCTTTATCCATCACATTTCAATTATCGAATCCCATGTTGTCACGCCCCGACCCGACCCCGCAAAAGGCCAAGCCCGGACCCGACACACGGACGGAGTCTCCTCTGTACCGCGGACGATCCGAAAACCCTAAAATCAATATAACACTTGCGAAAGCCATATAATAATCAAAACAAGCCAACTTTCTTCAAAACAAACTTTTCTTATTATCCAACTTTCAAACACGAATTCGATGACAACGCGCTGGCCCAAACCACCTTATAACACCAGCTTGGAATACCCTGGAAGTATCCATCAACCTACCACCCAAATCTCCCTGGGAAGCAACCCAAGCGAGAAAGGGAATAGCAGCGGAGCTAAAACAACCAACACTGGCAACTCAAGGCTACCCAGAGAGGCCCATCACTCACGCGCGAGACACTATGCAATGCAAGACTCGATACAAGGCGATAAACAAGCGATAAAGCCACACGTGGGAGAATAACAAAGTAGGTTACTCTCGCACGCAATAGCAGCAATTGATAAGCAATTCAATCCAAAACAACTCAAACAAGTATTTCAAGTAATTCTAAGCATTCTATAGGCATAAAGACAAGAAAACACACAAAAACACAAATCGGCCCCAACACACAAAACGCTACCCTTTCCAAACGAGCCACGAGTTCTAGAAACTGGCTTCGCCAACCCTCCTAGGTCACCATAAGGCACGTCTAAAGACCTCGAAACCTTACTCTCCCCTACAACTCGTGCAAACCCCCGCTTTCCCCCTTTCTCGTTTGAACTACAACTATAACAACCAAACACCCAACCAACGCCATAATCGCACCAAAAGTGCTTCCATGGCTTCCCGAAGCAATGCCAACACGCAAAACGAGAAAACGCTAAAGCCGACCTAAAGGACCCCGACTTTCCCAAAGGCTTAATTCTCGTTTTTTCCACTACGCAACCCAAACAAACCACACATTTTAGCATTCTAGCGTACCTAGCACATTTCTACATCAACAGAAAGCATAACAGCGCAACTTCAACGTTTCAAGGTTTTACTATTCATAAATTACTATTCAATTGGCAATTTAATTTGCAATCACAACATTTAACCGCAGAAAATGTCACAAAGCTATAAATACATGTTCTACAAATGCCAAGGAACATTCTAGAAGCATCAAATCGCTTTAAATAACGATCTATGGATAAATCTAAAAATTGACAAAGTTACCATACACAACGTATAAATGCGCAAATAACCTGCTTCCCTCACCTTAGGTACTCTTAGTCGCTAGGAAAACAACGTTGGTTGCCTCAGAAACCACCCCGCACGAGCTCACGCGAAGATTGATCGATTGGAAGGTTGAATATTTTTTTTCTTTCTCTATTGTTTCGGCCAGCTTTGGTTCTGCCTAGCTGTTGTTTTTCTTTTTATTTTGCTTAGTTTTTTAGCTTATAAGGTGTTAAATGGTCAACAAGTCAAAGGTCCAAGGTCAAACAACTTAAAAACTTGGTCAAATGGCCATATTTTGTGCGTTTTAAAGCTGTTTTAGCTAAGGTAAGATCAATTAAAGCTAGCAACATTTAAAATATAAAATTTAAGTCATCTAAATACTAGTTTCACTATTTGCTGAGGACTGGAAATCGTTATCTAGCTATCGCTCCTTAAATGCAATGCACGTTGCGACGGCGAGAAAGTAACAGTTAATTCACAAAGAATTTAAGGAAATATAATTTTCAAAATAATAAACAAAGAATTTTCACATTCCGGGCTCGGGTATTACACCCTCTCCCCCTTAGAACAATTGCGCCTACGCAATTCTTACCTGGTCTATAAACAACTCCGGATACTGGTCCCGAACTTGATCCTCTCTTTCCCAAGTCGCTTCCTCAAACCTATAATGATTCCACAAAACCTTTACTAACGGAATACTCTTTCTGCGAAGCTCCTGAACTTTCCGATCCACAATTCGAATCGGTTTCTCTTCATAAGACAACTTCTCTTCAATCTGCAAAGGCTCTGGTTCAAGTACATGTGAAGGATCTGGATGGTATTTCTTCAACATAGACACGTGGAACACATCGTGCAGTCTCGACAAGCTCGGGGGTAAAGCTAATCGATAAGCCAAAGGACTTACCTTTTCGGTGATCTCATACGGACCCACATACCTGGGACTAAGCTTCCCGCTCTTACCGTGCCGAATCAATCCCTTCCGTGGAGAAATCTTAAGAAACACCCAATCTCCCAAATCAAACTCAAGATCCCGACGGTGCTTATCCGCATAACTCTTCTAACGACTCTGAGCTGTAAGCATACGCTGGCGAATAAGGTGAACATTATCTACCATCTTAATCATCTCAGGTAACACAGTCGGATCAACTGTTCTCATCTCTCCAACCTCTTCCCAATATAACGGGGATCTGTATTTACGACCATATAACACCTCGTAGAGAGGCATACCTATAGTTGATTGATAACTATTGTTATAGGCGAACTCCGCTAAAGGCAAAAACTTCTCCCAATCCTTCCCAAAGTCTAGCACACATGCCCGAAGCATGTCTTCCAAGATCCTGATGGTTCTCTCAGACTGGCCATCAGTTTGTGGATGATAAGCAGTACTGAAGCTCAACTTAGTTCCCATGGCCTCTTGCAACTTTTGCCAAAAACGAGATCTGAATCTGGGATCTCTATCTGACACTATACTCTGTGGCACACCATGCAATCTCATGATATTAGCAACATAAAGCTCAGCTAACTTATCAAGGCTATCCTGTTTGTTCACGGGAATAAAATATGTAACTTTAGTCAAGCGGTCCACAACAACCCAAACAGATTCACATCCCCTCGGAGATCTAGGAAGATCGGTCACAAGGTCCATTATTATATGTACCCACTTCCATTGCGGAATCGACAACGGCTGTAGAAGTCCGGCTGACCTCTGATGCTCAACTTTAAACCTCTGACAAGTCAAACATCTGGATACATACCCAGCAATCTCCCTCTTCATATTGTTCCACCATAAGTGTTGCTTCAAATCTCTATACATTTTTGTACTGCCCGGGTGAATCGTATACCTCGAATTATGTGCCTCGGACAGGATCTCATTCTTTAAAGTCGGATCATCAGGAACATATACTTTATCCCTGAATCTGAAGATGCCATCTGCATGTAATTTAAACTCCGACTCTCCCCCTTTAGCTTTTTCTTGGATTTTCAAGATATGAGGATCAGTCTTCTGAGCCTCTCTGATCTGTGCTAGCAACCCTGACTGAATCTGCAAACTAGCAAATCGAATCCCTACCTCAGTAGCTTATGGCTTCCATGAACAAATTTCTTCCAAAGTCTCCCAATCCTTGATAATTAAGCTTGCAACAGTAGCATTTCGGCTCAAAGCATCAGCAATAACATTTGCCTTACCTGGCACATAGTTAATAGAACAGTTATAACCACCCAACAGCTCTAGCCATCTCCGCTGCCTCATATTTAGATCCTTCTGTGAAAACAAATACTTGAGACTCTTGTGGTCAGTAAAAATTTCAAATATGCAACCCCACAAGTAGTTACGCCACTTCTTCAAAGCAAACACAACTGCAGCTAACTCAAGATCATGTGTAGGATAATTGACTTCATAAGGTTTCAATTTCCTAGAAGCATAGGCAATCACCTTACCATGCTGCATTAAAACACAGCCCAATCCTTCCTTAGATGCATCACTGTAGACAACGAAGTTCTCTGTTCCCTCAGGTAAAGCTAGTATAGGGGCTGTAGTTAGTCTCTTCTTCAATTCTTGGAAACTGGATTCACAATTAGCATCCCAGTTGTAAGCAACTTTCTTTCGAGTCAACTGGCTCAAAGGTCCAGAAATTTTAGAAAAGTCTTTAACAAATCTCCGGTAGTAACCTGCCAATCCAAGAAAACTCCGAATCTCTGGCACCGTCTCAGGTCTCTTCCAAGATGAAACAACTTCAATCTTAGCTGGGTCCACTGAAATTCATCGATCTGAAATGATATGGCCTAGAAAAGATATCTGATTCAACCAGAACTCACACTTGCTGAATTTAGCAAAAAGCTTATTTTCCTGCAAAGTCTGAAGCACAATCCTCAAGTGTTGCTCATGTTTAGCCTCCTTCTTCGAATACACTAAAATGTCGTCAATAAAGATCACGACAAACTGATCAAGGTAAGGTCAGAAACTCTCTACATCAAGTCCATAAATGCGGCTGGTGTATTCGTCAAACCAAACGGCAAAACAACAAATTCATAGTGGCCATATCTAGTCCTGAATGCCGTCTTTGGTATATCGTCACTCCGAATCCTAAGTTGATAGTAACCCTGCCTCAAGTCAAATTTGGAGTAAACACTCGCACCCTGCAACTGGTTAAACAATTCTTCAATCAACGGCAAGGGGTATTTGTTCTTAATTGTGACTTGATTAAGTCCCCTGTAATCAATGCATAACCGTAGCGTGCCGTCTTTCTTTCTCACAAACAACACAGGCGCACCCCACGGCGAAGAACTAGGTTGTATAAACCCTTTCTCAAGCAAGTTCTGAAGCTGAATTTTTAACTCCTGAAGTTCAGCCGATGCCATTCTATAAGGACTCCTAGATATCGGCGCAGTGCCTGGCACAAGATCAATCACGAACTCAATCTCCCTATCCGGTGGTAAACCCGGTAATTCCTCGGGAAATATACCAGGGAAGTCTCTAACAATCGGAACCTCATTCAAACTCAACTTATCAGCAGGCTGATTGATCAAATAAGCTAAGTAAGCTTCACAACCCCTATTCAACAACTTAGAAGTCTTGATTGCTGATAAAAGTGGAATGCGGGCAGCCCTACAGTTCCCAACAATCTCTAGTACCGGTAGGTCAGGAACCTTAAGATAAACGACCTTTGTTCTACAATCCAACTGAGCATAATACTTTCCCAACCAGTCCATTCCCAAAATGATTTCAAAGTCACGGAATGGCAATATAATTAAATTAGCAAGAAATTTACGGTTCTCAATACATATATCACAAGATTTGCAAATAGACTCAGTAACAAATTTCGCACCCAAAGGAGTACTAACTTCAACTTCATGAGGCAAATTATCAATGCAAACATTCACAGATCGTGCACATGTAGGAGTTATAAACGAATGTGTAGCTCCGGGATCAATCAAAACTTTAACTGGTTGAGTATTGAGAAGAAAGGTACCTTCCACTATAGCTGTAGTATCGGGTAGCTCCTCTGCATCCAGTGCAAAGACCCTAGCCTGAACTCTCTATGCTGGACGTGCGCCTGCAGCCCTATTCTGAACACCTTGGCCTCCACCACGGCCTTGAACATTGTTATATTTAGGGCAATCCCTCACCCTATGGTCATCACTGCCACAACCCGTACATTTACCACTCTTCCTCCAACAGGTAGCCTCAATATGCCCTGACCGATTACAATAATTACACTGCTGATTTTGCCTAACCGCAGTGTTTCCTGTAGGTGCTGGGGCTCTGGCAGGGGTAGGAACTGTACCTCCCTGCTGGGGTCTAGTCACAGCTGGCCTAGCCTGAATCTGCTGCTGTGGCTAATACGGACGCTACTGAGGAACCTGTGCAGAAGCCTGATACTGCCTCGGCTGACTCTGGCTGCTCTGGCCCAAGTACTGCTTCTTACTCGGCTGACTGCTCTCAGCTAACATCTCAGCCTTCCGTTTCTCAAACTTCGAGGCTGCCTGAAATGCCTCGGGAAAAGTAGTGTAGGTCTGCCCAGTCAAATGCAACTGTATGTCCATTCTCAGCCCACGGACAAACCTATGTATCATCCTCCTAGCCGGCCGTACCAACTCGGGCATATACCTCGACAGGCTAACAAACTTAGCCTCGTACTGTGCAACAGTCATATTTCCCTGCTTTAGGGCCACAAACTCATCTTCCTGTCTTTCCATAGCCATCTCGGGAATATATTTGTCCCGGAACTCACTTACGAAATCATCCCATAAATGTGGAACATCCTCACAATCCCACCTCAACCTGACAGTATTCCACCACTGCTCTGCATCACCCTCAAATAAGAATGATGCATAATCTATTCTTGCCTCATCAGTGTACCTCAAAGCGGTGAAAATCTTCTCAACTCGATTAATCCATCTCTCGGCCGCCTCATCATCCGGCTCTCCGAAGAACTTTCCCGGCTCGTGCCTCAGAAATTTCTCTAACTGATTATTCTTAACTCTGTACCCCTGTCCACCAGGATTAGCTTGATTACCTTGGGGATTATTCCGGTCCTGCCTCTGCTCATGTAGTACTTGTGTGATCCGGTCTACTGCAGTAGTCATAGTAGCCATAAACAGCTCAGGCAACGGCTGCTGACCCTGTTTTGCTGCCTCTTCATCTGATCCTATACCTTGAGTACCACGACGTGGCGGCATAGTAGCAACTCACAATAGCTGGCAACATTTTAAAGCAGTTTATAGACAGAAATATAGCACATAAGATTAGATAACACTCAAGTCAATAACAATCCAATATTCTATCACACAATTCACATAAGACAAGTTCAACTTGCCAAACTATTTCACTTAAACACATAAACAATCCAAGTTCACAAAGTCATGTTATAACATTTTCTTTTCACTTAGCAATCATACAAAAACACTTTAGCATTTTAGACCTTTACCCCACAGACCGAGAACCATATCCCGGCTCATGCAAGACTATCATGCTCTGATACCACCTAAAGATGTCACGCCCCGACCCGACCCCGCAAAAGGCCAAGCCCGGACCCGACACATGGACGGAGTCTCCTCTGTACCGCGGACGATCCGAAAACCCTAAAATCAATATAAAACTTGCGAAAGCCATATAATAATCAAAACAAGCCAACTTTCTTCAAAACAAACTTTTCTTATTATCCAACTTTCACACACGAATTCGATGACGACGCGCCGGCCCAAACCACCTTATAACACCAGTTTGGAATACCCCAGAAATATCCATCAACCTACGACCCAAATCTCCCTGGGAGGCAACCCAAGCGAGAAAGGGAATAGCAGCGGAGCTAGAGCAACCAACACTGGCAACCCAAGGCTACCCAGAGAGGCCCATCACTCACGCGCGAGACACTAAGCAATGCAAGTCTCGATACAAGGCGACAAACAAGCGATAAACCCACACGGGGGAGAAGAATAAAGTAGGTTACTCTCGCATGCAATAGCA